>JAOANR010000005.1:22124626-22460212 GCA_030278955.1 Hygrophila difformis
ATTTCAACGTGTGGGATTTTCAATGTTTTTCCCATCTTTTTGGTTTTTGTGGGCTATTTCATTCTTTTGCCCATCTTTTCTTCACTTTTTCTTTTCTTTTTCCTTTTTCCATGTTTTTGGATTTTTCTAACACGCATACAATAAAAATTGTATATTTTGTGTCTTTTTATCATCGGCTCAATATTTTTACAAACTTGCATTAATCTGTCGAATTCAACTGCTTTCTTATTGAAATAAGATGGAAATACGATCAAAATTTCCGTCTCAGACACGGAAATGGATTGGAAATAATGGACAATTTTGGCCATTATCACTGAGTCTTGACCTTTTGTATTTCATCAAAAGATTTACTTGCTATCAACATATCATCTACATATATCAACAAATAGATGACCTCTTTCCCGCCTTTATTCTTCATGTATACACAACTGTCATATGCAGATTTCTCAAAACCAATATTTGAAATATACTCATCAAATTTTAGATACCACTGTCTTGGACTTTGTTTCAACCCATACAAGGATTTCTTCAATAAACAAGCCTTGCCTTCAAGTTGTTTATTCATAATTCCCTCAGGTATTTGCATGAAAATTGACTCCTCTAAATCTCCATGGAGGAAAGCTGTCTTCACATCGAGTTGTTCGTGTTCCATATCAAGTTGAGTAACCAAGGCCACGATATTTCTGATAGAAGTATGTTTTACAACTGGAGAGAATATCTCATGAAAATCAACTCCATGCCTTTGTGTGAAACATCTTGCTACTAGCCTTGCCTTAAACCTGATATGCTCACCTTTCTCAGTAACCTCAGACTTTTTCTTGAACAACCATTTACAACTAACCAATTTCTGATTTAGAGGCTTGTCTACCGGGACCCAAGTCTGATTCTTTTCCGGAGAATCAAGTTCATCTTTCATAGCCTTCTGCCAATTTTTACTTCCTGGACTCTTGATGGCTTCAGTATATGTGCTTGGATATGTCATATCCACCTCTCCAGCAGTGTACAAAGCACAGTGAACTTGATCAGCCTCTCCATATCTAATTGGTTGCCTAATGATCCTCCTTTCTCTATCCCTAGCAAGCTGATATCCCTCCAGATATTGCTGATTTTATGTAGTTGTTTGATCTTCAAGCTGAGTAACAGATTTATCAGGCACATCTGTGTCAACATCATTATCACCCAGCTCCACCTTAACCACTGTATCATTTCCTGTCTTAGTTTTTGAACAAGGGACTTCAACTACCTTCTGTAACATAGGAAAATATGATTCATCAAAAGTGACACCTCTACTAATGATGATTTTATTATTTCCATGTTCTATGCACCACAACCTGTACCCTTTTACACCTTGAGGATATCCAAGAATGACACACTTCGGTGCTCTAGGTAGTAGCCTGTCTTGCCTAATGTGAGCATAGGCCATACAACCAAAAATCTTAAGGTTTGCATTGAAACTTAATGGCAGCTGATGATGATTTGTTGATTCGATGGGCGGCTGTCATAGCTGCTTCACCCCAAAACCTTCTGGATAGGCCTGATCTAATAACATACATCTAATCCTTTCAAGTATGGTTCTATTCATCCTCTCAGCCACTCCATTTTGCTGAGGATTTCCTGGAACTGTCAAGTGTCTTTTAATGCCTTTGTTCTTACAGAAGTCTGCAAATTCCTTTGACAGGAATTCCAATCCATTCTCAGTTATTAAGCACTTCAATGTAGTGCCTTTCTCCAACTCCACTTCTTTACACCATTCTTGAAATTTAATTACAGCTTCATCTTTACTTTTGAGTATGAAAATCCGAAGTTTTCTTGGGAAATCATCAATGATGCTCAGAAAATACTTTCCTCCTCCATTGGTGATTGTCCTTGTTGGTCCCCACAAGTCTGCATGACAGTAGTCCAGGGGTTGATTTGAAGTATGCTTTCCCTCTGGAAAAATCTTCTTGCTTTTCCCCATGATGCATTCTTCACAGGTGTCAAGCTCTCTGATATCAGTTTTGCTAACCCCTGTCAGCACTTCCTTCTTAACAAGCTCCAGTAGACATTTTTGTCCTACACGCCCCAATCTCTTGTGCCAAATCACAGCATCATCCTTCAAAGTTACATCTACATTTCCTACCACAGTCTCTGCAATTAAATGGTAAAGGCTGTTTTTTCTAACACCTTCTATAATAATTTGTCCTCCTCTCTTAACTTGCAGAAAACCATCTCTTGATTTAAAGTGATATCCCTTACTTTCTAGCATGCCAAGAGATATGAGATTTCTCTTAAGTTGAGGAATATACCTTACACCAGTGATAATTTTTGTAGATTGATCATGTAGCTTTAACCTGATCTTGAAGCACCGACTCAGAAAACCAATCCTTGTGAAGACACATGTGGAAGCTACAACCTGAATCCATGATCCAAGTATTCTGTATAGGCGATTTCAATACATTGAGCATTTCTGCATCATAATCCTCAATGCAATCTACTGTTTCTGGAGCCCTTTTAGATGCTTCAGCTTGTTTCTTTTTCCAGAGAAAACAATTCTTCCTGATATGGCCAACTTTGTTGCAGTGATAACATTTCCTGGTTTCCTTTTGGCCTGCTACTTCTTTTCCCTTGGATTGTTTCTGCTTCTTGGAAAGTGCTGCTTTGCTATTCTTAGCTTTCTTGATCATCAATCCCTCACTAGATTGATCAGTCTTCACTTCATTTCTTCTTTGTAGTTCCTTGGCTCTAAGGGCAGACTCCACCTCTTCCAATGTAATGGTGGATTCCCTTCCAAACAGCATTGCATCTTTAAGATGCTCAAATGATTTTGGCAAGTCATTCAATAGGATGATGGCCTTGTCTTTATCCTCCAACTTCGCATCGATGTCTTCCAGATCATCCAAGGCTTTATTAAAGTCATCAATCTGCTCTTCATTGCCTTTATCTTCAGTGAATTTGGTGGAGTAAAGCCTTTGCTTCATATACAATCGATTTGCAAATGACTTGGTCATATATAATGACTCTAGTCTAGCCCAAAAACATGCTGCATTCGATTCCTTGGCCACCTCCCTCAAGACCTTGTCTGCTAGGCTTAGGATCGGCAATGAATGAGCCTTTTCAAGAACTTCATCCTTCTTTTCTTAACTCATGGTAGTTGGCAGGCCATCAGCCCCTTCAATGCTTTTGCAACTCCAGCTTGCACCAACATAGCCCTCATCTTGATCCTCCATAGCCCAAAATCGTTTTTGCCAGAGAATTTCTCAATTTGATATCTAGTTGCCATGGAAACAGTTATTCTTGATCTTAATAGCTTCCCACAGACAGCGCCAATTGTTATGTCAAGAACAAGAATAAAAACTAAAAACAAAACAAGCAAGAAGACAACAAATACGTGGTTCGATCTACGTCCACGGGAGCCACCGGCAGGAAATCCACTAACACAAGAATCACCTCAAAGTTACAATGAGAATCAAGTTCACTCAATGAGATAGAACTCCCTTTGTGTGGATCTGTCAAATTGATCTCTCTCTTGCACTCTTCAAATCTTGTGTAAAATGCTCCGTCAAAACAATACTGAAACTCTACAGTATTCTCTCAGAAAAGAAGTGTAAAATCTATTGAATTCTCCTATCAAGATCAGTCTATACACTCACCAAATAAAAGGAAAGTAACTAACTAATAACTGTAAAACAATTATCAACTCCATACACATGAGCAGACATTCTCATCACATTCTCGATGTGGGACTGAGTTTGCACTCCACAATCCTCCCCTTTTACCAAGGGCCACAAACCATATGGCCTTTGCTCGAGCGATAATCATCTTGCACCGCCGTTCTACCAATGGGACACTCCCCAACAGGACACGCAACCCGACCACCATCAATATCAGGAGGACTTTCGACACAAGGCACTTGACGACACAGGTCATAGGGTTTTTCTACACATCGCTGAGTCTACCGCTAACTCAGTCTCCTAACCAAGCTGTAATACCACTATTAGGGAATGCGACCGCACCCTAACTCCAAAATTAATATGATATTATCTGCTTTGGGCATAACCTTAATGGTTTTATATTTGGGCACCCGTAAAGTCCTCATACTAATGAGAGTTACAAAATACTCCCTACGTCCCAGCAAACTTGTCTAGTTTGACTTTTTGACACTATTCATTGTTCAACTTTGACTCAATTTTATTGCAAAATATATTTGGAAAAAAATAGTCAATTTTGGTCTAATCGTATAGTTTTAGAATATATACTTTACATAATATTTAGTTGTATATATTATGAGATATTACCCGTTAAAAAAGTTCAATAGATTGTGTGCAGAAGTTAAACAAGACAAGTTAGTTGGGACAAAGGGAGTATATTATATGCAAGACAACATTCCCTTCTATTTTCAATGTGGGACAGATTTGCATCCATCAATCATTCCCGCAAACCGAGGACCATACACCACGTAGCCTTCTCTCAAGTGATGATCAACTTTCACCGCCAACCAATGGAACACTCAGCCCGACCACCATCATTAGCAGGAGGACTTGTGACACAAGACACCACAGGTACAAAGCACATATGGGGACTTACCTTAGTGGTGAAGTTCTCCGACTCCCAACCTATATGTTGGGGGTTCGAATCCCCACCCGGCCCCTATCCCTCTCCTTTTATCCCTTTGTAATTTGTGTGGCATGGCCCCATCACCCTTTTCTAGCCTGTATAGGCTGTTTAGCACAAAAGAAAAGCCTCATACTAATGAGAGTTAGAGAACACGATGTGGAGTAAGTTTGCACCCACCAGTAGCCAATTTGCCATTAGCCAATCAATCATATGTGTATATATGTGGAGAATTAATTTTATGCATTAAACGTAAACCATTTCCTCACATCTCCCATTCAGCTGCAATCATTCAATTCATAGTATTTAATCTGTGCACAGTTTTACAGGTCCCATTCCATAAAACATGTTTGATATTTTGCCTGTATTACTGCAACATATTAACTACTCCATATCTATATAAATAATAAATATGATTATGACATGATGAACGTAATGATCCCAGGCAGGGACAGCAGGGCTTGAAGAGGGAGGGGCCTTTATTAATTGTAGTCCTATTTGTTACTTAATTAGTAGTAGTAGTATTGTATTGGTAAAGCTGAGTTCTGACCGCAGCCTATGAGTCTTTTGTCCTCTCAAATTATTTATTAGTCTCTGATGGGGTGGGACTGAATGATTGATGATTGGGTCTTCTTCACATTATTGCTGCAGAAGCAGAAGTCTTCCCAATATAATAATGTCTTCATCAATGCCTGTTAGGTCTCCAGAAGCAGCAAGTTTTGATAGCCTCTCACTAAGATCATCCACCTCTTTCTGCAGTTTCTTAATGTAGCTGCACGTCTCTTTCAACACCTTTGATGCTCTTTCTCCCTATTTATATGTATACTCCAATTTCGAAAAATTACCAAATTAAATAGTATATCTTTTCAACTACCATTGTCAAAGAAAAAAGAAAAGATCATTTTGCTGCATATGTAAATCCCATGCACATTCGAATCTAGCTTTACACGAGATATGATCATTGTCACATGCAGAATTCTGGAAGAGTTTTCTAGAACGACAATTGATTGTTTTTAAAAGAGTTTAAATGAGAAATCATAAATTTATAAGTATTTTAAATGCATAATAAAAAAAAGAAGGTTTCACTGGTTCGATGGGACAAACAATGAAACTATGAAATAATCCTTATATGTCCCAACACTGGTTCGCCTCTGCATGGGAGAATGAGTCAAGGTTTTAAAATTAAAATATTACGCACATTGTTTGGTGCAGTCAGTGGGAAGAGATATCTGTTTTGTGATGGTCGTGTGATGGATACAACCATTTTTGTATTGGAAGGATGTTGGAGGGAGGTGGAGGATGGTTTATGTGGGTTGTGATGGTTATTGAACAAAAAGGAATGTTGACAGCAAAAACATCACAAAAAGTCAATGACCTTGGTAGTAATCGGTATATATGACTATATATACAATCAGTTCTAAACCTGTCTGCTTCTATTATTTAAAAAGGAAAAGATTTTTTAACACTTCTATCAAAATATGAACTTATAGCAACAAGAGCTTAAAGAATAAAACAGAGGAAATGAAAACGGCCGGTACTAAAATATGTATGTAAACTTATATAGTAAAATTATGTATTTACATTACAAAAAATCATTGAAGTTAATTTATAAACCACCAAATAAGTGTCACATACCAAATTTCACAAGCAATGAATATTGTAAATTGATAAAGTTTGTTTGGTTGTAAGTATATTCAGAAGCATATAGTAATATAATGGGTGTTGATTTGGATCATTATGTAAATTCCAATATGCCAGATTTTGAAGCATACTAGGAAGTATATAGTAAATTGTAAAATTTTACATACTGATATACTATTGGTACTAGTTACTGGGTGTGGCTTGTGTGCTGTCAACAGCACATACAGGCAATATGGAATGATGGCTACGTATAAAAAAATGATGTCAGAATAATGAAAAATGATGTCTGTATGAAATGATGTGTGCGTATGAAAAAATGATAAAATATTATAAAATGGGCAACATCATTTTTTATTGAGCTGACATCATTTTTTATAGCGTAGACAACATTTTTCGCCCCGCCTGTACCTGCTGGCAATAATAATGCCAGCACCAAAACCGGACTGCTAGTTACCTATCTACGAAACACATTTAAATAAATTTGTTACTTTTATCTGCAGGTAAAATCTAGTCAAATACTTCATGTTATACATTCATCACCAAAAATCCAGTCAAATATGTTATATGCTTGCATCTATACAAGCGCAATATTGAAATTCGAAACTAGCTAGAAGGTTCATGACAAAAATTGGACACAACAAGCTCAGGAAGGATAGGACGAAATTGTTATAATTAATATTTTTTCCAAAATATAACACCAAAATGCACATCATATGTATGGTTGGCTCTCCTCACCTTCTTCAAATAAATTTTAAAACACGTATGGAGGCTAAAAAGATGACAAATTATCTAAAATTGTCTGCGTATTGATGATGCAAAAAACCTGGTATGGTTGAAGAAATGATCTGAATTTTTCAATCAAGAAACATGAAAGAATAAGAGGTGAAACATACCCTATTGATGTGGCTGCTTGAATTATTGTGAGAGGGCAACAATGTCTGCAGTTTCAGTATAAGATCAGTAAATTCGTCATGAGTAAACCCTGAAACCTGTGATGAAGATGAAGAAGCTCTTTTGTTGGACATCACTGCAGCTATATCACTATCTCTCTCACTTTTTATATCTTAAATAAACACAGACATACAATAGTTGTGATGAAAATTAAAATGGAGACACAATGAGGGTTCTTAAGAAGGAAACCATTTTGCAAGAAAATGCTTAGCTTTCACCTATCAAGGGTAGTCATTAAAGCCAAATTTATTACGTGCAGGAGGCCCCCCTTTTGAACACCAACATCTACATGTTCTATATATATATTTTTTAATCTAAGGGTTTTAGCTTTTGATGGGTGCAATTTATTCTAGAAACTTACTATATCAAATTATCAATCTTAGCTATATAGGGATAAGGTTAGTATGCTGAGTTGATACAATTTGGCATATGCTCAAGTATTACTTTGTTAACCTTTTTTTTTTTGAGAAATAAATTTTATTGCCAATGCATAACCAAAGTACATTCTGCTAGCTCCAATGTCTGAGTACCAAAATAAGGTAAAGAAAAAACCACAGCCGCATCAACACAAATGAAAGCATATATGCAGAAGTATCAGTTTGAGTTCATTAGCACAGAAATAGTTTGGTGGTGTATCTGACTCGGGCGTCCTTTCTGTCTTCCTTCGAGGCCCAACGAGATCGACTCCAAAATTCAGATTATTGCCATGGACACTCCCAAGGGACATCAGTAACATATTAAGGAACCATCGACCATCAACAGGACAAACAACAGGTTGCATATATGGGATATTCACACATCAAAACAAGCCATCAACAGTTCCCGAATCTTATTCGTCTCAGGAACACCAGCAGCAGTGGGCTAGCTGACCCAACAGACATTCCCCTGACTTGCTTCAATCACATTTCCCCTGCAGTTACTCAATACCAGTGCATCGAAAAACAAAGGGACTCTGAAGAGATTTGAACCGAGGACCAAAGATAGGTAAGGAAGAGAGGTAAGAAGGTTAAAAGGGATGAGGAACCATCAATGCATTATCATACAAAATTCAAAGCGAGTTGCCATCACTCAAATCTGATCTTCTACACAAACTATCAAAAGAAGACCAACCCCGTCTGCATAGCGCACCCATAACCCATGAATCCCACCTCAACTCTCCCTGCTACTGCAACAAGCTCTATTAATAAAATCTGCCCCTTACAAGCAAATCGAGACGTTCGGAGATAAATGATTTACTACTTTGATCAAAATGGAAATAATTTTAATTGCATATCTTAATTTATTACTTTCCTACTTTAACACACGCTGGACTAGACTGTATATTGTGTTGTTTTGTATTGTTATTGTGCTGTGTTAAGTGTTTCTTGTGTCTCTTTGGTTATCTATGATTATTAATGGGTATGGTTACTATGCTTATTGAGCATGTGCCTCAATGATAGGTTTATTAATGTTATGTGCTAAAGTTTGTGGAGTGGTGTTTTGATTAACGTATGTGGGCAAGTATTAAATGGGGATTGTACATTTATAATTAAGGAAATGAGATATAATATTCCCATCATATATAACCGACAATTTTGAAAAATTTAATACCTTCCAAAATTTAATTAATGTGTATTATTGATTTTCTAAATGGAGCTTATGCAAAATTTGGAAAACCCTAAGTGCTCATGGTCTAATGAATATGCGGTCTGCTTGCCGAAATATGATTCTACACGTGATGGTGTTGTGTGTTGTGTGTGCTGACTTTATGTATATCGTGTAATCTTAAATTTTTAGTGTGCTCCATTGTCAAATAATTATGAAGTCTGCTTGCCGAACTATGCGTACACACGTGATCGTATTTTTTGTTTTATTTGCTGATTTTATGTGTAATCGATGATGTATTTAGTTGTGTCATGTGCTAATTTATTCGTGCCGACATGTGTATATCCATAGAGTATAATTTGTGCCGTCCCAGCACGATGATTTCCTTCATTCCCATAGGGTTTTCAATGTTTTGCACAAGCCACTTATAGAAACTGAATAATACATATTAATTAGATTTTGGAAGATATTAATTTTTTCAAGTTAGTCAGTTACATACAATTATAATAGAATGTACTGCTACCTTAATGAAATTTTGCTTCATTACGGAATCGTTATCAGTAAAATACAACTTAACACAATCTGAACTAAATGTTAGCACATTTAGCGCAACTTCAAAAGGGACAGTGATGCATGCTAACTGGCCCCATTATTAATCTCCACTTATAGTATTAAAATCACTGCCATGTAATGCACAACATAGAGAAAAAAATCTCAGCACAAAAAAGTCACATCATATCTTATTCATATGCGAAATATTCATAAGCAATAATTCTTGAATAAGCTTATTATGCTGAATATATAGTTGCCAAGTTACAAAAAGCTAAGCAATTATTATTGTATCACCCCGGATTTGATCACCCAGGCCGGGATGTCACCGCCACACCTCACTAGCAAGACACGACTTCTTCGAGCTTGCTAGAGAGATGCAATTCTATGGTTTCTCAGAATTTAAAACATTTCAAGCAGCCCATTTATAATATATATGGCAAAAATCATTACATGCTATTATCTAAGTTGCAGTGGAATGTAATATTTAAATATAGATATAGCAGCAGAAATATAAATATGGCCAACATGGCCAAAACACGGGTTATACAGGCCCGTTATGCAAGTCATGTATAAAAACGAGAGTAAACGTTCCCAAAATCCCAATGCATGCTATGCACATCTGTAAGCCTCATACTCTGAAAAGAAAAAAGAGAGCAACGGTTTTGTCAGCATAAACATGCTGAATAAGTTAACCTCTATCATACAATAATGGGATTTCAAAGCCTTTAATTATTAAAGAAAGAATTGACTTACATTTAGCACGATTGCATGCACTACATAGTTAGCTCGACTAGCCAATGGACTTTAATTGTATAAATTAAAGATATGGAATCCAAATGGTCACAGAGATAACTAGCCAGGCGATTAAATAAATTGACTTAAACCAAAACACAATTTAACAAGGATTTAATTTAAACCTCTTATAAATTTCTCGATCGTTTCATTTCTTTTATAGATCATCATTCGCTAGGGCTCTTATGTCCGCCAGCCGTACGCATGGTCAATATTTTACTTGGGTTATCACATCCGCTAGGCATACGATCAATATTTCGCTAGGGCTCTTACGTCCACTAGACATACACTTGGGCACTCATGTCCACAAGCCACATAGTCAATATTGATAGCATCCAACTTAGTCATAAATCCCTATGTGAATTTTCGTCTCTTTGTTTAGACAAAGCAATTTCAAAAATAAAGTTTTATTGTGTCGCTACTCACGCCATCTCAGTTTAAAAATTCATCTCAAGGTCAACTGATTTGAAATTTTTACAGTAGTTCTCGAACATCCTAACGAATAACTTTCATGTTTTAATTTTTTCGAGATAGATGAAGAAACGAGTGGAATTTTACAATCTTTGCAAAGTATAAAATCTGCCAACTTTTTCTAAACAGCGCACTGATTTTCAAAAGAGTTTTTGACATAGCAAACGACCTCCAAAATTTATGAAATTGTACGGTCACATAAAACACACCAAATAAACAAGTTTTATTAGAGGCATTTTATGCAAAATCATTACCGATTAAGTCAGATTAATTCACTAAGTTCGGACTCAAAATCTGTCAACTCTTTCTTTTTAAAGACACACTATGGTCAAATCGAGTTTTGACTATCCAAACATTAATGAAAATGCACGATATTTTAACCACCCATTCTTAAGACAATTTTCTACAAATTTCATGTTTATACCAAGGATTAGTTTTGACCACAAGTTGTAGAAAATGCACATCAAGTTCGACTATGCAAACTGTCAAGTTTTTTCGAACAAGTCATGCATCACAGAAAATGTTCGACGCATTTTGGGATATCAAATCTTGATGAAACTTTATGAAATTTTACAGAGGTATTCATGACTCATAGATCTACAAATTTTATTTTTAACTAAAGTCCTAGTTCGGCCTAGATCTGAGGTCAAAATGGCTAACAAGTTCGCAAATCAATTCTGTCAATGTATGAACATTCGGTAAAAATGCAGGGTAGTTCGAGTCCGTTTTTGGGCATCAAAACTTAATGAAAAATTATGAAAAATTTTACAGAAGGTAGATCTATGTCTTAGGAATGATTCTTCAGTTTTGAGTTTTCTCGTTCGAGACTTTTAAGGGTCCGAAAAATTCGTGCAAAACTACTGCGCACATGTAGATAGATTTTTATTAAGATTTCTTTCGTTAGATCTTTGTGTTCGGGTTAAATTTTAGCCACCAAAACCATAGTAAGGATTAACTTACTTATGATATGAGTTCCAAACAGTCCTTGGGTCATCTGGAATCTACGGATCGCCATGAACGGATCTCCACAACACGAATCTTCCTCTTTTGGCCACGAATTCGAATCGAAAGAAGAAATCTAGAGTTAGATCAAATTTTTGGGTTCGAAAAGATGAAAGAAAACCTATGAACGACTTACCCACAATCTAAAATACTAAGATCCTTGTTCTCAACGCCTCCTTGGTCGATTTTCATTTCCGGAAAGTGATCGGAAAGCAAGAACACAAGAGAATATGGGGTTTTCGATTTTGGGAGAAGTTTGGAGAAGAGTTTTGAAGATAATGGGTGATTGGGAATCTGAATAATGGCCAAGGATCAACCAAGGGTCGTCCATATATCCTTCCTATTGCCTAAGATCGAGTTACCAAAGTCGGGGGTCGAAAATAAGGTAAGAAATCGTCAAAAACCGAAAGTTGATCGCACACTGTGATACGGCACGGTGGTGGCGCGTTTTTAATCAAAACCGCGCGGAGACCGCGCGACTCCATCCAGGGCCGGGCAGTGTGATCCGTCGGGCCTTTCCTCCTCTCTTTCGGGTTTCTATCCTCCTATGTTATCGGGCTCGGTTTTCCGGGTCATTCTCGGATTACGATTTCTATCCTAAATTTATTTCGAATTAAATTGATTTCGTATTTCAAATCTTGAATCCGTCGAGTTTGGATTCGTCGACTTCGAATCCGTCGACCTTCGATTCCCGTGCAATGATTTATTTATTTAAATCATTTTCGACTTCACGGTTTTTGGAATTAAAGTTCTCTTGCTCTTCGAATTTAATTCCATCTCCTATTATTAAAAGTCTCGAGTATTACAATTATATATATGTATAGGTATATATTTCAATATATATAGGGTTAATGTTTAAAAAGGGTCACCAAAAGGAGCTATTTCCACTTTTACTCCATCATATTATGATATCCGGAAATAGGCTATCAGAAACACAGTCTGGGCAAATTTGGCCAAAGGACAAGAAAAAGGAAAAAAAACACTAATCGTCCCATAATTTTATTTGTTTTCTCAAGCCATCCCATAAAAAATAAATTAACTCAATACATCATATAACTATATGAATTTTAGCCAAATCCATCCCACCCACTCCTAATGACAATTAACGGTGACGTGGCAATGGATGGTGCTGCCACGTCAACCCCATTAGACGCACTAACTCCACTGCCACGTTAGCGTTATTTGTTATTAAAGGGTGGATGTGATGGTTGGACTAAGATTAGCAAGTTATCGGATGAATTGGGTTAATTCATTTTTTATGCGATAGTTTGGAGGAAAACAAACAAAATTATGGGACTATTATGGTATTTTTTTTCCCCTTTTTGAAAATAATAAAAGGCATCAGCAACTTTTCCTTTTTTTCATTCAAACCCCAGAAAAGTTTGACTTTGTACACTTTAGTCCTCTTTCAATAAACTTAATTTTTCATTATATAACTGACAAGTAAAGCGCTTGAAAATTGGTATCAGAGCCTAGAGTTTATTGAATAACATATTAGTTATATTATTTATAACATTTTATCTCTTAATGGTGAATATTTGAATTATTTTATGGATCAAATAATTTGAAACGCACGATTTATTTCCAATATTTGGAAATAAAAAATAGAAATTTCTAAAGAAATTTTTGAACTTTTCTGTAAGATAAGGTATTATAGAAAGAGATTTCTTTTGATATAATAGAGATGCATTCGAACCTGCATAAGCTTTACATAAATGTAAAGCAATCATGGTCCCAAAGCAAAAATCGATGGTTCGCCGGGATTTACATGTCTGAAACGCACGATTTATTTGAACCGCTTTGCTGCCTGGTCTCCTAAGCTCCGAGATTTACGAACTCTCTCCGACCACGCGGTCGCAATCGATGGTTCGCCGATTCTTGGTTCCTTCAGCAACAAACAGCATAGTCCTATTCGTTTCTTACCTTAGGACGTAACAAGATCTGGGTAAAGGGGTTAACCATATTATCGAAATTTTTGGAATATTTGGAAGCCTGGATTTTGATTGAAGAAATACTAAAATATTATTTAAATGTAATTTTCCCTAATGGAGAAGACAAACGCTTAGCTCCTCATGGAGGAAGCAAGACTCTTGGGATGTACCCCATACTGTTACAAACTTGAAAGGAAATTTTTGCAGAAAAGAAAATATTACAAGTGTTTTGAAGAGTTGGGAGGAATATTCGATGCCTTCCATCCACTTCAAACTCCTTTATTTATATGCGCCCGCGGACTTCAATCCCGGATTCCAACCTTCCTATAATTTCTTGTGACGTCAATGCGTTCGTCAATTGGCACTAAATTCCACCGGCTACATTATTGTTCTTTTGAAATTATTGCGTTAGGCATCTAATTTGTCAACTTTTCACCTTTCTTTGTCTGCCATTATCTTTCAACCCCCCTCTCTACTTTGTCGGCCCTTTATTATGGGGTATTGCCGACTCCTCTTTTTATCTTATATCCAGCCGTCCTCACTTTGATTTTTGAAAGTTTTTTGGACGTTTCTTCTCTTTATCATGTTCGAAACTGGATTTCTTTTGGGTTACCACGATATTTGTACCAAATAGGGATTTTTTTAGTTCTGCGCAATATGGGGCATATGTGGTTGTCCCATTAGCCAACATGCATCATATTGTATGCCTTATTTTCCTAGGTGAGTAACCTCTTTTTTAACCAGGAACGATCCATTTAAATTATTTGAAAAGATTTTAAATGGATATTTAACATTCTCCATCTCTGTGAGACAGACCCAAAATCCCCATGCTGATCTCGTGAATATTTCATCTTCACTGATGGAAGATACCAATGGTGTCTACTCGTTAATTGACTTGACCCTGTTTAATGCTATCATATCAGGTCTTTGTAACTTAATAAAGTGAATGGCTGGTGAATCTATCCCAACAATTTCTGGTGCTGCAGATATGAACTTAAGCTCCAGAATATCTCCTATTTACTGGTGCGGGTTGTTCGGCCATGACTCATGCACTGCGCCACTTATCCATCCCGGATATTTTTCTATCTCCGGAACCCTTGTGATGCAGTATGAACTGATGCTAATGCTCCAAAATTATACCAATTTCGAACCTCTTCTCGCTTCGATCCCTCAACCATCCAAACCCTGTTGTATCTCCTAGATGTCTCGACCATTGTTTTGCTTGGGTTAATTCCCCTTTTGGAAACCAGTTGTTCCCATTTTCCTTGGTACTCTAGCCAAGCTGTAGAAAGTACCTTTTCCTCTGAATTAACCTTAGAGGTGTATGTCATTTACCTAAGGTTAATTTCTTCCTCTTTTACCCCAGAGGGCTGTGGGTTGACTTAAGCTTCCAGAAATGTGATTTTTGTCATGCTCAATATTTTTGCCGGTATTCGACAATGGTTCTTTTGAAGCGGTGCTTGAATCTGCTTCTTTGTATGTGAACACATTAGTTTTCTGGACACACTTCTCTTTGTTTACCAGGAAGTTGACACTTTCCATATGGGATCTAGTGCTGATTCACATAGCATTGTGATTGCCATATGAGAGGTTCGTGTATCATTGCTGACCTTGCCCTCATCATTCTGTGCCAGTTGTTCTTGCATTTATATCTAGCTTTCCAAAATGCTTTGGATAGCTCATCCAGATTTTCTCTGAGGTACCCGAATCTCGTGATGATAGAATCTGCTTCAAATGCTTCCATCTCTCGTTAAGAAATCTGCAAGAAAATTTTCATGAGATTTTATAACATCATCATCATAAGTATAATATTAACATTTAGCTTGTCATCTGATAATACGAGCTTTGTCAATTTTTTATTCAAGTTTATTTTTCAAAAAAGCTGTAACATTTGTATCATCAACTTTTAATATAAATTTCTTTGCAAGTAGGAATAAAGACCATCTTTTAAATATTTTCCATACTGCAAAGAATTCCTTTGAGGAGTATCTACAGGGTTCTTGCTCTATAGTTGTGTTTCCCACGAGCAATCATGCCTATCGAAACTCATTGGTATCTGTATAAACTATCATATCATACTCATCTTCAGGTATCACAAATTTTGGCAAGCTATTGCAAACTTGTTTCAATTCACGAATTCTCTTCATATGGATTTATTCCCATTTCCATCTAGAGCTTTCAGTCTCTTGTACGAGTGGTCTAAAATCCTTTCTATATGTTGCAAGGTCTTTGATGAACATTCTTGAAAATTTACAAACGCCCAAGAAACTCTGAAGTTGTTTCTTATCTTTTAATATATCTGGAAAATTGCGGAGTTTCTCCACAATGTGTTCCTGCAACTCTATCCATGCTTCATCGATTTGAACCCCTAAGAATTCAATTTTGTTAGCAACGATGGTGGCCTTTTCTCAGAGAGAACAAGACCTTATATGTGGCATGCATTTGAAAATATCTCAAGATGTTTAATATGCTCTTTAACATTTCGAGATGCAATCAGAATGTCATCAATATAGACGAACATAAACTCAAAATAATCTTTTAAAAATTATCGTTTTTTTTTTTGGAATATCTGATGGGCATTAGAAAGCCCCATTAATATAACATTCAAAATGTATTGCCCTTGTGGGGTAGAGAATGCTATGAATTTCTTCGACTCATTCTTCATCTTAATCTGATAGATATCAGATTTGCAATCAGTGGGGGACGCAGAGTCCCGGGTTAGGGGGCGGAGGATCCTACCAAATGTCTTCGCCTTCTTTTATTTTTAATTTCTATACTGTAATTATCAGTTGATTTTAGTTTTTCCAGGTCACCAATAAGACCCCCCCCCCCCCCCCCAGCCCAAGCCCCTTCACAAATCCGGCACTGTTTGCAATCAAATTTAGAAAACACTTTAGCATATTTGATGCAATAAATTAAGTGTTCTCTACTTGGAATGTAATAAAATTTATACCTTGATAATTTATTACCAACCTGGATTTTCCTCTTTTTATTTCACCGTGGTTTCTCTGGATAAGCCTTTTGGCATTTTTTAGGGATAATTTAGTTTCTTCATTAATGTCTAATAGTCATATCTAATGACTTCATTTTTTGCATTGCTTCTTTGAGGTTTATAATTTTCTCAATAGATGCATCTTGAAATCCTTGTTGTCTAAAAGACAACAAAGCCTTACCATACTTTCTTTTATCATGCTTTTTTGGATGGGTTAGTTTGACACATTATCACCACGTTTGCTGCAAAATATTATAGGCATTATCATGTGCAATGCCTTTTCTCTGCGACACCTATATCTCATTTCCACAACCTGCGGTAAATATTAACAAATTTCTTTTATTATCTTGACCATATTTTCTAAAGGTTTGTATAAAATTGTTACCTATCAAAATATTCGCTCCAGTATCATGAAAGTTAATAGGAGGTGTTTTTACCTTGTACTAAGGTGTACCATATGCTTCTTCAATCATGATATTGGCCTGTCGAATACCCTTATTGAGTACTAAGATTTTTAGGTAAAAATCTCTTCCTGCAATTTTGGTAACGATTCCATAGCTTCACTAGGGAAAACACCTGATTTTGCTATGCAAATACCTGATCTTAATCAATATAGGCTGCAAAATATTATGACCTATATTGTTCATATATTATCCCTACTGGGATACAAATGGAGAGGACTTGTCATTTAATTGTGATGGTATGACCCTTAAAATTAAATCCTATTCCATTTTCCTTTCTCACCCATGGTTTACGACTTTCTAGACAATTTAATCTCAAAAGTATAACCCCATTGTCTTCCCGGCTGGTGCCCATGACTATGATTTCGTGACTTGCAATTTCAATTGATCATTCGTGGGTTCCAATTGTTGGCTGCTGCAAGTAATATAAGCTATCACATGAAAACTGACCAATCTTTTCAGTGAAGTCAAATATAACTCGTATCTCTTTCCATCCATTAGGGCATTTAATCTTTATGTTATCTACCCAATGGACTGAGGAGTTAGATCTTTGATAAACTCCTTTCCTTTATATGCCATAATTCTATTTTTTGAAAAAGACATAAGGCTTGCATTTTCAACTCTAGCACTT
The DNA here is from genome assembly GCA_030278955.1 of Hygrophila difformis. Taxonomy (NCBI): domain Eukaryota; kingdom Viridiplantae; phylum Streptophyta; class Magnoliopsida; order Lamiales; family Acanthaceae; genus Hygrophila; species Hygrophila difformis. The sequence goes on from JAOANR010000005.1 coordinate 22,142,225, forward strand.
GTTGATCTGTCTAGAACTGGGTGATCTCTTATTTGTATGCATGCTCCTCCTAACTTTGGAATCTTGGTAGGATTTGGAGTCATGACCTTAGCAAATTCCTAGAAAATTCTAGCAATTTTTATGAACTCTTTCCTGAGAAATAAGTTAGAATGATGATTATTGGAAAGTGCATATAAAATTTAATAAGTTATAGAATATGGTCTATTCCGTTCTTTCATCAGATCTTTTCCTTTGAAATCCCGATGAAGGGACATAACTCTGTTGAAATCTTGGTCAGCTAAGTTGTAGGAAATTCTGGAATGTATGTCAAACATTAACTTCCCTGCATATAAATTTTCTACCATAGTTCCAAGAAGATTGTCTTTAAGGTTATTGATTCTTCTATTAGTAACTGATATATGTAATCCAGAATCAATACCTTCTTTGAATGTTGTCTTAATTACTACTTCGATGGCTCCTATGTGGATACATTTCATAGTAATGACAATCTCCTCTTTTATTCTACTTAATTCATCAAGAATTTATTTTTTAAGAAATTAATTGCATATCCATAATATTGCAAGTAAGTTCCATAGGAATTGCAAACTCACCTGCACTTACCTTGTAAATGATGTTATGTCTTCTCTGGTTCAGTCCCATTTGATTGAGAACTCGTCCAATCCCACCAATTCTGAATCTGTCATATGGGCTGAGCTTAGAGTTTTGTCGCATTATTCTTTCCATTGTTCGATTTGAGATCATCATTGTAATACCTGAGATATCAACAATCGAGAAATTTAATTCCAAGGTCAAAGAATTGAATTAATTTCTCAAAACCGAAATAATTTCAAGAGAGCGGAATTAATTATTTCGGACGATAACGTCTCGGAATTGGTTTACCGAAATTATTCCAACGAATCCGGAAAATTCTCAGAGTTGAGATTTAATAATAAATTCAGAATAATTGCATTAAAAAAAAAGGAAGACTGCGCGCCACCTGTGGCAGCAGCTGCGGCCAACGCGTTTCAATGCATTTTGGCCATTAAATTCGAACCCAAATGCCTTGAATCGAGCCATGGTTCAATCTCAGAACTTTATGGATGTTTTGGGGCTCAATTGTGTAATACGCGACATTTTTATCGGCGTCCAAAGGAGTAAAATTAGTTTCTTAATCCGATCAAGGTCGAAATATCTCCGAGAAGAAGAAAATAATTTATTACAATAAATTATTGCTCGGAAATAAAATGCCGATAAATTCAAATTCAAAATGGAATAAAAGAGGGAAAGGAAGCCCGAATACATTCCAAGAATCGAGTCAAAAGAATAGGAAATAAATTCAAGAAAGAAAATAATTTTAATTCCAAGAATCGTGAAGTCGAAAATTATTTAAATAAATAAATCATTGCACGGGAATCGAAAGACACGAATTCGACGCCGACGAATTTAAATTCGATGGATTCAAGATCTCGAATACGAAATCAATTATGGAATAAATTTAAGATAGGGATTATAATCCGAGAATGACCCGAAAAATCGAGCCCGAGAATGTAGGAGGATAGAAACCCGAAAGAGAGGAGAAAAGGCCCGACGGGATCGCACGACCCAGTCCGGACGCACGGCCCAGACCAATCCGCACGCCCTCCGCGCGGTGTTGGGCCTAACCCCACGCCAACCCCGCACCACTACAGAGGCAGCTGGAAACTTGTAATACCCGAGAATTTTGCAACATAAATTAAATGAATAAATAAATAAATAATAAATAGAATATAATAAATAAATACAAAGGAAATGAAAAATGGAAATTTAATCTAAAAAGGAATTGAAGATAATTAATTAAAAAGGAATTAAATTAAATAAATCGTCACACGTGTACCCGACACCAACGGACTCGAGAATTCGAGTCCAAACATAAATTTAGAACCGAAGAAAATGACGATACGAAATAGGAACCCGAAGATAGCCCGCGAATTGGAATCCGAGAACATAGAGGGATAGAAACCCGGAAGAGAGGAGGAAAAGCACGACGGATCGCGCGACCCGCCCGGACCGAAGTCCAGGCGTGTTTGGCGCGCTGGCCGCGCGCTGTTAGGCCAAAGGGTGCGCCAACCCCGCGCGAAACTGGCAGCAACAAACCAAGCGAGATTTTCTCGCCCGAATCCGGATTTTCCGGCTTCGGCTCCATTCCCTTCGGCTCAAGACTCTTAGGGGCAGACCCTAAAAGTCCCCTAGGTCTTGTCCTCTATAAATAACCCTCTCGAGTAACCCCAAACACTTTTCAAAAAACCCTACAACTCTCTACACGTTCGAAAACCCTAATCCCGGAGTCGTCGGAGGCACGAAGGCATTCAAAGACTGAATCTTGGACGAATTTCAGAGACCCTCGTCGCTGTGGTAAGCCCTTGATCATTCCTTTCCATTCAAGATTCGAAAACGAATCCTAATTAAACCGCTTTTCCATTCTAAACCCCGATCCGGACGCGTTGAGGAAAAACGAAGGATCTCGGAGGGAGAACGAAGAACTTGGAAGCCACGCCTTCGAAATCGACGTCCCGGACGACCAAAGATCTGTAAGTTAACGCTTACTTTGGTTTTGGGTTGTTAAAAGATTCGAACATATAGATCTAATGGAACCCTAACTAAAATCTGTCTACACCGGCGCAACGTTTCTATTGAATTTATTTGGACCCCTTAAAATGTTCAAACGAGAAAATTTAAAACACGAAAAACATTCCTAAGATCTAGCTCGTGTAAAAATTTCATAATTTTTCATCGTGTTTTGGTATCCGAAAATGATCGCAAACAAGTCTGCCTTAGATTTAGACCTTGAAACGGCGACAGATTTTACTTCCGAACTTTAGGTTGATTTCTACCTTAGATCTAGACCGATTTACGATTGGTGTTAAACATAAGAGTGGTAGATATATATGTCAGGAACACCTCTGTAAAATTTTAGAATTTTTCGTCGAGATTTGGACCTCCGAATTTAAACCAGACTAACCTGTGTTCTTACCGAAACCAGAAAAACTGACAGAAATTAGTTTCGAACTTGATCCAAATATTAACCCCTGGATCCGACAAGAATTAGGCTTTGAGTTCTAAACAAAATTGTAGATAATCATGTTAGGAATGAGCCTGTAAAATTTTATCAAATTCGGAGTTAGTTTGCTATGGTAGATCTTGAAATTTTAAAACTGCGGCGTTGAAATTCGGACAGATTATCATCCTGATAAGAATTGACGTTTTTTACTTAGTTTCGTATCTCGGATCGAAAAACTTAAAACATGAAACTTGTTCACCTCTGTGTTTTCGAGTCAGAGGTGAAATTTTAGAATTTTTGGAATTAAATATGGTTTTTAATTAATTTTGGAGTAAACAGTGGTTTATCAAAGTCAAATCCTGAAATTGTTGTCGAAATGGATGTTTAAATGATATTGGAGCGAACCGCGTCCTGAAATAGTACATTCTTGAGAAACTTACTAAATTTGGGAAGTTGGCCCTTTAAGGTTTAAACGAGTGGAAACTCCTTTGAAACTAAATACACATACAAACGTTTTTGAAATCCCGTTATGACTAGATTGATCTTTCTATGTAGAGGGTGAGTGTCCCATCGGGTGCCCCTCTAGCTTTTTGCTTCGTGCCTAAACGGACGAGAGTGACCTATGTAGAGGGTGAGTGCTCCATCGGGTGCCCCTCTAGTTTTTTGCTTCGTGCCTAAACGGACGAGAGTAACTTATGTAGGGGGTGAGTGCTCTGCAGGGTGCCCTCCTAGCTTTGCACATCGTGCCTGATTGGACGATGGTGTCGAACATGAGAAACTATGCCAAAACGGCGAGAGAAACTTGAATACAAATAAACTCTTGATACTTGACTACGGATTAACGGGAAAATTTAAAAGACTTGAATACTTTACTTCGCTTATTTAAATTATGCTTTTAAGTTATGTTATGCAATTATTTACCTTGGAAGCTATATTGTGGTTTTATGGAATCCCTGTCTATTTAATTATGAAATTAAATTTTTGTTAGATAAATAAATTAAATTATGGGGTATTGTGTACATGTTTTCTTAAAATTAAACAATGGCTTTGAAACCCCATAATCACGTATGTGTTAACTTACTCAGCATGTAGTGCTGACCAAAACCATTTCTTTCTTTTTCTTTCAGAGTTGAGAATCATGAATCGTCATATGCATACATGGGAATCTTGGGAAGATATATTATTTTGAATTTTTGTATTAGACTAGATCTTGCATGAACGGGCCTGTTTAACCCGTGTTTTGGCCATTTTGGCCCTAGATTTAAATTCCGCTGCATTATACATATGTAAATATTACTTCCGCTGCAACTTGTAATACTATTTTCGAAGTATATATGAATGGGTTGTTTGAATGTTTTAAATTCTGAAAAACCATGGCTTTGCATCTCTTTAGCAAGCTCGGAGAAACCGTGTCTTGCTAGGGAGGTGTGGCGGTGACACCCCGACCTGGGTGACCAAAAACCGGGGTGTTACAGAGTGGTATCAGAGCCCAGCATATTTTAAAGCTATTTATTTTAAAGAAAATATCTGATACCAGAGTGGTATAAGAGCCCGGAATATTTTTAAACCCATCATTATTATTAACTATTATTTTCTAAACTATTATTTTGAAACCATTAGTATTTTTAAACTACTATTACTATCAATATGATTATTTAAGAACCCATGGGATAGATTTTGTTTTAAAAACCCATGGGAAAATAAGTACATTTAATTTCGGGGGGAAACATCATCTGCATGTGCATACCACATTTTCTTTCTATACATTAGAGAACTTAGAAGCGTGGTACGTTCTAACTTAGATCTTTTGCTTCCACTAGATAACTTAGAAGTTTGACATCGAATTAGGAACGCTCACTAGAGACTAATCTTGCCTTAGTTCTAGATCGCGTACGTCTAAGCGCACGCCTAAGCATAACAAATTTTGGCCTTAGCCATTCCTATCTTTGTACGAATTAGAAAATTTCCTTATGTGGAAACAATAAAAAAAAATCAAGTTTTTATTAAAACACTATCTATTCCAAAAATCTTGTTTGGATTCCCAAACAACAAATCCAAAATTCGAATTTTGAGATTTTAAAAAAAAAAAAAATCTGGACAGACCTGTCCGATCGAAAAAAAAAAAAAATTCGCTTAGACAATACCTTTCCGTGTCCTAATCTACACTATTTGCAACAGAATGGCACCCAGAGGAAGATAAAGAACTCAGCCCGCTCCCCAAACTACTACCAAAATACCACCTAATGTCACGGAACCTATAGAAGCACAACCCCAAGGTGCGCAGGACGCCCCCGTACCGAACAATGTGGGCGATCGTCTTCGGACGATAGAAGAGGTCTTGGTTGCACTAGGGAACGCGCAAGTCAACCAAGGACAAGCTGCGGCGGTACCTCCGCCCCAAGCTCGCCCCAATTATCTGGCGATGGTGAATCCTTACCAGCCGCCCCGCTATGCTGGTGAGGAGGATCCAGCAAAACTGGAGGAATAGATCCGGACTTTTGACAAGCTGCTGGGTGCGGTCAAGTGTCCGGAAGGAGAGAGAGTGCACGTCGCTTCGTACTACGTGGGAGGCGAAGCGGACGACTGGTGGCAGGCGACTCAAGCAACACTGGCTGAAGATGATGAGCCCTACTCGTGGGCGGAAATGATGGAGATGCTCAGGATAGATTCTATCCCCTGAGTACCAAAGCAGCGATATACGAAGAATTTCTGTCGCTGAAACAAGGGGGCCAGACTGTGCAAGAGTACTACACTCGATTCAAGGAGCTGGTGAGGTTCGCACCAAGATTAGTACCCACAGATGCGGAGAAGGGTCAAAAATTCGAGATGGGACTGAACCTAGCAGTACGCGAGGTGATCACAGGGGTGCACTACCCCGACCTACAAGCTGTTTATGATCGTGCGGTAGCGGTTGCACGAGTTCAAGGACTGAAGCGTAAGGCGATAGGTGAGACTAGCCGAGGTCCCCATGGACAAGGCAAGAGAGATAAGGACCGCAGAACTGATATTGACTTGGGTAGGAATAATTATCGTGAAGGACCAAATGAGCTAGCCCAAGGCGACGAGGGAGGCAACAATAGAAGGATTTTCAACCGTGAAGGCTACGTACCCCGATGCCCAAAGTGTAACCAACCTCATCTGGTGAGAGGATGCCCTCAACCCGACACATGTTTCCGATGTGGTCGACGTGGACATCGGATGAAAGAATGCCGAACCCATATTAAGAATATCACCAAGAGAGAGGACCTGGCCGCTGGACCTGACCAGCCACAAAACCTAGACGGTCAAAATGGTAACAACCAAGGGCACCGATACCCTCAGGATAATGACCCAAAACCCGAAGCCTCTTGAGAATAACGTATAGGCAGTTATGGGGACATAACTGAAGTCCTAAGGGGGAGAGGATGTGATACCCCGTAATAAAGTAGATACATTTATTTTTGAGTTTGATTCAACAATATGTATTCCAAACAAATAAGCAAACAAATTCAAATTTGTTTTGAACTACGTTATGGCTTGATCCCTTCACCGGGTACATAGGCAGCTTTCACAAAATAATAAAATAAACAAAACTTAGCCGAGAAAAGCCGAAACACAACTTCGAGGACGAAGTTGATTCTTAAAGGGGGTAGACTGTAATACCCGAGAATTTTGCAACATAAATTAAATGAATAAATAAATAAATAAACAAATAAATAATAAATAGAATATAATAAATAAATACAAAGGAAATGAGAAATGGAAATTTAATCTAAAAAGGAATTAAAGATAATTAATTAAAAAGGAATTAAATTAAATAAATCATCACACGTGTACCCGAAACAAACGGACTCGAGAATTCGAGTCCAAACATAAATTTAGAACCGAAGAAAATGACGATACGAAATAGGAACCCGAAGATAGCCCGGGAATTGGAATCCGAGAACATAGAGAGATAGAAACCCGAAAGAGAGGAGGAAAAGCACGACGGATCGTGCGACCCGCCCGGACCGAAGTCCAGGCGTGTTTGGCGCGCTGGCCGCGCGCTGTTAGGGCAAAGGGCGCGCCAACCCCGCGCCAAACTGGCAGCAACAAACCAAGCAAGATTTTCTCGCCCGAATCCGGATTTTCCGGATTCGGCTCCATTCCCTTCGGCTCAAGACTCTTAGGGGGCAGACCCTAAACGTCCCCTAGGTCTTGTCCTCTATAAATAACCCTCTCGAGTAACCTCAAACACTTTTCAAAAAACCCTACAATTCTCTACACGTTCGAAAACCCTAATCCCGGAGTCGTCGGAGGCACGAAGGCATTCAAAGACTGAATCTTGGACGAATTTCAGAGACCCTCATCGCTGTGGTAAGCCCTTGATCATTCCTTTCCATTCAAGATTCGAAAACGAATCCTAATTAAACCGCTTTTCCATTCTAAACCCCGATCCGGACGCGTTGAGGAAAAACGAAGGATCTCGGAGGAAGAACGAAGAACCTGGAAGCCACGCCTCCGAAATCGACGTCCCCGCCTCCGAAATCAACGTCCCGGACGACCAAAGATCTGTAAGTTAACGCTTACTTTGGTGTTGGGTTGTTAAAAGATTCGAACATATAGATCTAATGGAACCCTAACTATAAAATCTGTCTACACCGGCGCAGCGTTTCTATTGAATTTATTTGGACCCCTTAAAATGTTCAAACGAGAAAACTTAAAACATGAAAAACATTCCTAAGCCAGTGATCTAGCTTGTGTAAAAATTTCATAATTTTTCATCTTGTTTTGGTATCCGAAAACGATCGCAAACAAGTCTGCCTTAGATTTAGATCTTGAAACGGCGACAGATTTTACTTCCGAATTTGAGGTTGATTTCTACCTTAGATCTAGACCGATTTAGGATTGGTGTTAAACATAAGAGTTTTAGATCTATATGACTGGAACAACTTTGAAAAATTTTAGAATTTTTCATCGAGATTTGAACCTCCGAATTTAAACCGGACTAACCTGCGTTCTTACCGAAGCCAGAAAAACTGACAGAAATTGGTTTCGAACTTGATCCAAATATTAACCCCGGATCCAACGAGAATTAGGCTTTGGGTTCTAAACAAAGGTAGAGAATCGTGTTAGGAATGAGCCTGTAAAATTTTATCAAATTCGGAGTTAGTTTGCTATGGTAGATCTTGAAATTTTAAAACTGCGGTGTTGAAATTCGGACAGATTATCATCCTGTTAAGAATTGACATTTTTGACTTAATTCCGTATCTCGGATCGAAAAACTTAAAACATGAAACTTGTTCATCTCTGTGTTTTCGAGTCAGAGGTGAAATTTGAGAATTTTTGAAATTAAATCTGGTTTTTAATTAATTTTAGAGTAAACAGTGATTTATCAAAGTCAAATCCTGAAATTGTTGTCGAAATGGATGTTTAAATGATATCGGAGCGAACCGCGTCCTGAAATAGTACATTCTTGAGAAACTTACTAAATTTGGGAAGTTGGCCTTTAAGGTTTAAACGAGTGGAAACTCCTTTGAAACTAAATACACATAAAAACGTTTTTGAAATCCCGTTATGACTAGATTGAGCTTTCTACGTAGAGGGTGAGTGTCCCATCGGGTGCCCCTCTAGCTTTTTGCTTCGTGCCTAAACGAACGAGAGTGACTTATGTAGAGGGTGAGTGCTCCATCAGGTGCCCCTCTAGCTTTTTGTTTCGTGCCTAAACGGACGAGAGTAACTTATGTAGGGAGTGAGTGCTCTGCAGGGTGCCCTCCTAGCTTTGCACATCGTGTCTGATTGGACGATGGTGTTGAACATGAGAAACTATGCCAAAACGGCGAGAGAAACTTGAATACAAATAAACTCTTGATACTTGACTACGGATTAACGGGAAAATTTAAAAGACTTGAATACTTTACTTCGCTTATTTAAATTATGATTTTAAGTTATGTTATGCAATTATTTACCTTGGAAGCTATATTGTGATTTTATGGAATCCCTGTCTATTTAATTATGAAATTAAATTGTTAATAGATAAATAAATTAAATTATGGGGTATTGTGTACATGTTTTCTTAAAATTAAACAATGGCTTTGAAACCCCATAATCACGTATGTGTTAACTTACTCAGCACGTAGTGCTGACCAAAACCATTTCTTTCTTTTTCTTTCAGAATTGAGAATTATGAATCGTCATATGCATACATGGGAATCTTGGGAAGATATATTATTTTGAATTTTTGTATTAGACTAGATCTTGCATGAACGGGCCTGTTTAACCCGTGTTTTGGCCATGTTGGCCCTAGATTTAAATTCCGCTGCATTATACATATGTAAATATTACTTCCGCTGCAACTTATGTAATACTATTTTCGAAGTATATATGAATGGGCTGTTTGAATGTTTTAAATTCTGAAAAAACCATAGCCTTGCATCTCTTTAGCAAGCTGGAGAAACCATGTCTTGCTAGGGAGGTGTGGCGGTGACACCCCGACCTGGGTGACCAAAAACTGGGGTATTACACAAATTGCGCGATTTCGGTAATTTCTTGCCAAACTTTTTCGAAAAACTGACAGCGCATATGTCCGAAATTGATGAGCATGTTTATATGATTTCTAGTCCGAATTAATCTTTGCAATGTAAACGAAAGTTGTAGATAATCATGTCTAGTATGTGCGTATAAACTTTCAAAATTCTTGAAGTCCATTTGTTATGTCAATAAGTAGATTTCAGAATTCTTGGATTCCATTTGATATGTCAAAAAGTCGATTTTCTGAACTGTGTCAAAACTGAATCCTGACAGTGCATTGGTTGTGTCGTAAACTCGATTTTTGACTTGTTTCTTCACCTTATTTCGAAATCATTAAAACACGAAAGTTGTTCGTTTGCGTGTTTTTGATATACTGTAAAAATTTCAGATTTTTCGGACTTGAAATGAATTTTTAAATTAAAAAGGCGAAACTGTGACGTCAAACGATTTGAAATTGATGAGATTTTGAAATTTCGAAACGAACGATCGAAACCTTGATATACGATAAGACTATATTTTTCAAAAATCCCGTTACACTAAGTTGAAACGATATCAGATACTTAGATAGGGGGTGAGTGCTCTGCAGGGTACCCCTCTAGCCTTTTTCGGCGTGCCTATAATGGACGCAAGATACTTGTATGAAAAACTACGCCAAAACGGCATGAGATACATGGCCTACACTCTCGGGAGTATCCGTATGGGTTTCCCCAGCCGGAGTGTTACTGGGTATGGCAGATACGGCTGCGGCCGCCGGACGATCGGCTACACAAAAACTTACGAAACGGCTGCGGCCGCCGGACGACCGGCTACACAAGAAACTTACGAAACGGCTGCTGCCGCCGGATCGCCGGCTAAACAAAAACTTACGAAATTGGCTGCGGCCGCCGGATCGCCGGCTAAACGAAACTTACTAAATTGGCTGAGGCAGCCGGATCGCCGGCTAAATGAAACTTACTAAATTGGCTGAGGCCGCCGGATCGCCGGCTAAATGACACTTATTAAATTGGTTGCGATCGCCGGCTAAACAGAAACTTACGAAACGGCTGCGGCCGCCGGATCGCCGGCTAAAAACGAAATATTGTTGAGATGGTGACGTAAGGGGAAAAATTAAAAGACTTAATCCTTTTTATTTATTTATTTATTTATTTATTTATGTCTTTAAATTATTTCCTAAATTTACAGCGTGCTTAAATTATTATTTAAGAATTTAAATGCATGTTCAAGTATACAAATTAAATTCTTATTGTTCTTAAAATTTTTTTAAAAATTATGTTCTATCTTATTTTTAAATTATGCCTTTACTCATGCTATTTAATATGCCATGTTTTAAAATTATGCCTATGCCTTAATTTCTCATTTTTAAACTTAGTTTGGCTATGTGAATATGTGTACTAAATTATTGTCTATTAATTAGTCGAATCACATGTTTTTGATATGCATGCTTAAAAATGAATTTTTAATTATTAAAATTTTAAAACCCCTTTATTGCTACGTTAGGAATTAACTTACTTAGTATTTTATATACTGATAAAACCCGTGGTTTCATTTTTCTTTACAGAGTATGGAGAGATGGAATGAGCATGCACGCATATTGGGGCTCGGGAACTAAATTAATAACTGTGAATGTTGCATTTTATTAGACTTAAATTATTTACTAAGTGTTTGGCCATGTAGGCCGTATTTATATTTCCGCTGCATTACATATATTTATATTTAGATATTATTTTTCCGCTGCAACTTATTATTAACTTCAAGTTATATACGATGGGCTGTTTACTTATTCAAATATTTTAAACACTGAAACCATAGCCTTGCATCTCTCTAGCAAGCTCGAAAAAGTCGTGTCTTGCTAGGAAGGTGTGGCGGTGACATCCCGACCTGGGTTATCAAAAATCGGGGTGTTACAAGTTCGTATCAGAGCCTGGACTATTTTTTTTTAAAAGCTAGTATTATTATTTTTAAACAATTATTTTAAAAACTAGTATTATTTTTAAAACAATTTGTAATACCCGAGAAATCGACGTCAGGAATTTAAATCCAAAGATTTAAGAATTGGATTTAATTATTAAAATCGAAATAATTCCGAGAGAGCGGAATTAAATAAGTCGGACAATAGCAACTCGAAGAAAGTTATCGGATTATTCAACGATTTCGGATAATTCATATTATGATTTTTAAAATTAAAAATCATAATATAATTTAAAATATATATATATATATATATATATATATATATATATATATATATAGAAAACCCGCCAGCAAGAGGCCGCGCGTGGCCGCGTGGAGCCCGCGCCGGCGGCCAGTAGGCGGCGTTCCAAACGCCAAACGCGGTTTTCGACCCAATTTTCGAGATTCTTCAATTCCAATCGACTTGCATTCATTCCTCAGATCATTAGGGATGTATTTGGACTCTTTTGGATAGATTTTGAGTGTATTAAATATCCACAATATTGAAATGAGAGGGATACATGAACAAACTAGTCATTCATTCAACCATGTTGGGAAGTGGGGTGAATGGGGAGTAAAGGGGGGCTCCAAATCCGAATTTTGACTGCCATAATGCTCCCTACACTTCCAAGGTTCATTAAGGTTCTTTTTGGAACTCTAAACCCTCCATAAACAAGCCTTAAACAGCCCCAAAACCACCCCTCATTCCTTAATCCGAATTTCAGATTTCCATTGGAGAGTGGTGAGATTGTGTGGGTTTTCTTCTTGTTCTTGAGGCCTTTGACGAATTAGGAGGTCCTAATCCTTTATTCTACAAGTGGTTAAGGTTTCTAATTCAAATCCTTGTCCTTAGAGTCGGATTTCTAGTCCTAACATCAAACTTTCTTCCATCAAAACAAAAATAGGATCCATTCGATAGATTGCGGAAGAGTGGGACTGTGTTGGTTGATTTTGGAGCAATCAAGAAGGCGGATTTCGACACCAATCTCTTTTAATGTAAGTTAGTGTTTTGCATCTCAATTTTTAGGGGTTTTGGTGGAGTATCCATCGAGTTCTTGTTCGATCTCTATCCCTTGCCAAAACTGTCTTCTAGGGTTTTCATCCATATAGTTTTTATTGTTCAGCGTTTTTCACTTAGATCCGTTCATTTTTAGAAAAACCTTTCTAAATGAAAAATGTTCCTAACATCTTGATTATGCTCTCTGTAAATTTTCATAATTTTTGAACATGGTTTGGGCGTCCAAAACGGATCTGGTATTTCTGAGTTTTCTGATGACAGTTTTAGTGTTATGCTGTAATCCATTTTGTTGTCCGATTTACTCCTACCTAATGTCATTTTCATTGGTCATTGTCTTCATGAAAGTTGTTCCCTTATGTGTCTAGATCATCTCTGTAAAATTTCACAATTTGTGGATCAAGTTTGGAATTGTTATGAATTTTTAAAGAGACTGTGGTCGAAGGAACAGTAGGTTTTACACTCTTTGGAAAAGATGAATCTGAAATCATTTTTTTAAGGCCACTTAGAGTCCGAATTTGGAGAAGCCTATTTCTACAAAAAAACGTTTATTTGGGTGTGTTCTAGCTCCTGTAAAAATTTCGGAAATTTTGAAAATGTTTTGCTAAGTTTCCATATGCGATTTCTGAAACTGCCCAAAGAACTCTCTTTGTCGGTAAATCGTACTTGTGTATTTTGGTGATCTACGAGTCGATTTTTTACTCGTTTTTGAATATATATGAAATCTGGAGTTGTGTGGTATTGTAAAGTGTAAAATTATGGTTTTTAAACTTTGTAAGTTTTGATCGAGTGGGTTGCCCGACGTGTTAGAGGGTAAGTGCACTTGGCGTGAGCTCGTTGGGCCGCCCCCTCTTTTTGTGGCCAAAACAGTGCAAATTATATTATGGTTTCGTGTTAGTAAGAGTCTATACTCCTAGATGTATCCGTATGGGTTATCTAGGGCTCCGGAGCGGTCTGTATAGGGTCACTGCTTTCACATCCCTCGTGGGTACGAGTCCCAGAGGTGGGTTGATTCGAAAGGGCATGAGCCTAGAATCGTGATTATAATTTGGAGTTCTTGTGGGTGTATGTCCCAAGGGCTAAATTGGTGTCCTCGATCAAAATGAACAATGGTAAAAGAATGTTTTTGAGTTCCTGTGGGTTCGATTCCCCAAGGACAAGTGTTCTCGCTCATAAAGAGATTTGAAAAAGATCTTTCGGCAGGTGTAAGATTTAAATACTTTTCCATAAAGAATTATCCGTCTTTTAAAGTAAATTCCTATTTTGAATACTCTTCTAAAAATATTAAAATTTGCTATGCTATATATTAACTTATGTAGTACCTTTTGTACTGATAAATTGTCGTTTACCATTTTTCGCAGAGTAAGCAAGTGCACGATGGGATGGGATTTCGCAAATAAAGACTTGTCGCATTTACTTTTAGTTTTATTCCCGCACTGGACTTGGACTTTGGATTTTGGTTTTGGCCGTCTGTTTGGCCCTTGTTTTTGCTTCCTCACTACTTTATTACTTTATGCATGTCGTACTCTGATTTTTATTTCGGGCACAATTGAATGGTTTTGAATTATTTTAAAGTTTGATACAAGTTAGCCTTAGCATCTTTCTAGATAAGCTCGATTTGGATCGCGTCTTATTTAGAAAGTTGTGGCGGTAGCGTCCCGGCCTGGGTGATCAAATCCGGGGTGTTACAAAGTGGTATCAGAGCCCGGAATTTTTTTTAAGCTATTATTTTTCGGCCCACTATAGAGGCCAAAATTATTCAATATTATTTTTAAGCATTTTAAATATTATTTCCATGGACAAGAAATTTTATTTTAAAACCCATGGAAAAGTATATCTCGAAAATTCGACAAGTCTAAAAATTAGTATTATTTTTGGGGGGAAGCATGTGCATTAACAAAATTATTTTTATGTGCCAAATCCCTTAATATAAAACTTGTATGATTAGATGGACGATCTGAGGTTGCTAGATTCCATCATGCGCTCACTATGTTCCATGTCCGAAATTATGCACGAGCTTCACCAAATGCGTAGGGATGCTGAAAATAACAGGAACCGTATTAGGTTCTTGGAAGAAAAGATTGAGGCATTGACCATTAGGAATAATCAAGTTACTGCACGCCAGACTACACTGGAGACCGAGTGTGATGACCTTCGTCATCATGTTCATATGTTGCATGGAGGATTTCAAATCATAGATCTGATAACGATTGGTATGATTGACGATATCTTAGCCCCTATTCCACTTAGGGATGTGGAGGAGGAAGACCCTCAATTACCTGTCAATGTTGAGAACGAGAACTCTGTTATCACCAATGAAGAAGTGGAGGAGGACCCTCCAACGTGTCTTGACACTGATGAAGAAATGGAAGTGGGTAGTTGGCTGCTTGACTCACCTGGTTCTATGGAGTAGATTGACCCATTTTATTTCCGCTTATCCAACCACATCTTGATGTAGTTATCTCTTTGAGATCGAAGACCTTTGCTATTTAATTAAATCTAAGCATTTATTTTCCTATAAGTGTCCTTTTATACTTAGAGCTTGAGATCGGATCTTAATCACTTTCTGACTTGCTTCCTAACCTACTTTAGATTAGACTCTTATCTCTGCGTGCACTTACTTTGACCTAAGAACATTAACTTAGGAATCCAATTACCATCGGGGAAAGTAGTATCATGCTCTAAACGATACGACGGAATCCCCATAGTAATCAAAAATACCGAATTCTTCGCGAATCTCATAGAATTTGACCTTAAGAATTTCGACATCATCTTGGGAATGGACTGGCTGACTCGATACAAGGCTGTTATTGAGTGCCAAAAGCAGAATATCTCTTTGGCAAAGAGTCGAGGGAAGAAGGTCATTTACTACATGCAGCCCCAAAAGAGGAATGCCAAAGTGGTAAATGCCATGAAGTGTTGCAATCTCATGCAAAAGGGATATCAATTGTACGCATGCTATGTGCATAATCTGGAAGACGAAGGAAGCAAGATTGACAGTATCCCAGTCGCGAACGAATATCCCGACGTCTTTCCTAAAGATATCCCGGGAATGCCTCCTGAGCGTGAAGTCGAGTTCACGATCGATCTGTTACCCGGAATCGAACCAGTATCGAAGGCACCATATCGCATGGTGCCTGCGGAAATGAAGGAACTGAAGGAACAACTCGAGGAGTTATTATCAAAAGGTTACATTCGACCGAGCACATCAACATGGGGAGCACCAGTCCTGTTCGTGAAAAAGAAGGACGGCGGACTCCGATTGTGCATCGACTACAGAGGACTTAATCAAGTGACGATTAAGAACAAGTACCCGCTAGCTAGGATCGAAGATCTCTTCTATCAGCTGAAAGGAGCGTCGGTATTTTCGAAGGTTGACCTGAGATCGGGATACCATCAGCTGCGTATCGCCGAGAAGGACATACCGAAGACAGCATTTCGCACGAGGTATGGGCACTACGAATTCACCGTAATGTCCTTTGGTCTCACGAATGCTCCCGCAGTATTCATGAATCTCACGAATAGTGTATTCCGAGAGTTACTAGACTCATGTGTTGTCGTATTCATCGATGATATTCTAGTCTACTCAAGGGATGAGGAGGAGCATGCAAAACACCTTCATCAGGTGCTAGCAATTCTGAGAAAGAACCAATTATAGGCGAAGCTGTCGAAGTGCGAATTTTGGATGAAGGAAGTCGCGTTTCTAGGACACATAGTATCGGCTAAAGGAGTGTCGGTTGATCCGGCAAAAATATCTGCAGTGACTGATTGGCCAGCGCCAACTAGTCAGACTGAGATATGAAGTTTCCTTGGACTAGCCGGATACTACAGAAGGTTCGTGAAAGACTTTTCAAAGATTGCAAGACCGATAACCCAATTGCTAAAGAAAGGGTTAAAGTTCGAATGGACAGCTGATTGTGAGACGTCGTTCCCAGAACTCAAGAAGAGACTGAATATTGCCATCGGAGACTGAATATTTTGAAGTGTATAGCGACGCTTCAAAAGAAGGTCTTGGTTGCGTGTTGATGCAAAATCAAAGGGTTATTGCCTACGCATTGCGCCAACTTAAACCGCACGAGGAGGACTATCCGACGCATGATCTAGAATTGGCTGCTGTGGTGTTCGCACTCAAGATTTGGCGACACTACTTATATGGACGAACATGTCGGATGTTCACAGACCATAAGAGCCTCAAGTATATATTTACTCAAAAAGAGTTAAATATGAGGCGAAGGAGATGGCTCGAGCTGATCAAGGACTATGACTTGGACATAAAATATCATGAGGGCGAAGCGAACGTCATGGCAGATGCACTGAGTCGGAAGACGAGACACACGGCAAACACCCTTATCTTACCTTCGGGACTGTATATGGACCTAGCAAGGTTGGATACCGAACTAGTCCATTATGGAACCGTGGTAGAAACGGTGAATGCCATAGCAATTGATCCTACCGTGTTCGATGAGATTCGAACAGCTCAACCCGATGATGAGAACCTTCAGAGGATCAAGGAGAAAATTGGTGAAGGTAAAGCGGTAGGATTTATGATCCACGAAGACGGGAGTATCCGCTTCAAAGGAAGATGGTGCTTTCCTCACAAGTGCGAGGACTTGAAGCGGAAATTGATGGAAGAAGTCCATAGTACACCTTATTCAGTGCACCCAGGAGGTGATAAGCTGTATAAGGATCTGAAGAGAATTTACTGGTGGCCGCGGATGAAACAAGATTTTGCTGACTTCGTGGCTAAGTGCCTAACTTGCCAGAAGGTGAAGGCAGTGCGGCAAAAGCCATTGGGGTTGGTGAAGCCATTGGAGATCCCAAATTGGAAGTGGGACAGCATCTCCATGGATTCCGTCTCAGGGTTACCAAGATCTCCCAGAGGCATGAACAAAATTTGGGTAATAGTTGATAGGTTAACGAAGACCGCCATCTTTATACCAATGAAGGAAAATTGGTCGATGGATCAACTAGCCAAGGCGTACATCGAGAATGTAGTCCGAAGGCATGGAGTGCCTCACGAAATCATCTCGGATCGAGACAGCAGATTTGTCTCGAATTTCTGGACCAAATTGCAAGAAGCCTTGGGAACCCAAATCAAGATTAGCACGGTCTTTCATCCAATGACCGACGGTCAAACTGAGCGAACAATTCAGATGCTCGAAGACATGCTTAGAGCGTGTGTACTTGAGTTCAAGGGAAGTTGGGAAAACCACTCACCACTAATTGAATTCTCGTATAACAACAGTTACCATGCTAGCATCGGCATGGCACCGTTCGAAGCTCTCTACGGACGTAAGTGCCGCAGTCTGTTATGCTAGGCAAAGGATGATAATTCCGTGGTTGTTGGACCTCAACTTGTTGAAGACATGAGCAAGCAAATCAAGGTGGTTCAGCAAAAGATGAAGGCCACACAAGACAGGCAAAAGAGTTATGCCGACACGAGACGACAAGAGTTGGAATTCCAAGTGGGAGACAAGGTTATGCTAAAGGTGTCACCTATGAAGGGGGTGATGCGATTTGGCAAACGAGGAAAGCTGAGTCCTCGATATATCGGTCCATACGAGATTGTAGATCGTGTGGGTACCTTGTCATACCGTCTGGCTCTTCCACTGGAATTATCGCGAGTGCACAACGTGTTTCGCGTTTCTCAATTAAAGAAATATGTGCACGACCCAACTCACATCTTACAACCCGACGTGATCGAACTGGATGACGATCTGACATACGAGGAATATCCGATCGAGATACTTGATGTCAAGGAAAGGGTCACAAGGAACAAGACTGTGAGAATGGTGAAGATTCTATGGTCAAATCATGGCACCGAGGAAGCGACGTGGGAATTGGAAGCGGATATGAAGCAGAGATATCCCAACCTTTTCCGAAGCGACTCGGGAGCAGTTATGGGGGCATAACTGCAGTCCTAAGGGGGAGAGAATGTGACACCCTGCACAGAGTCGTCGCGTACCGAGGTAAGAATTTAAACTGCAAGCCTCAATAATTTCGGCGTGCCAATTATTTTCCGAAGTGCGACCCAACTTCGAGGACGAAGTTGATTTCTAAGGAGGGTAGACTGTAATACCCGAGAAATCGACGTCAAGAATTTAAATTCAAAGATTTAAGAATTAGATTTAATTATTAAAACCGAAATAATTCCGAGAGAGCGAAATTAAATAAATCGGACGATAGCAACTCGAAGAGAGTTATCGGATTATCCAACGATTTTGGATAATTCATATTATGATTTGTAAAATTAAAAATCATAATATAATTTAAAAAAAAAATATATAGAAAACCCGCCAGCAGGAGGCCGCGCGGCAGCGGCGCATGGCCGCGTGGAGCCTGCGCCGGCGGCCAGTAGCCGGCGTTCCAAACGCCAAACGCGGTTTTCGACCCAATTTTCAAGATTCTTCAATTCCAATCGACTTGCATTCATTCCTCAGATCATTAGGGATGTATTTGGACTCTTTTGGATAGATATTGAGTGTATTAAACATCCACAATCTTGAAATGAGAGGGATACATGAACAAACTAGTCATTCATTGAACCATGTTGGGAAGTGGGGTGAATGGGGAGTAAAGGGGGGCTCCAAATCCGAATTTTGACTGCCATAATACTCCGTACACTTCCAAGGTTCATTAAGGTTCTTTTTGGAACTCTAAACCCTCCATAAACAAGCCTTAAACAGCCCCAAAACCACCCCTCATTCCTTAATCCGAATTTCAGATTTCCATTGGAGAGTGGTGAGATCGTGTGGGTGGTTTTCTTCTTGTTCTTGAGGCCTTGGACGAATTAGGAGGTCCTAATCCTTTCTTCTACAAGTGGGTAAGGTTTCTAATCCAAATCTTTGTCCTTAGAGTCGGATTTCTAGTCCTAACATCAAACTTTCTTCCATCAAAACCAAAATAGGATCCATTCGATAGATTGCGGAAGAGTGGGACTGTGTTGGTTGATTTTGGAGCAATCAAGAAGGAGGATTTCGACACCAATCTCTTTTAATGTAAGTTAGTGTCGTGCATCTCAATTTTAAGGGGTTTTGTTGGAGTATCCATCGAGTTCTTGTTCGATCTCTATCCCTTGTCAAAACTGTCTTCTAGGGTTTTCATCCGTATAGTTTTTATTGTTCAGCATTTTTCACTTAGATCCGTTCGTTTTTGAAAAAACCTTTCTAAATGAAAAATGTTCCTAACATCTTGAATATGCTCTCTGTAAATTTTCATAATTTTTGAACATGGTTTGGGCGTCGAAAACGGATCTGGTATTTCTGAGTTTTCTGATGACAGTTTTAGTGTTATGGTGTAATCAGTTTTGTTGTCCGATTTACTCCTACCTATGATCATTTTCATTGGTCGTTGTCTTCATAAAAGTTATTCGTTTATGTTTCTAGATCATCTCTATAAAATTTCACAATTTTTGGATCACGTTTGGAATTGTTATGAATTTTTAAAGAGAATGTGGTCGAATGAACAGTAGGTTTTACACTCTTTGGTAAAGATGAATCTGAAATCATTTTTTAAGGCCACTTAGAATCCGAATTTGGAGAAGCCTATTTCTATGAAAAAAGTTTATTTGGGTGTGTTCTAGCTCATGTAAAAATTTTGGAAATTTTGAAAATGTTTTGCTAAGTTTCCATATGCGATTTCTGAAACTGCCCAAAGAACTCTCTTTGTCGGTAAATCGTACTTGTGTATTTTGGTGATCTACGAGTCGATTGATACTCGTTTTTGAATCTATATGAAATCTGGAGTTGTGTGGTATTGTAAAGTGTAAAATTATGGTTTTTAAACTTTGTAAGTTTTGATCGAGTGGGATGCCCGACGTGTTAGAGGGTAAGTGCACTTGGCGTGAGCTCGTTGGGCCGCCCCCTCTTTTTGTGGCCAAAACGGCATAAATGATATTATGGTTTCGTATTAGTAAGAGTCTATACTCCTAGATGTATCCGTATGGGTTATCTAGGGCTCCGGAGCGGTCTGTATAGGGTCACTGCTTTCACATCCCTCGTGGGTACGAGTCCCAGAGGTGGGTTTGAAGGGGCATGAGCCTAGAATCGTGATTATAATTTGGAGTTCTTGTGGGTGTATATCCCAAGGGCTAAATTGGTGTCCTCGATCAAAATGAACAATGCTAAAAGAATGTTTTTGAGTTCTTGTGAGTTCAATTCCCCAAGGACAAGTGTTCTCGCTCATAAAGAGATTTGAAAAAGATCTTTCGGCAGGTATAAGATTTAAATACTTCTCCATAAAGAATTATCCGTCTTTTAAAGTAAATTCCTATTTTGAATACTCTCTAAAAACTTTAAAATTTGCTATGCTATATATTAACTTACGCAGTACCTTTTGTACTGATAAATTGTCATTTACCATTTTTCGAAGAGTAAGCAAGTGCACGATGGGATGGGATTTCGCAAATAAAGACTTATCGCATTTTTAATTTTAGTTTTATTCCCGCACTGGACTTGGACTTTGGATTCTGGTTTTGGCCGTCTGTTTGGCCCTTGTTTTTGCTTCCGCACTACTTTATTACTTTATGCATGTCGTACTCTGATTTTTTTTTCGGGCACAATTGAATGGTTTTGAATTATTTTAAAGTTTGATACAACTTAGCCTTAGCATCTTTCTAGATAAGCTCGATTTGAATCGCGTCTTATTTAGAAAAGTGTGGCGGTAGCGTCCCGGCCTGGGTGATCAAATCCGGGGTGTTACACAATTATTTTTAACTATCAATATTATTTTGAGCCCAAGCTTTGGCCAATCATTTTACTTATTATTAAAATCCTAAATATTTGTGCCCAAAAATTTTTGGCCCAAGATTTTTTTACTTAGCCCAATATCTTTCTTTAGCCCAAAGATTTATTATTTTTGGCCCAATATAGTGGTCCAAATATCTTATCCTTGTCTTTAAATTATCCATGGCATAATTTTTTTTTTTAAAACCCAAGGATAAATAAATGCATGAATAAATTAAATTTTTATTGGAGGGAATGCATATGCATATGCATACATAAATATTTGTGCTAACCTTTGTTTTTTATGTGATCGTTGTGTTACATAATATTCTCACACTAGTATTTGGCTATACCTTGACTCTTGACTTAGAAGCGTTAGCTTGAGACTAATTGTGCCTCAGTTTTATATCTTGACCGTCTATGCTTAGCATGCGCATAACTATTCCCTGCCTTTTCCATAGATCTTCACATAGGCGATATATTATGACTCGTCGAGAGAACTAATGATGAAAACGATGAATGCGCACATTGACTCCCAACAGAATATATGATACTCTAAACACCGCACCATATAAACAACTCTAAATACCACATTACATAATACACTCTAAACAACTCCTGTTAACATCATTTGATTCAGTAAATCATTTTTCCAACACTCTATCAAATCATCAGAATCAAATCCTTGTACGTGGTGACAGAATGGCACCAAGAGGAAGACCTAGCAATCTACCCATCCCACCCAACACCAACGAAGAGCCATAGCAACTCAACGTAACTGTACAAAACGTTAGTGCACCCAATCAAGGAGGACAAGTAGCCTCCATACCTAAGAACTTAAGTGACCGCTTGAGAACTATAGAGGAAGCTGTGGTTGCATTGGGAAATGCACTAATCAACCAAGGGAAGGGCAAGAGGAAACGGGACCACGGAACCAATAATTACTCAGGTGGGAACCATATCCGGGGAGGCCCGAATAGACCACCTCAAGGCAACAATGGAGGAAACAAGGGGATAGTCTTCAACCATGGTGACTATGTGCCACCTTGCCCAAAATGTGGTAAACCACATTATGCGAGAGGATGCCCTCAGCCTGGAGCATGCTTCCGATTCGGTCGAGATGGTCACCGGCTGCGTGACTGCCGGACACGGATAGAGAACATCAACAAGAGAGAGGATGTGACCAGTCGACCTAACCAGCCACAGAACCCAGACGATCGAAATGGCAACAACCAAGGGCATCGATCCACTCAGAAACAAGACCAAAATCCGAACCTTCTTGAGAATAACGTATAGGCAGTTATGGGGACATAACTGAAGTCCTAAGGGGGAGAGGATGTAATACCCCGTAATAATGCATAGACATTTATTTTCGAACCCGACCCAAATATTATGTATCCCAAATCAATAATAAATAAACAAATTCAAATTATTTTGAACTACATAATGACTTGATCCCTTCACGGGGTACTAGGCAACTTGGAAATTTCAATTCTGAGTTCAGTCACAAAATAATAAAAGAAACAAAAGGACCATAACTCTTAGCGCGAGAAAAGCCGAAACACAATTTCGATGACGAAGTTGATTCTTAAGGAGGGTAGACTGTAATACCCGAGATTTTTATCGGCGTCCAAAGGAGTAAAATTAGTTTCTTAATCCAATCAAGGTCGAAATATCTCCGAGCAGAAGAAAATAATTTATTACAATAAATTATTGCTCGGAAATAAAATGCCGATAAATTCAAAATTTAAAATGGAATAAAAGAGGGAAAGGAAGCCCGAATACATTCCATGAATCGAGTCAAAAGAATAGGAAATAAATTCAAGAAAGAAAAGAATTTTAATTCCAAGAACCGTGAAGTCGAAAATTATTTAAATAAATAAAGCATTGCACGGGAATCGAAAGACGATGAATTCGACGCCGACGAATTTAAATTCGATGGATTCAAGATCTCGAATACGAAATCAATTATGGAATAAATTTAAGATAGGGATTATAATCCGAGAATGACCCGAAAAATCGAGCCCGAGAATGTAGGAGGATAGAAACCCGAAAGAGAGGAGAAAAGGCCCGACGGGATCGCACGGCCCAGTCTGGACGCACGGCCCAGACCATTCCGCGTGCCCTCTGCGCGGTGTTGGGCCTAACCCCGCGCCAACCCCGCGCCACTATAGAGGCAGTTGGCAACTTGCGCGATTTCGGCGATTTCTTGCCAAAATTTGCGACCCCGACTATGGAAACACGATTTCAGTCGATGGAAGGGCCTTTAGGTCGAGATTGGATAATCCCTATCCCCATTTCTCAGCCACCAAAAGCCTTTGTTCATCCCAAACCTTCCCACAACCAAAAACACAAAGTTCATACCTTCCGACGACTTTCCGACGACTTTCCGGCAACCAATGACGACCGAGGAAGTGTTTAGATCAAGGATTTCAGACCTTGAATCATTGGTAAGGATTATATTAGGTTCTTTTGTCGCTTATAATCTCAAACAACATCTCTAACTTACGAATTTTGACTTACAAACACAAATCGGAGCCAAAGGAAGAAGAAATCGGGTTGAGGGGATCCGTTTGTAGCCATCCGTCGATTCCGAATGACCCGGAGACATCCTTTATCACACCCACTGTAAGTTGATACCTTTCATATCAATACGGGTGGCTTAGGGGAGTCCGAACTAGTGACTTTGTAACGAAACGTAAAAACCGAACCTAAAAACCCCAACTTGCGCAATTTCTGAAATCCGAATAGAACCCCTATTTCGAGAGTTCAAACCGAATAACTCAAAACTAGAATTTTGATCCTAACACCTTAATCTATGTTGTGTAAAAATTTTAGAGATTTTCATCAACGTTTACTACCTCAAATTGCGTCGAACATAAACAGTATTTTCAAACTTTTTCGAAAAACTGACAGCGCATATGTCCGAAATTGATGAGCATGTTTCTATGATTTCTAGTCCGAATTAATCTTTGCAAGGTAAACTAAAGTTGTAGATAATCATGTCTAGTATGTGTGTATAAAATTTCAGAATTCTTGGAGTTCATTTGATATGTCAAAAAGTCGATTTTCTGAACTGTGTCAAAACTGAATCCTGACAGTGCATTGGTTGTATAGTAAACTCGATTTTTGAGTTGTTTCCTCACCTTATTTCGGAATCGTTAAAACACGAAATTTGTTCGTGTGCGTGTTTCTGAAATACTGTACAAATTTCAGATTTTTGGGACTTGAAATGAATTTTTAAATTAAAAAGGCGTAAACTGTGACGTCAAACGATTTGAAATTGATGATATTTTGAAATTTCGAAACAAACGATCGAAACCTTGATATACGATAATACTATATTTTTCAAAAATCCCGTAACACTAAGTTGAAATGATATTAGATACTTAGGTAACGGGTGAGTGCTCTGCAGGGTGCCCCTCTAGCCTTTTTCGGCGTGCCTATAATGGACGCAAGATACTTGTATGAAAAACTACGCCAAAACGGCATGAGATACATGGCCTACACTCTCGGGAGTATCCATATGGGTTTCCCGATGCTCCGGAGTGTTACTGAGTATGGCAGATACGGCTGCGGCCGCCGGACGACCGGCTACACAAAAACTTACGAAACGGCTGCGGCCGCCGGACGACCGGCTACACAAGAAACTTACAAAACAGCTGCGGCCGCCGGATCGCTGGCTAAATAAAAACTTACGAAATTGGCTGCGGCCGCTGGATCGCCGGCTAAACGAAACTTACTAAATTGGCTGAGGCTGCCGGATCGCCGGCTAAATGAAATTTACTAAATTGGCTGAGGCCGCCGGATCGCCGGCTAAATGACACTTATTAAATTGGCTGCGGCCACCGGATCGCCGGCTAAACAGAAACTTAAGAAACGGCTACGGCCGCCGGATCGCCGGCTAAACTAAATATTGTTTATATTTCTTTAATTTCTTAGGGCTTTGCCTTTTAAAGTTTCGGTGAAGAAGGCTATCTGAGTTCGCTGTTCAGGAAGTTTGTAAGTAAGAAAGAGAGTAGTGTTCAGTCTCTTGTATTATGGAACTCCTCCTTAAGTTATCGGCATTGAACAGACGGAAGTCGATACAAGAGATGGTGACGTAACGGGAAAAATTAAAAGACTTAATACTTTTTATGTATTTATTTATTTATGTCTTTAAATTATGTCTTAAATTTACACCGTGCTTAAATTATTATTTAAGAATTTAAATGCATGTTCAAGTATACAAATTAAATTCTTATCGTTCTTAAAAATTTTTAAAAATATATGTTCTATCTTATTTTTAAATTATGCCTTTACTCATGCTATTTAATATGCCATGTTTTAGAATTATGCCTATGCCTTAATTTCGCATTTTTAAACTTAGTTTGGCTATGAGAATATGTGCATTAAATTATTGTCTATTAATTAGTCGAATCACATGTGTTTTGATATGCATGCTTAAAAGTGAGTTTTTAATTATTAAAATTTTAAAACCCCTTTATTGCTACGTTAGGAATTAACTTACTCAATATTTTATATACTGATAAAACCCGTTGTTTCATTTTTCTATATAGAGTATGGAGAGATGGCATGAGCATGCACGCATATTGGGGCTCGGGAACTCAATTAATAACTGTGAATGTTGCATTTTATTAGACTTAAATTATTTACTGTGTGTTTGGCCATGTAGGCCGTATTTATATTTCCGCTGCATTCCATATATTTATATTTAGATATTATTTTTCCGCTGCAACTTATTATTAACTTCAAGTTATATACGATGGGCTGTTTACTTATTCAAATGTTTTAAACACTGAAACCATAGCCTTGCATCTCTCTGGCAAGCTCGAAAAAGTCGTGTCTTGCTAGGGAGGTGTGGCGGTGACATCCCGACCAGGGTTATCAAAAACCGGGGTGTTACAAATTGGACGAATTTTGATGGATCAAAAACCCTTACAATGTTGGATTAAAGTTGGTGCATGAACCAAAATGGGTTAAATGAACCATGGCGTGGAAGACGGGAATAAATAAGTGTTGGTGGTTGTAATTCTCGAGTTTGACGAGAGTTACTTCTTCTCACCTATCCTAGGATGATCAATACACCTATTGAAACTTGGAACACCCCAATAAATTTCTCAAATCAGTCACCAAGACACCCTCATTTCACTATTTTGAAAATTCCAGACTTCATTTGATAGTTGGTGAGTGTGTGGGTGGTTCTTCAGGGGGGTGGTTGTTTTGGCGAGATATTCATCTTCCAAACCCTTCATCTTTTAGGTAGGAAGGTTTTCTAATCCCTATTCATTCCAGATTCGAGTTTGATATTCGAAATTAAGGATTTTGGCCAAACAATCCAAATATAGATCCATTCGGGGATAGCAGGCTGTTTTGCGGATTATAGGACACTTGTGGACGATTCAATTCGAATTTTGATTTCCAATCTATTGAAAGGTAATCTAGTAACATACACATCAAATGGTGGAGGTTTGCGTTGAGTAGAATTCGTGTTTTAGATCTTTTTCTACTGATTACCATATATCTTTTTCCTTCCGTGTTGTGTTTCTGTCGTCCCGCATTTTTGACCTACTTCGGTTTATTTTCTCGTAATCCTTTATAGATAAAAGTTGTTCCTAACATATTGAGTTTATGCCTGACAAATTTCATCAAAATTGGATTTCATTTGCTGCCCCAAAATGATCTTGATTATCGCACACTTTCTGTCAAATATGTGTCAGATTCAATGTTTGAAATTGTAGGGCACTTTAGCCTATCCTATTCTCATTTTCTCCCATTCATTTATTCATGAAAGTTGTTCCAATATATATCTAATATGCCTCCGTAAAGTTTCAGGATTTTTGGAAATCCCTTGAAAAAGTTATAAATTTTACTTTCACTATTGCCCGAAAACCACTGAAGAAGTGAGATTTTTAAAATAGACTTTCTGTAAATGGCGTTTTTGGCCTAGATAGAGACTTCAAATTGAAATGGCTATTTCTAGATAAAATGTTCATTGTGGTGTTCTCAAGCTAATGTAAAATTTTCAGAATTTTTAAAAATGGTATGCTATGTTTACACGTCTAAAAATGATTAGTGCTCATTGATGGAATTTCTGTCTTGAAGTGAAATTTCTTGGTTCTGTATTAATGTCGAATTTTGGGTTAATTCCCGATTTATTTTTGAAAAGTGTAAAACTAAAAAGTTGTACTCCTATGTGTTGAGTCTCTACTGTCCAAATTTGGTAACCATCGGGTGATGTATGGATTTTTAAAGAGATTTGATGCAAACTGTGGCGCAATTGGAATAATGGAAAAACAAATTGAGTTTAGTGAAAGTTTTTCTGATTTTGTATTTAAATTCCCATTATTATAAAATTTGGTTTTTGAAACCTTGTAAATTGTGATCAAGTGGGATGCTTTGATTATTTCTTGAGGGTATATGCACTTAGCGTGTTATGTTGCCCCCTCTCGTAGCCAAAATGGCATTATGATTGGTGATGTAAGAGAGTCTACTCCTAGATATATCCGTATATGTTATTTAGGGCTTCAAAGTGCGTCTGTATAAGGTCTCTGTATCCACTTGCCTTGCGGGTTCGATTCCTAAGGTGTATGTTTTCCTGCAGGTTCGATTCCCCAGGATATTGTTGACTGATATGGGTTCGGTTCCTTAAGATGTATTTGAGTTCTTGCGTGTTCGATTCCCCAAGGATGGGCTGTCCTCGATCATTTTAAATAATGGTAAAAGAATAAAATTTTTGTTTATGAGAGAACATGTGATTTATCCCGTGATTTTAAATTCCCCGTATTTTGATAATCCCTTTTTAACTAAATTACTCATCTTTAATGTCCAATATTGTTGTGTTAACTTACTCAGTACCGTTGTACTGATAAATCCGTTGTCTCTATATATTTTTTTACAGATTTTGAAGAGTAGCGCACGACATTCATGTATGGGATGAGATTATCTGAAGACTTGTCGCATAACTTTTAAAATAATTTTATAAACTCTAAACTTGTGTTTTAGCCGTGTTTGGCCGTATCTTTTTAGCTTCCGCATTACTCTTTAAATTTATGCTTGTGTGATGTTTTAAAACACTATTATGAACTCGGGCCTTGTTTTACATATTTTAAGTATTTTTAAATATTGGTGCAACTTAGCCTCAGCATCTTCTCAAGTGAGCTCAAAATGCTTAGCGTCTTGCTTGAGAAGGTGTGGCGGTGGCATCCCGGCCTGGGTTACCAAAATCGGGGTGTTGCAGTCATCCTTGAAAAGAATCAAGACAGGTTTTCGGTAGTCTGAAACCTATCCTCTTCAGTCAGACTCGGTTGAAGATGCATCTGAGTATTAGTCTGAGTCGCTTCATAATTCTTCCTCATAGATGCTTTCATCTGAGGGGATATCTTCAAACTGATATACAGGTACAAGCTTTCCATGGTAGACTGCTTCCAGGATATCCTCTATGGCCTCGTACTTTCATATTTCACGATTTTGAGGGCAATCGGTTGAGATATGGCCTCTGGCCCCACACTTCCAACAGTTACAGTCTTTGAAACTTTCATTGGCGGGGGTATGGGCTCGTCTGAACGTTCTTTTTCACGTTGTTCACCCCACGTTCTTGGCTGCTGAGCTAGTTGAGCCTTGGGATGAACTGTTCGTCGTGCCTGTTCTTTGTCTAGCTTTGTATGTTCAGGCCCTGTTCTTGGACCACCATGCTCTTCTTTTTCGGAATGGAGGTCTTATGAAACTCTTGTTGTATGAGCCTCTACCCTTCTTCTTTCTTCTCCTCTTCGGATTCTCCTATAATTGTTGGACAATCATTATTCTCACAGCAAAGAAGGGTTATTTTAATTTTACCTCATAATCTTTTGATGTTCTTTTAAGATGCTGCCTACTGACACCATTCTCTTTGCTTATCGTTTAAAAAAGACATTCATCGAGCTATTGAAGACATTGTACTAGGAGTATTAAGTATAATTGGATCAACATATCTCTCCATGGGCTGCAAATCTTTGCAAAGAACATAGGACATGCCCATTCAGATGTCATTTTACACCGGAAAATGTATTTACGAAACCAGTAGATATATTCATCTACTGAGCACATACTTCTTAATTCTAGATCCAAGAGGGCTTGGATATAGACCTTGATCTTTTCGGCTTCCTTTTCTTCAAAATAACCATATCCTACGAAATGAGTTTTGAATAGAAGACCAAATCGTTCGCAGATTGCACTTTTGGTTCTCCTTCGAGGATTTGCTCTTTTAAAGCCGTCGTGGAGTTTTTCATTGCAGATCCTTCGGGACTCAGCTCTATCAATCTAACAAGTTTTTTTTTTTTTTTTTTTTATTTTATCGAGATCCAGGCACCCATTTGTCGAACAGCTCCTCGATATTTCGGAAGTCGATAACCTCCAGGTTAAGTGCTATGCCATATGGATTTGGTGTAATACCAATGAACCTAGTCGCACTTAAAAGAAATGGAGTTAAATTCAACAAAAAAAGAATTGAAATTCCAAGAGTCCCGTGAAGTCGGAAATAATTTAATTTAATAAATTATTGCCCGTGAGTCAATAACCAGCAAATCCAAATAACCAGCTCTAGCAATTCGAGTTCGAAATGAATTGGAAGTAGGAATTTATAGTCCAAGAATAACCCGATAATTCAACCCAAAAACGTAGAAGGAGAAAAGCCCAAAAGAGACGAGAAAAAGGCGCGACGGATATTGCCCGGCCTAGACCATCCCGCGCCTGTCGCGCTGTATTGGCCAAAAAGGGCGCCATGAGCGCACGGCTCCAGCAGCAGCAGCAAGGTGCACGATCGACACGATTTTTGCCCCGATTTCGCTCTGTAACTTTGGAAACTTACCTTGGATGATGAGGGGGAGTTAACGGTCTAATTTTATACTATTTTTGTACCCTTTTCTACTTCCAAAACAACCCCCACCACTCTTCCAATCCTTCTCCATTCGAAAAAACCCTAGTAGAGCGCATTCAAGGACCATCCCGACGAAGAAGACGATGTTGCGAACGAGGTTGAGCACTTCTCAGACACCGGGTAGTGGTAAGGAAAAGATTTCAATCTTTATTCATGGTTCTTAGTTGGATTTAGGATCTAACAATGGTTTTTCAACCTTATGACCAGAAATCGGAACCGAAGAGGAGGAGACGAAGTGTTTAGGACTTGCTCGTTGATTCCGGAATACATCCCACCAAAATCTAAGACTCTAGGAAGGCGTTTGGTATAGAGAAATGAAGGTAGAGAAATGGAATTAATTGCATTTCTCTTGTTTGGTACATTTAAAGATTTGAAAGTTGAGAAATAAATGGATTCTCATTCTCAACTTTGGATTCCCTATTATATATGGAGAAATGGGGAGAATGAAAATTTGTGCTTTCAATATACAATATGGATAAATATAAAAATATCCAATTAACTTTGAACTAAAAATATAAATAATGAAAATAGAATTAAATATATTAAAATAGTTAAATATAATTAATCATATATATTATTAAATTAAACATAAATTAAAATATATGTATATATATAACTGAATAATGAAATTTAATTATGTTAAATAAAATGAAATTATATTATATCTTATTAAAGTAAATATAAAAAGTAAAGTAAAACATATGTAAAATAATATAAAAATATAAAATATTAAAATTTAACAGCAAACAAAAATATAAAATCAATTCATAATTTAAATAAATTAATATAAAATAATAATTAAATAAAATATATATGTAATATAACAAAAAAATAAATAAAATTATATTAATTTTTATTTAAATTGAAAAAATATAATAAAATATTTTAAAAATATAAATATTAAATATAATTAATAAACTATAATTATATGATAATTAAATTATCTTAAAATAAATTATAATATATAAAAAATAGAAAATAAATATTAGTATATTATATTATATTAAAAATAGAAAATTCAGTTGATTATTTGTTGAATTTCTATGTTGAATTCTCTGTCATACTCAATTAGAAACAAAAATATCAATTCTCATTCCCTGTGTTACCAAACAGGAGAATCAATTCTCTTTCTCTGACTCAATTCTCTTTCTCTGCAATTCCATTCTCTACCACCATTTCTCTGCAATTTCATTCTCTGTACCAAACGTACCCTAGATCTCATATAATATAAGTTGATCCCTTTCATACCAATTTTGGAGTTCATTAGTCGAGTAGTTTGAGAGATCTAAACCAAATATGTAAATCTGTCCTAAAAGTTCCATTTGCGTGTTTTATGAGATATGAGTTTTAAGGCCTTTTCGAGCGTTCAAACGGAGAAATCTAAAACAACAAACTTGTTCCTAACACTTTAAAGAGTATTCGTAAAAATTTCATAAATTTTGGTCGACGTTTGAACCCTTAAATTTGATCTGGTTTATTCTGCATTTTCTGATAATTTTGAAAAACTGACAGCATATGTGTCCCGAACTTGATGAGCAAATTCCAACATGTTTCAATCGTTTTATGAGAAAAGATATATAATGAAATTTGTTCATTTTCATGTCTAGTTTATACCTGTAAATTTTCATAATTTTTGAACGTCATTTGCTGTGTCAAAAACTCGCCAAAAGATGTTTCGCCAAATCTGAATCCTGACAGCATATGAAATTTTGCAAAGAACTCGATTTTTGACTTAGATCCATACATTATTTTGAAAAACTTTCTCTAATGAATATTGTTCGTAATTATGTCGTGAATCTACTGTGAAAATTTCATAACAATCGCCTTACAAATGGATTTTTAAAGTTAAAGGGCGTAAAGTGCGCCATGTGAGCTTATTAATTGTAAAGGAATAAATGGATTGTGATTTTCCATAAAATCCTTACGAGATATGATTAAACACATTTAAAAACCCGTTACACTAGGTTGAGCTAGATCTTCACTTGCGAATTAGAGGGCGGGTGCTCTTCAAGGTGCCATGCTAACTGTGTTACGTCGCTCCTAAACGGGCGTTGGTGATTTTTGCGAATTAAAGGGCGAGTGCTCTGCATGGTGCCCCTTAACTGTGTCACGTCGTGCTTAAATAGGCGATGGTGATTTTATGATATTGTGCCAAAACGGCCTTTGATATTAGGGCCTGCACTCTTGGCTGTATCCGTATAGGTTACCCAAGACTCCAGAGTGTTCTGTGTACGGCGTATCTTGCTGCAGCAAGCGGACTCGTGATATGAGATACTTGAGAAATTGGATACTATGGTTGTGGCGTCATTCTCTTACTTAACGGGAAATTAAAAGACTAATGCATTCTTTATTTATTAAATTATATATATCTTTTATGTAAAGTTTAAAGTTAATATGTATAATACTTTGTACGCCTCTTTACACTTTAAATGTGCATGAGAAAAAGGTAAATTTGTATTAATGAAATTTTTAAACCCATTATTGTTATGCTAGGAATTGACTTACTCGTTATTTTATATACTAATAAAACCCGTTGTTTAACTTTTCTCTCAGGGTACGAATGCATATGAGTACGTGCATTCATCGGGGCTCGGGATTTAAAAATACTATCGTTATGTTGCATTTTAATTAGACTTTAACTATTCACTGCGTTTGGCCATGTTGGCCCTCGCTTTATTTTCCCCTGCTATTATTTCTTATTATGCATGACTGTTATAATATTATTTTTAAATTAAATCTATTGGGCTTGATTTTGAATTATTCTGAAACACCTTAGCCATAGCATCTCTCAAGTAAGCTCGAATGAAGTTGTGTCTTGCTTGGTAGGTGTTGCGATAGCATCCCGGCCTGGGTTATCAAAACCGGGTGTTAATTTAATGGTTGAAGCATTGTTTTGGCCCATGGTGTAGATTCTGGTGCTCTACTCGGGTTCCATCCTGGGTTTCATCTTGGATTGATCATCACCTCGAGATCCCTCTTTGTCTGGAAATCCGTGGCTTCTCTCATTGGAACATCTGGTGTTCTCTCATGAGTTACGTTGGATCCTATTTCTTCCGCATAACCGAACTTTTGAACTTCATTGCATTTAAATTAACGAGATCCATAATCCCAAGTTAGGAAAATGATTCTGCTAATTCTTGTATATATGATAGATCTGCTCTGGAAACACTCATTCAATTGTTTTCTGAAGATCAATCATGAAATCTAGTGGCCCAAAACTGGAATGGGTGGCTTTCATGGTCTATTTTATCGATTAATTGTCGCTATATATTATTTTCATTTATTGTACATGCATTAACAAGACATGTGAAGGGTAGCCTCTCCCAAAGGAGAATTCTACATATTATTTTCATTTATTGGACATGCATTAACAAGACATATCAAGGGTTGCCTCTCCCAAAGGAACCAAAACATTTGCTTAAGCTGCAAGAGCACCGTACCACTCATGTCAATTGTGTTTGGTAGCTTTTATTATAAATTTCAATTCAACTGTTTGTTTAATTAATTTCATTTTTCTGGTGAGGAATTAATTTCAATTTATAAGAGTTTATTGTATTTAACTTCTTATATTTTTTAATTGATGTTTTTGATGTATACGAGGTATCCCTAGGCTACATTGGACTCAAGAATAATTCCTCAAGAATCTGGTGGGCATTGAAGGGTTGACTCTCGCAAAGTAGAATTATGCATACACAAAGGATCGAATCCTCGACCTCTGCTTAAGCTGTCAGTGCCACATACCACTCAAACCTACAACTTTAAGTTCAATTACAGTTGCGACGGAAATATAGTTGCGACAAAAAGAATTGCGACGGACCCATTTTCCATTGCTAAATTCCGTCCCAACTATAGCAATTTGGCTTTTGCAATGGAATATGTGAAGGAAAATTTTCATCGCAAAAAGAGCATTTTCTTGTAGTAAGTAGACTTATTAAAAGAAATATTTTTTTCCTATATATCACAAGGAATTTATGTTTTTTCTACATAATTCAATTAATAAATTTTGGCAGCCAATGAATTTCGATGATGAACTTGTTAGTTAGCCCTTGTTACTGAGTGAATTCAGAAGTTTAACAATCAAAATTTTTCGATCAATAAAACAAAAAACCCCCTGCATGCTAAAAGAATAATTAATTAAAAGCAAGAGCACATGATGAGCAAGCAAACAACAAATTCTCATGGATTCCTAGAGAGACAAACAGGGCAGTGGATATGCAACTTCATTAACATTTTGAGTATCTTGGTGATTTCCTTCCGATTTTATTGGGTAGGCATTGTTAGAAGATAACTTTGACTTGTCCAATAGAAATAATGGAATAAAATGATCTCGGAACCCCTTTACAATTGAAAAAAAAAATCAATAAATTATATGCTTTTAGGATAGTAAAGTACCCATGATATAATATTTTATTGTATGCAATTTTAAAAAGTTATAAATTCTTAGGAGACCATATGTGGTACCTTATAAATTCTTACACAGTTTGTTGGCCCGGAAGCAATTGATCCTGGTAAACTCTATCTTGAGGTGGTTGGCGGCCCTGACAAGAGGAATGCGGTGTCTAGTTTGGGGTCCCTGGTAAGGACCATCCCCAACACTGTGAAAAGAAAGTACAATCTCTACACAACAAGCAAGTAACAATGATATTGCACAAGTGAGTGAGCAGATTGTAGATCTCAGGACCGAGGTGAGGACTGAGATCTAGAATGTTTCACAAAGATAGGACACAATTGAACAACAACTAGAGAAGATACAAGGACCTCACCACCGTCGCTCCCCACCCCCCGATTATGATGACTCTGGAGGTCGCTAGCGCAGTCGCTAAAGGCTATACCGACTTGGATTTTGGGTTTAGCTAGCTACTTCTAGGGTCGTTAAATTTGGAATTTCTTGTAGTGTGCGTGTTAAAAAAGGGTGGTAATTAAAATTTCTAGAAATAACGAGGTCCAAAATCGAAGTAGTAATTAATGTAATGTTCCATCACACCCACTTATAGATATTTTCTGCTTTGGGCAAACTCCCTGTACGTATTTAAAATGCTTCAACAAGGGAGAGTTATCCAGACCTTTACAAGGCATGCTTCGTTCTCCTCTCCAACCGACATGGAAAATTACAATCCACCACCCTAGGGGCCAGCGTGCACGTTGGCACATCATCTTGGGTACAGGCTCTAATACCATCTGTAATATCCCAGGGAAACCTACTTACAGATATTTTCCGCTTTGGGCCAACATGGAAGAATCATTTAGTAAGTTATTGGTCACCACCCAATATCCGGAAGGCCAAATGTTGAATGTGGCAACCTACTACTTGGGAGGACAATATGATGCATGGTGGTGTAACTGTGATGACAATGAGCAATTAACATGGGCTCAATTTAAGGAAGCTTTAAGGAATCGATTTTATCTAATGAGCCTGAAAACGACCAAGTATGAAGAGTTTTTAACTCTTAGACATGGTACTTCCACTGTCCAACAGTACCATACAAAATTTATGGAACTACTTTGATTTGCCACAGACTAAGTTCCCATAAAGCAAGGAAATGCCCAAAATTTGAAACGCAGCTTAATTAATTTGGCTATAAGAGAAGCATTAACAGGGAAACTATTTACTGCATTGCATAAGGTTACCGATCGTGCTGTAAAGTTATAATAGTTGCAAATATGCAGAATATAAAAGAAAGATTACTGAAGACTCCAAACACACCCAAGGTTCTCAAGATAAGAAACAGTGGTTTGAAAGGAGTCGTGTGGGTGCTAACACTTACAGGCTGGGCATGAGCAAAAGCAAGGCATGCGGAATCTAATAGACGCAATGGAGGGAGTCTAACGCCTTTTCCAAAATGTAATTGGAGGCACCTGGTGAGAGAATTCCCCAGTCCTACAACTGGTTATAAATGTGGGCAAGGAAGGTAAAGAGTCAACCCATGATTAACCCAGTCAGACCAAATCCGAAAGCGAGATGATCTTATTGATTTCACAAAACAGTTTGGTCAGAATTTGGTCAAAGAGGCGCAACAATACATGACTAATCCAAGACCATGCCAGCAATGGAATGAAAATCGAGAGAACGGGAGGTACCAAATGGGAAAATTAAAAGATTGAGCGTGATAACCAGACTGATCTTCCAAGGCAATGAGATGCTATCAGTCTAACCCTGGGCAAGGACATTATATGCTAGTTTACCAGTCCAGCAATCTAAGTCCTTTGGGTTACACAGATTCAGATTTCCAAGCTGATCGAGATGAGAGGAAGTTAACCTCGGGATATGTGTTTACCTTGGGAGGTGGAGCAATCTCATGGAGAAGCGTAAAGCAGAAATGCATCGCAGATTCTACCATGGAAGCCGAATATGTTGCGGCCTCTGAGGCAGCAAAGGAGGCTGTGTGGCTCAAGAGCTTCTTGTATGACTTGGGGGTTCCTGAGAGTATGCCTGAGCGTAACATTATCTATTGTGATAACGCTTGTGCAGTGGCAAACTTAAAAGAACCTAGAGCTCATAAAGCTAGTAAACACATAGAAAGAAAGTACCACATCATACGAGACATCATAAGGCGAGGAGACGTGGCTGTGACAAAGATTGCATCGTTGGACAACTTGGCAGACCCTTTCACGAAGACTCTGGCAATAAAGATCTTCGAGAAACATGTAGAGGGTCTTGGTTTACGATATCTTTCAGCTAGCTAGACTTTAAGTATAAGTGGGAGACATATATGTGTATACTAAAAGTTTAGCTTTAGTATAAGTGGAGATTGATAGAGTATACAATAAAACAAACTTTTAGTGCGCTTTTGTATTTATTCGATTTCTATATTGACTGAAATAAATGGTTATTTACATTGTTGCTTTTGTATGGATGCTTATATGTTTTCTATATAATTGCAAGTATGTCCAATTATCTAATATTATAGACAACATGGTGTTTTAGTAGTCACAAAGAAGATCATGTTGTCGGTTCCTTATAAGATATAAACAGTATTCACAACTGAGATAGTTTGGACATAACTATGGGTTTATGTTGTACTGGAAACTTGTAATTAGTTTATCTTGACTATTAGTTTGCAGTAATGCGCTGCGTCGCATTGAAAGGATCACAGTTGAGATGCATTCTTCTATTCTGGCATAAGAAGAATAAAGATCTCGGCGACTCTGATTAATTCTTAACCCTAGTAGAGATAAATCTGACACATGGAATATTTGTTGGTCGCTTTGATTTACCATGAGTGAGAATCCCAAGTTTATTCAATATGCTTCGTATTTTGGGCGCCAATATTATTTGCATGGTGTCTAATTATTCTCACTAGGGCACTGTGTCCTGGTAATCCGGGTTGATGACGTCCCCTTAAGGAGCTCAATAAGGATCATTGTATGAACCCTGCAGCAGGTGGATTTATTTCGTACAATGATGAAGTTTGAGTGGTACTACTTAAGGATTAAAAGAGATTAATTAATTAAAATTGTCAGAAGTTTTTAATTAATTAATGGACGTGCGATATCTTAAACATAGGGAATAAATTGAGTCTAATAGAAGCCCAGATTCAATCTGGATTAGGCCGGGAGTGCAACATTAATTATTTAGTGTAATTAATTAATGTTTTATAGGCCAAATTATGTTCTGGGCTGAACATAAGAATTTGAGCTTGTAAAGGAGCCTGAGCCTGATACCTTCTAGTGGATCCCCAGTCTGGCCCTAGGACCAACTAGGAGAGTTTATAAATAGGTCTTCAAGAAACCCTGGCCTCCATAACAATAAAATCATAATTCTCTTCCCAAGAGAGTGAGAGGGGCGGCCAAGAGGGATTTCTTGGAGAACAAGTTTTTCTCTCCATCCGTTCGATAGATCTCTGTCCATCCGGAGTTCGTACGGGGTCGGGAACAGTCTGAAAGATTCCTAGTGTTGAATCCGTTCGTGTGCAAGGAGGGAGATCCGTACGTGCGCCCGTTCGTATGCTTGGAAGATTGTTCGTGGTTGCACATTGCAGATCTACGGACATAGACGAAAAGAACCAAGTTTCCATTCAGACGTTGTTGCAGATATGCTTCGGAAAAGTAATTTTCGTAAACATTCTAGTAGATATATTATAATACCATGTATGTATGTGTTGGCCTCCAAAAACGATCCTTGGGCACGGACCACCATCATAGGTGTGTTCCATCAATTGGTATCAGAGCCATGGTTTCGTGTTTATTGGCTCTGCCGGAAAACACATAGTTGGTATTTAGATTATGTATTTTTTAGCATGTTCTTGGATGAAAAATAAATATAAATATAAATTTAATTTATATTTATATTTATTTTATTGTTTTCATGTGTTGTATGTTTCCCGTCGCAGTCCTATTGTTTTGTTGTAAGCGTTTTTCCCACCAGATAATAAGTGTGGGTAGATTAGGCGTTTTTCATAGATCAAATGTATATAGGATTTCATGTAATTTTCATATTATATAATGTAATGATGGAGATGGGCATGAAAAAGAGCAATCGGAGACGATTTCACATGAAAAGGCGGCGGCGGCGGACCGGCGGCGGCAGCGGCAGCGGCAGCGGCGGCGGTGGCGGCAGAATTGGTGGCTGGGCAGACGGCGGGGCTGGTGGTGGCGGCTGCAGGGTTGATGGAAAAACTAGGGTTTTAGCCCAATGGGCCGAAATACTAGGGTTTCCGTCGGCAGAAACTGTTTGGGCCGTAACTTTAGCCTCGGATGTCCGTTCGGAGCCCATGATACCTTTTCGGAAACGTAGCGACGAGATCTACAGGCATCGTTCGGTGAAGTTGATAGACTTTTGATAGACTTTTTTCGCCATTCTTTAAAGTTGGACGTCCGGTGAAGTTTCATCGCATTGCATGAGAGGCAGATCCAGGCATCGTTCGGCGCCCGTTTAAATGTTGTAATAGTTATTTTAGGCTATTGGATAGGTTCTTGGGGCTGCACGGGATTGCTTTATTTTATTGCTGTAATACCCGAGAATTTTCCAACATAAAATAAATACAATAAAATAAATAAATAAATAAATAAATATAATAAACATGATAAATGAATAAAGAATCATAGAAGATGAGAAATGGGATTTCAATTAAAAAGGAATCAAGATTTCGAGAATCCGGGAAGCCGAAGACAATTTAATCGAATAAATGGTTACACGGGAACCCGACACCGATAGACTCAATAACCCGAGTCCAAATGTAAATTTAGGTCCGAATAAAATTAGGATAGGAAATCGGAGCCCGAATATACCCCGGGAATCGGAATTCGGGAGCATAGAGGGATAGAAACCCGAAAGAGAGGCGGAAAAGCACGACGGATCGCACGACCCGCCCGGACCGAAGTCCAGGCGAGAGTCGCGCGGTGGCCGCGCGGTGAAGAGGGAAGACCGCGCCACGACCGCGCCACTTGACAGATTCGCCCGTTGCGTGAATCTCTCGCCCGAACGCGGATTTTTCGACTTTCGGTTGAACGTCTCTCGACCCAAGACCCTTGGGATCAGATTTTGGATGCCCTAGGTCTTAAATATCTATAAATAAGACCTCCTAAGAGCTCCGAATACATTTGAAACCCTACGAAATCTTTCTATACGTCGAAACCCTAATCCCGGAGCCGTCGGAGGCACAACACCGAGAGGAGGAACTGACTTGGACGAAATTGGGAGACCCCCGTCGCTGTGGTAAGCCTTGATCCATTCTTTTCCATATGTGATTCGAAAACGAATCCTAAATTCGATCTTTTTCTACTCTAAACCCCCGATCCGAATCGAGAGCGAAGAACCCGACAAACGGAGAGGATAAACGGAGGACGGGAAGCCACGCCTCCGAATCGGCGATCTCGGACGCTCAACAATCGGTAAGTTAACGCTTACTTTGGTTTTGGGTTGTTAAAAGATTCGAACATATAGATGTAATGGAATCCTATCAAAATCTGTCTACACCGGCGCAGCGTGTTTGTTGAATTTATTCGAACCCTTTAAAACGTTCAAAAGAGAAAACTTAAAACACGAAAAACACTCCTAAGACATCGATCTAGCTTCTGTAAAAATTTCATAATTTTTCATTGTGTTTTGATATCCGAAACTGATCGTAAACAAGCCT
The DNA here is from genome assembly GCA_030278955.1 of Hygrophila difformis. Classification (NCBI taxonomy): domain Eukaryota; kingdom Viridiplantae; phylum Streptophyta; class Magnoliopsida; order Lamiales; family Acanthaceae; genus Hygrophila; species Hygrophila difformis. The sequence continues at coordinate 22,182,408 of JAOANR010000005.1, forward strand.
GCGTTAGATTTAGATCTTGAAACGATGATAGATTCCTTATTCGAACTTGTTGGTGATTTCTACCTTAGCTCTAGACCGATCTAGGCTTGGCGTTGAACATAGGAGTTGTAGATCTATATGTTAAGAACACCTCCGTGAAATTTCAGAATTTTTCATGATGATTTGATATATGAAATCCACTCCGAACCGAACTGGTTTTAAATCGAATCTTGAAACTGGACAGAACATAGGTGCGAACTTGTTGACGTTTTTGACTATGGTTCTAGGCCGAATTAGATCTTTAGTCGAACATGAAAGTTGTAGATAATTGTCTTAGGATGATCTCTGTAAAATTTCATTAAATTTGGAGTTTAATTGCTATGGTAGAATTCGAAATCTTTAAACTGAGTTATATGAAATTCGGACAGAACAGTACGTCTGTGAAAATTAGTGTTTTTGACCTATTTCGGTATCTCGGATTGAAAAATTTAAAACACGAAAGTTGTAGATCTCGACGTTTTGGAGTCAGTCCTGAAGTTTTGGAATTTTTGAAATTAAATCTGATTTTTAACGAATTTTAGAGTAAACTGTGATTTACCGAACGAAATTTTGAAATCTTGTTGAAACGGTGGAATTAGCCTTTGAGGTTGAACGAATAGAAATACTTTGACATACGATATATGAAACGAGAAGATTAAAATATACTGTGGGTTATGACTAAGCTAGATACTGTCAATGTTCTCTGCGGCTTGGGACATAAGAGCCCAAGTGTATGTCTAGGTTGATGTAAGAGCCCTAGCGAAACAGTGATCGTATGGCTAGCAGACGGATTAACTCTAACTAAAAGATCAGTATTGACCATGATACCTGTGGACATAAGAGCCCAGGCGTAAGGCTGGCGGACATAAGAGCCCTAGCGGTGGTGATCTCTAAAAGATATGAAACGAGAAGTTCATGAGAATTCCAAACTAAAATCCGTATTAAATTGTGTTTTTAAATTTATGGCAACTTATTTAATTACGTTGCAATCTATATTGATGATCTTATGAATCCCTGTCTTCTAAATTATGCGGTTACATGAATTATTTAAATTATGCACATGTTTTCATTAAATATTAAATAATGGCTTTGAAACCTCATAATCTTGTATGTGTTAACTTACTCAGCAAGTTTTTGCTGACCAAACCATATTTTTACTCCTTTTTCTTTCAGAGTTGAGAATTATGCATCGTCATATGCATACATGGGAACTTTGGGAAGATATATTATTTTGAATTATTGTGTTAGACTAGATCTTGCATGAACGGGCCTGTTTAACCCGTATTCTGGCCGTGTTGGCTATATTTAAATTCCGCTGCATTATACATATGTAATTATTATTTTCCGCTGCAACTCTGATGTAATACTTTTAGATTATATATAAATGGGCTGTTTGAATGATTTAAATTCTGAAAAACCATAGCCTTGCATCTCTTTAGCAAGCTCGGAGAAACCGTGTCTTGCTAGGGAGGTGTGGCGGTGACATCCCGACCTGGGTGACCAAAAACCGGGGTGTTACAGAGTGGTATCAGAGCCCGGATATTTTTAAGCTAGTATATTATTTTTAAACCATTTTTATTTTTAAACTATTATTAATATTTTGACTATTATTTTAAATTTTAAAGTATTATTTCCATGGAGAAATTTTTATTTTAAAACCCATGGGAAAATATATATGTAGTGCATAAATTACTTTTGAGGGGGAAATCTACATTTGCATTTGCATATTGCATCTCTTTTATGTAGAGAACTTAGAATCTTTGCAAATTTGAACTTAGAATCTTGGCGAAGTTGAACCTAGAATCTTGGCGAAGTTAACTTAGATCTCATGCTACACCTAGAGAACTTAGAGGCTTGACATCGAATTAGAAACGCTCACTAGAGACTGATGTTGCCTTAGTTCTAGATCGCGTTCATCTAAGCGCACGCCTAAGCATAACGAATCTCGGCTCTAGCCATTCCTATCCTGGTACGAACTAGAAAACTTCCTCATGTGGAACAATGAAAAAATCAAGTTTTATTAAAACACTCTTTATTCCAAAAATCTTGTTTGGATCTCCAAACAACAAATCCGAAAATTTGAAATTAGAAATTTACGAAACGTCTCATTCGAGCGATCTACCTAAACCAAGATAAGCTAATCTATACACGTGTAACAGAAAATGGCGCCTAGAAGGAAACCAAGGAAGGTGAGTCCAAACGGCACTGACGCTAACATTTCCAACACGCCCAACAACAGTGAAAGTCCTCAGAACCTAGGAGAGCCAGTGCCTCAAGTGCCCAATAATATGGAAGCACGTTTAAAAACTGTAGAGGAACTCCTTGTAGCATTGGGAAATGCCGAGGTGCATAGGACACAAACAGTACCTCCGCCAGTAGCCCGAGTCAACTACTTGGCATTAGTGAACCCTTACAACCCACCCCATTATGACGGCCAAGAGGATCCGGCCAAGTTGGAAGGATGGATCCGTACCTTTGACAAGCTCTTGAATGCTATCAAGTGCCCTGATGAGGAGAAGATACACGTAGTGACCTACTACCTAGGAGGCGAAGCCGATGAGTGGTGGCAAAATCTCCAAGCGAATTCAGTGGAAGACGAAGAAGCCTACACCTGGGAAGAACTTAAGGAAGCTTTGAGGGAAAGATTCTACCCACTGAGCACCAAGACTGCGAAGTACGAGGAATTCATCAACCTAAAGCAAGGTGCGCAAACAGTGCAAGAGTACTACAGCAAGTTCAAGGAGCTAGTACGATTCGCTGCGAGGATAGTACCAACCGACTCTGACAAGGCTCAGAAATTCGAGATGGGTCTGAACCTTAGTATCCGGGAGATACTTGCAGTAGGACAATTCCCGAACCTGCAGACGATATATGATCGCGCCGTATCAATTGCTCGAATCCAGCAATTGAAGCGTAAGGAACATGGTGAGTCGAGCAAGGACTCGCAAGGACTTGAGAAGAAGGATCGAAAAGGCAACAATAACAACTCTAGGAAAGACAATGGATCCCGAAGGAAAGGAAATAAAGGTCTCAACAATGGGGGAGACGACAACCGTGGTGCGTTCATACCACGCTGCCCACGATGCAACCATGCACATCTGGTGCGCCAATGCCCGAAGCCTGGAACCTGCCGTAGGTGCGGCAAGCTTGGTCACAAGGCTAGTGGATGTCGAACGCCAGAGGAGGCGATCGAAAAGAGAGTAGACTTGGTGAACCTTCAGCAAGGAGAGAGTGACGAGGAACAAGATCAAAACCCGAATCCCCTTGGGAATAATGAGTAGACAGTTATGGGGACATAACTGAAGTCCTAAGGGGGAGAGGATGTGATACCCCGTAGTTATTTATTTTTGAAGTTCGACTTGATATCATGTATCCCAAATAAATTTTTGAACTACGTTATGGCTTGATCCCTTCACAGGGTACGTAGGCAGCTTAGAAGTCTTAATTCTAAGTTCAGTCACAAAATGTTAAAATAAACAAAAGACTTTAGCACGAGAAAAGCCGAAACACAACTTCGAGGACGAAGTTGATTCTTAAGGAGGGTAGACTGTAATACCCGAGAATTTTCCAACATAAAATAAATACAATAAAATAAATAAATAAATGAATAAATATAATAAACATGATAAATGAATAAAGAATCATAGAAGATGAGAAATGGGATTTCAATTAAAAAGGAATCAAGATTTCGAGAATCCGGGAAGCCGAAGACAATTTAATCGAATAAATGGTTACACGGGAACCCGACACCGATAGACTCAATAACCCGAGTCCAAATGTAAATTTAGGTCCGAATAAAATTAGGATAGGAAATCGGAGCCCGAATATACCCCGGGAATCGGAATTCGGGAGCATAGAGGGATAGAAACCCGAAAGAGAGGCGGAAAAGCACGACGGATCGCACGACCCGCCCGGACCGAAGTCCAGGCGAGAGTCGCGCGGTGGCCGCGCGGTGAAGAGGGAAGACCGCGCCACGACCGCGCCACTTGACAGATTCGCCCGTTGCGTGAATCTCTCGCCCGAACGCGGATTTTTCGACTTTCGGTTGAACGTCTCTCGACCCAAGACCCTTGGGATCAGATTTTGGATGCCCTAGGTCTTAAATATCTATAAATAAGACCTCCTAAGAGCTCCGAATACATTTGAAACCCTACGAAATCTTTCTATACGTCGAAACCCTAATCCCGGAGCCGTCGGAGGCACAACACCGAGAGGAGGAACTGACTTGGACGAAATTGGGAGACCCCCGTCGCTGTGGTAAGCCTTGATCCATTCTTTTCCATATGTGATTCGAAAACGAATCCTAAATTCGATCTTTTTCTACTCTAAACCCCCGATCCGAATCGAGAGCGAAGAACCCGACAAACGGAGAGGATAAACGGAGGACGGGAAGCCACACCTCCGAATCGACGATCCCGGACGCTCAACAATCGGTAAGTTAACGCTTACTTTGGTTTTGGGTTGTTAAAAGATTCGAACATATAGATGTAATGGAACCCTATCAAAATCTGTCTACACCGGCGCAGCGTGTTTGTTGAATTTATTCGAACCCTTTAAAACGTTCAAACGAGAAAACTTAAAACACGAAAAACACTCCTAAGACATCGATCTAGCTTCTGTAAAAATTTCATAATTTTTCATCGTGTTTTGATATCCGAAACTGATCGTAAACGAGCCTGCGTTAGATTTAGATCTTGAAACGATGATAGATTCCTTATTCGAACTTGTTGGTGATTTCTACCTTAGCTCTAGACCGATCTAGGCTTGGCGTTGAACATAGGAGTTGTAGATCTATATGTTAAGAACACCTCCGTGAATATTCAGAATTTTTCATGATGATTTGATATATGAAATCCACTCCGAACCGAACTGGTTTTAAATCGAATCTTGAAACTGGACAGAACATAGGTGCGAACTTGTTGACGTTTTTGACTATGGTTCTAGGCCGAATTAGATCTTTAGTCGAACATGAAAGTTGTAGATAATTGTCTTAAGATGATCTCTGTAAAATTTCATTAAATTTGGAGTTTAATTGCTATGGTGGAATTCGAAATCTTTAAACTGAGTTATATGAAATTCGGACAGAACAGTACGTCTGTGAAAATTAGTGTTTTTGACCTATTTCGGTATCTCGGATTGAAAAAGTTAAAACACGAAAGTTGTAGATCTCGATGTTTTGGATTCAGTCCTGAAGTTTTGGAATTTTTGAAATTAAATCTGATTTTTAACGAATTTTAGAGTAAACTGTGATTTACCGAACGAAATTTTGAAATCTTGTTGAAACGGTGGAATTAGCCTTTGAGGTTGAACGAATAGAAATACTTTGACATACGATATATGAAACGAGAAGATTAAAATATACTGTGGGTTATGACTAAGCTAGATACTGTCAATGTTCTCTGCGGCTTGGGACATAAGAGCCCAAGTGTATGTCTAGGTTGACGTAAGAGCCCTAGCGAAACAGTGATCGTATGGCTAGCAGACGGATTAACTCTAACTAAAAGATCAGTATTGACCATGATACCTGTGGACATAAGAGCCCAGGCGTAAGGCTGGCGGACATAAGAGCCCTAGCGGTGGTGATCTCTAAAAGATATGAAACGAGAAGTTCATGAGAATTCCAAACTAAAATCCGTATTAAATTGTGTTTTTAAATTTATGGCAACTTATTTAATTACGTTGCAATCTATATTGATGATCTTATGAATCCCTGTCTTCTAAATTATGCGGTTACATGAATTATTTAAATTATGCACATGTTTTCATTAAATATTAAATAATGGCTTTGAAACCTCATAATCTTGTATGTGTTAACTTACTCAGCAAGTTTTTGCTGACCAAACCATATTTTTACTCCTTTTTCTTTCAGAGTTGAGAATTATGCATCGTCATATGCATACATGGGAACTTTGGGAAGATATATTATTTTGAATTATTGTGTTAGACTAGATCTTGCATGAACGGGCCTGTTTAACCCGTATTCTGGCCGTGTTGGCTATATTTAAATTCCGCTGCATTATACATATGTAATTATTATTTTCCGCTGCAACTCTGATGTAATACTTTTAGATTATATATAAATGGGCTGTTTGAATGATTTAAATTCTGAAAAACCATAGCCTTGCATCTCTTTAGCAAGCTCGGAGAAACCGTGTCTTGCTAGGGAGGTGTGGCGGTGACATCCCGACCTGGGTGACCAAAAACCGGGGTGTTACAATTGCTTTCTTTATTTGCTTTGTGGATGTGATATTAAATTTAAATTTAAATTTTTAGATAAATTTAAATTTAAATTTAAACATGCTAGAAATCACGTTTTAAGTAGCCTTGAATTATGTTGTTTTAATTCTAGTGGCATGCTAGGGTTTATGTGATTTGCATGTTAGGAGCATGTTAGGAATTTAATTATTTCTTGATGCATGCTATGGAAAAACCTACAAGTTAAATGACTAAGTCTAAATTATTGAATTTTAATTAATTCATGGGCCTCCACAATTGATCTCTATGTAAAGTGATTGTCATACGCGTGGCCCATGGGGTCTCCTCCCTAACAGATGTTGACTTTCACAAGATTACTAGATGAGATTTCTAATTAATGATTTAATTTTAAGTAAAGTGTGTGGCATACGTGTGACCCATGGGGTCTCCTCCCTAACGGATGTGTCATGCATAAGTTTACTAGAAAAATTATTTCAAGATAACTAGAGGAGATTATTCACATGCGATATGACTACCCCATCGGTCGCGTATTAATTGTGCATAATTATCCTTAAGGTTAAATTGTGGTCAAGACTTAGATGTGAATTTTAACATAACCCCCCAACGGGGTCCCTGTTTTTATTTACATGGCCAGTTTTTAAAAGATCGACAATTAATTTCATTCGTCATAAGGATAAGTTGATGAGATAATGAAATTAGAGGCTGGGTGCCTGTTCGATAAATGCATGTGTAAACGTCCATCCTAACATGACTTGCATATTCATTTATTGAGCTGTCGAGGAATGCATAATTTCAATGGTTTTGAGGTTTTTCATGTTATTATGTTTTCATGAGGATGTGAATAAATTGCTTATACCTAGGTGTTTGCATGTTTTATTTATTTCAGTCGTTAACATGTCGTTCAATCCACTTATGACTATTCTCAATCAAAAAAAATTGACCGGTCCAAATTACTTCGACTGGAAACGAAATCTGGATATTGTCCTTGTCGCTGAAGAGTACAAATTTGTGCTCACTACTCCTGCTCCAACGGCCCTGACTGATATTTCCACCGAAGAGCAAAGGGAGTCTCATCGGAAGTGGCATAAGGCAAATGAGATGGCTTGTTGCTATATATTGGCCTCTATGACCAACGTACTGCAACAGCAGCATCAAGGTATGCCTACTGCTGCTGAGATAATGTTGAGTCTCAAGGAGCTTTTTGGTGAGTCAGACAGGTCTGCGAGGTTTGAGGCAATGAGGAAGATTATGTCTTCTTCTATGCCAGAGGGAGGGTCAGTGCATGAGCATGTTCTCAAGATAATGGAAAATTTGAATGAGATAAAGCTGCTCGGGGGTAGTATTGATGGTGACACCAAGATCGATATTATCCTGCACTCACTCCCAAAGTCCTATGAAAACTTTCGCCTAAATACCATCCTCACTAAGAGGAACTATATACACTAGCTGAGCTTCTAGTGGACTTGGTTGCGGCAGAAAGTCTTATGGGAAGTACTCCACAGGCTCTGGTTTCTGTAAAGGCTGGACCTTCTTCGTCTAAGGGCGGGAAGAAGAAAAAGCCCATTAAGAAAAAGAGCAGTTGAAATGGTGGAAGCAGTGGGAGCAAGTCGGTTGCGCCTTCTGGTGGCGTGAAGAAACCGAAAGGAAAGTGCTTTAAGTGCGGCAAGACGGGACACTGGAAAGCTGATTGTCCTCTCCTAAACAGCAATAATGGTACGCCTCTAGTATTAGTTGTCGAAACATGCTTTGCGGCTAGTTCTACCAGTTCATGGGTAGTAGATACTGGAGCCACTGATCATGTTTGCTGTACTTTGCAGGGCTTCCTACAAACAAGGCAGCTGAGTGAGGGCGAGGTTACCATTCGCTTGGGAAATGCATCGCGAGTGGCGGTGGTTGCAGTGGGAGATGTGCACTTATCTTTTTCTGATTCTGTTTTAGTTTTGAAGAACGTTTTATTTGTGCCTAGTTTTCGAAAGAATTTAATTTCAGTTTCAAAACTTTATAAGGATGGATATTCAGTTGTTTTAAATGAAGATTCTCTTATTATTATGAGAAACAACAGTGTTATCTGTTCTGGCACGATGGAAAATGATCTTTATTCTATTACTTGTGCACAACAAACTGAAACTCAAGTTCACGCATCTACATCATTAAAGAGAAAGGAACCTTCTAAAATGAATCAAACATATTTGTGGCACCTTAGACTTGGTCATGTCATTCTAAGGAGGATCCAAAGACTGGTAAGTAGTGGTTTTATGGGCTCTCTCCGAGATGACCTCAAGGCCTTATAAGGCCCAAGGTAATAGGGCCGATAATGTGTTAGAATTGATTCACTCTGACGTATGTGGGCCTATGTCAATTCAAACTAGGGGTGGTTTCGAGTATTTTGTCACTTTTATTGATGATTACTCAAGATATGGATACATATACTTAATGCGCTGCAAGTCTCAATGCTTTGACAAGTTCAAAGAATTTAAGGCAGAAGTGGAGAACCGTCAAGGGAAGAGTATCAAGTCACTACGGTCTGATCGTGGTGGCGAATACCTTAGTGCTGAATTTAGGCAATACTTGTTAGAGAGTGGGATAAGATCCCAGTTGACTGCACCTGGTACTCCGCAACAGAATGGTGTAGCTGAAAGAAGGAATAGGACTCTGTTAGATATGGATCGATCGATGATGAGTTATGCCTCCTTACCTATCTCGTTTTGGGGATATGCCTTGGAAACAGCAACATACTTACTGAACTTCGTGCCTTCTCAATCAGTTCCAAAGACTCCAATGGAATTGTGGTCTGGGCGAAAGCCCAGTATGAACCACATTCGAATTTGGGGTTGCCCAGCACATGTGTTGGACAGGGAAGCTAATAAATTGGCACCTAGGACGGAAGTGCGGCTGTTTGTAGGATATCCCAAAGGAACGAGAGGGGGTTATTTCTATAGTCCTAGGGATCATAAGGTAGTGTTTAGCACCAACGCCCGGTTCCTAGAGGAAGACTATGTGAGTGAGCATAAATCCAAGAGTGAGATTATTCTCAATGAGCTAAGAGGAGACAATAGCATACCGAGTGTACAAGAAGATATACCACAAAACACTGCACAACGTGTTGACACCGATGTCACCACACATGAATCGCCTCGACGTAGTGGGAGGGTAACTCGTTTACCTAGTCGTTTTTTGTTGATGGGAGAGTCTTCACACTAAGTTCCCAGTAATGAACAAGAACCGGATCCTTGGACCTACAAGGAGGCGATCCATGATGTCGATGCAGAAGCTTGGTAAAATGCCATGGACTCTGAGATTGAATCCATGCATACTATGGATGTTTGTGACCTTAAAGACCTTCCAAATGACAAAAAGGCCATTGGGTGCAAATGGGTCTTTAGGAGAAAGAGGGGACCTGATGGGAAGGTTACTACCTTCAAAGCACGGTTGGTGGCAAAGGGTTTCACTCAGAAAGAGGGCATCGATTATGATGAAACTTTCTCACCAGTAGCCATGCTAAAGTCAATCCGGATACTCTTATCCATAGCTAGTCACATGGACTATGAAGTTTGGCAAATGGATGTAAAGACAACTTTCCTTAACGGGAATCTGGATGAAGACATCTATATGCAGCAACCTGAAGGTTATGTGAAGAAAGGTCTAGAGCATCGTGTGTGGAAGCAAAAGAAGTCTTTATATGGACTTAAACAAGCTTCAAGGTCTTGGAACATTTGTTTTGACGAAGTGATCAAGTCCTATGGATTTGAACAATGTCCAAATGAAAGTTGTGTAAACAAGAGGTGCAACGGAAACGTGTTGGTATTCTTAGTACTATGCGTAGATGATATACTTCTCATTGGAAACAATGTCAAGGTATTATCAGACGTAAAGGTATGGCTTTCTGAGAAATTTCAAATGAAGGACATGGGGGAAGCATCGTACATTCTATGGATGAAGGTCATTCGTGATCGGAAAAAGAGAATGTTGTGCCTTTCTCAAGCAGCCTACATTGACACTGTGATTGCTCGATTCAGCATGCAAAACTCCAAGAAAGGATTCTTACCTTTCTGACATGGAGTTCCTCTATCTAAAGAAATGTGTCCCAAGACACAAAAGGAGACAGAGGAGATGGCTAAGGTTCCTTATGCCTCGGCTGTAGGAAGCCTTATGTATGACATGCTGTGCACGAGGCCTGATATCTGCTATGCAGTTGGCATGGTGGCAAGATATCAGTCTAACCCTGGGCAAGGACATTGGATTGCAGTGAAGCATATTCTCAAGTATCTGAGAAGAACTCGGGATTATATGCTAGTTTACCAGTCCAGCAATCTAAGTCCTTTGGGTTACAAAGATTCAGATTTCCAAGCTGATCGAGATGAGAGGAAGTCAACCTCGGGATATGTGTTTACCTTGGGAGGTGGAGCAATCTCATGGAGGAGCGTAAAGCAGAAATGCATCGCAGATTCTACCATGGAAGCCGAATATGTTGCGGCCTCTGAGGCAGCAAAGGAGGCTGTGTGGCTCAAGAGCTTCTTGTATGACTTGGGGGTTCCTGAGAGTATGCCTGAGCGTATCATTATCTATTGTGATAACGTTGGTGCAGTGGCAAACTCAAAAGAACCTAGAGCTCATAAAGCTAGTAAACACACAGAAAGAAAGTACCACATCATACGAGATATCATAAGGCGAGGAGACGTGGCTGTGACAAAGATTGCATCGTTGGACAACTTGGCAGACCCTTTCACGAAGACTCTAGCAATAAAGATCTTTGAGAAACATGTAGAGGGTCTTGGTTTTCGATATCTTTTAGCTAGCAAGACTTTAAGTATAAATAGGAGAAATATATGTGTATACTAAAAGTTTAGCTTTAGTATAAGTGGGAGATGGATAGAGTATACAGTAAAGCAAACTTTTAGTGCGCTTTTGTATCTATTCGATTTCTATATTGGCTGAAATAAATGGTTATTCACGTTGTTGCTTTTGTATGGATGCTTGTATGTTTTCTATATAATTGCAAGTATGTCCAATTATCTAATATTGTAGACAACATGGTGTGTTAGGAGTCACACAGAAGATCATGTTGTCGGATCCTTATAAGATATAAGCAATATTCACAACTGAGGTAGTTTGGACATAACTATTGATTTATGTTGTATTGGAAACTTGTAATTAGTTTGTCTTGACTATTAGTTTGCAGTAGTGTGCTGCATCGCATTGAAATGATCACAGTTGAGATGCATTCTTCTTTTTTGGCATAAGAAGAATCAAGATCTCGGCGACTCTGATTAATTCTTAACCCTAGTAGAGATAAATCTGACACATGGAATATTTGTTGGTCGCTTTGATTTACCATGAGTGAGAATCCCGAGTTGATTCAATATGCTTCGTATTTTGGGCGCCAATATTATTTGCATGGTGTCTATTTATTCTCACTAGGGCACTGTGTCCTGGTAATCCGGGTTGATGACGTCCCCTTAAGGAGCTCAATAAGGATCATTGTATGAACCCTGCAGGTGGATTTATTTCGTACAATGATGAAGTTTGAGTGGTACTACTTAAGGATTAAAAGAGATTAATTAATTAAAATTGTCAGAAGTTTTTAATTAATTAATGGACGTGCGATATCTTAAACATAGGGAATAAATTGAGTCTAATAGAAGCCCAGATTCAATATGGATTAGGCCGGGAGTGCAACATTAATTATTTAGTGGAATTAATTAATGTTTTATAGGCCAAATTATGTTCTGGGCTGAACATAAGAATTTGAGCCTGTAAAGGAGTGTGAGCCTGATACCTTCTAGTGGATCCCCAGTCTGGCCCTAGGACCAACTAGGAGAGTTTATAAATAGGTCTTCAAGAAACCCTGGCCTCCATAACAACACAATCATAATTCTCTTCCCAAGAGAGTGAGAGGGGCGGCCAAGAGGGATTTCTTGGAGAACAAGTTTTTCTCTCCATCCGTTCGATAGATCTCTGTCCATCCGGAGTTCGTACGGGGTCGGGAACAGTCTGGAAGATTCCTACTGTTGAATTCGTTCGTGTGCAAGGAGGGAGATCCGTACGTGCGCCCGTTCGTGTGCTTTGAAGATTGTTCGTGGTTGCACATTGCAGATCCACGGACGTAGACGAAAAGAACCAAGTTTCCAATCAGACGTTGTTGCAGATCTGCTTCGGAAAGGTAATTTTCGTAAACATTCTAGTAGATATTTTATAATACCATGTATGTATGTGTTGGCATCCAATAATGATCCCTGGGCACGGACCACCCTCATAGGTGTGTTCCATCAGACGTGCACATTTACAATTTCAGTAGTACCCATTAAAGTGCTACTTGATTCTGGTGCAAACTGCTATTTTATATATACTAGTGTAACATCTAAGTTGAAATTTCCGATTCCGAAGGGGATTAAGTTAGAAACTTTTCCACCATCAGACGAGGTGGATCCATGTGCAAAGCGACATTCGGACATTCCACTTGTGGTTAGGGGTGTAGTTTTCGCTTCGAATCTTATAAAGTTCAGTTTGTAAGATTTTGACCTTATTATGGCTATGGCTTGGCTAGCACAATACAAAACAAAAATAAATTGCCTAAAGCGAAAGATCTTCTTGATAGGGCTATATGGAGGATGGATAGCTTAATATATGAATCCACCACAACCTAGCATCAAGGTGGTGTCGTCAAAATGGGGAAACTGATGCGTAAAGGATACCAACTATATGTTGGTTACTTGCATAATTTGGAAGGCAAGGAGAATGAGTTAACAACAAACATATCTTTAGGGATTATCCGAATGTAATTCGTAAGGACCTATCGGGCATGCCACCTACACTAGAAATTTATTTCCCAATCGATTTTGCTCCAGGAACATAACCTATATCAAAAGCTCAATGTCAAATGGCGCCTACAAGGATGAATGGACTGAAAGAACAATTTGAAAACATGCTTAGCAAAGGATATACATACACACACACACACATATATATATATATATATTTATGGCCAAGCACATCGCCATGTGGAGCACACTATGTATTCTTGAAGAAGAAAGACGGAGGATACAACTCTGTATACACTACATAGGCCTAAACCAAGTTACAATTTTTAAAAAAAAAAACAAAAAAACCTCTACATCGCATTGATGGCTTGTTTGATCAACTGAGGGGATCCAATGTATTCTCAAAGATAGACCTTCATTCGGCCTATCACCTGCTGAAAATTGCAGAGCAAAAACATCACTGAGACAACATTCCGAACACACTACGACCATTACGAATTTACAGTCATGTCATTTGGCCTGATGAGTGCGCTTGTCGTGTTCATGGGACTTGTCATTTGGCCAGATGAGTGCGCTTGTCGTGTTCATGGGACTTGTGAACAATGTATTTTGGTAGTTTTTAGATATATAGTAGTATAGTTGACTTCATTGATAATATCCTGCTATACTGGAAGACTAAATAAGAGCTTGTACAACATCTGTGACAAGTGTTAGAATTGTTGAGGAAGTCCTGGCTCTTTGCCAAACTATCAAAATATGACTTTTGGCTTGATAAATTCGCATTTTAGGTACATATTGCGTCGGAGGAGGGAGTATCAATGAATCCATATAACATATCAGTATTAGATGATTGGTATGTACCTAAGTACCAGACTTAGATTCGTAGTTTCTTTATATTAGACAGAGAGTACAGGAGGTTCGTAAAGGACTTCTTGATAGTGGACAATATTTACTAATGGATGTGACTGGGACGTTACAAATTGTATCAGAGCCAATACCCAAGCTGATGTGCCAGTGTTCACACTGGTCCCGAGTAGATTGTAATATCTCACATAGTGTGATTTCTATTAAATAAAAAACTGATGAAAAAACACAACAAAAATACCCCTAAACCCCAATTACCCTAACAAATTAAACATAAAGGAATTCCAAACAAGTAGATATTTCTTCTTCCTTCTGGAAACTCTAAAAAGGCTGTAATACCCGAGAATTTTCTAACATAAAATAAAACAATAATTAAATAAATAAATAATAAATAAAATAAATACCATAAATAAATAAATGAATCCAGCAAATAAAAGAAGTAAATAAAGATAAGGAAATGAGAAATGAGATTTTACTTAAAAATGAATTAAAGGAATTTAATTCAATAAAAGGATGGATAAATGGTACACCAAAACCCGACACTAATGAACTCGAGTATTCGAGTCCAAAACATCCAATTAGACTGAGAATAAAATTAGAGAGAAAGTACGAACCCGAATATACCCCGGAAATCGGAATTCGGGAGCATAGAGGGATAGAAACCCGAAAGAGAGGCGGAAAAGCACGACGGATCGCACGACCCGCCCGGACCGAAGTCCAGGCGAAGTCGGCGCGGTGCCGCGCGGTGAAGTGGCTTTAGCGCGCCACGACCGCGCCACTTCACAGATTCGTTTGTTGCGTGAATCTCTCGCCCGAACGCGGATTTTTCGACTTTCGGTTGAACATCTCTCGACTCCAGACCTTTAGGTCGGTTGTGGACGCCCTAGGGATTAAGAATTCTATAAATAAGCCCCTTGGGAGCCCCAAACAAGTTTACAAAACCCTACACTCTTCTATACGTTCGAAACCCTAAATTCGGAGTCGACGGAAAGCACCAAACGGAGGCAGCAGCTTGGACGAAAATCCAAGGTCTCCAAACGTTGTGGTAAGCTCTACTTCGATAAATCTTTTCACGTTTCAATCCGAAAACAGATTCTAACTTCGATTCTTTTCTTTCTACACCCCGTATCGAATCTAGATCGTAGAACCCGACGAACGGAGAGGAGAAACGGTGATCTGGAAGCCACGCCTCCGAACTAGACATCCCCGACGTTCATAGACACTGTAAGTTAGCCTTACATGGTTTTGGGAGATTTTAAAACATTCGAAACCTAAAAGATTCAACAAGAACCATAAATCTGTCCACTTTTGTTTTCCTACCGACGCAACAGATTTGTGAAATTTTTCCGAACCTTAAAACGAACTCAAACGGAAAAACTTAAAACACGAAAAACGTTCCTAAGACTTAGACCTAGCTACTGTAAAAATTTGAGAATTTTTGGAGTTGATTTGATATGTGAAAACCCGTCGAAACCGAACTGTTTGATTCTAGATCTTGAAATCTTGGACAGAACTTAGGAATGATCTTGATCTCGTTTTTGACATAGGATCTAGGCTGTTTTAGATCTTTGGCCAAACATGAAAGTTGTTGATAAATGTCTTAAGATGATCCCTGTCAAATTTCATTAAATTTGGAGTTGAATTGATATGGTAGAATTCGAAATCTTTGAACTGTGATGTATTAAACTCGGACAGATTTCTTGTTATGCGAAAATTGGCGATTTTGACCTATTAGGTATCTCGGATTGAAAAAGTTAAAACACGAAAGTTGTAGATCTTGATGTTTCCGAGTCAGATATGAAATTTTGGAATTTTTGGAATTAAATCTGATTTTAGACGAATTTTGGAGTAAACTGTGATTTACCGAAACGAAATTTTGAAATCTTGTTGAAACATGGAATTAACCTTTAGGGTTGAAACGAATTGAGATATTGTTTCTAAATTAATACAATGGAAGGCAGATTTTAAAAACTAAATCCCCTTACAAACTTGATAAATTAAAATTAGGGGTGAGTGCTCTGCAGGGTGCCCCCTAACGATTCACTTCGTGCCGTAATGGATGATGGTGACCCCGCGCGCTATACTTGAAATGTGATATTGCCAAAACGGCGAAATATAGAGCCTACACTCTCGTGAATATCCGTATGGGTTTCCCGAGGCTCCGGAGTGGTACTGGGTATGGCTGATACGGCTGCGGCCGCCGGGCTACCGGCTAAACCTGTTGACATCGCGATTTTTATCGTGAAACTTTGAAATACCAAATCGGGAATGTAATGGGGATTCTAAATTAAATTAAACTAGATTAAATGATATTGTTGTCAAATTAAATTATTTAAATGCTTTATTTAAATTATGGCTATTATTTTGAACCATGTGGTATGTGTTATTAAATAGAGCCTGAGATAAATTATGCTATTGGATATGGATTAGATGAAACTAAATATTATGTTATTATCATGCTTTTGTTAAATTATTAAACTTATGGCTTTTAAACCCTACAATCATGCATGTGTTAACTTACTCAGCAATTTTGCTGACCAAAACCATTTTTATTCATCTCTTTACAGAATATGTGGAATGAGCTTGTATGAGCACGAATCATGCATGGGATTTTGGGGATTGTTATTTTGTTTTTAAATTTCGTACTTAGACTATATTATGAACGGGCCTGTTTAACCCGAGTTTTGGCCATGTCGGCCCTTTTTATATTTTCCGCTGCAATACTGTACTAAATCAAATATTTCCGCTGCGCTATGCTATTATTATTTTCGAATTATATTGTATGGGCTACTTTGAATGCTTTAAATGTTTTAAATACTGCAATACCTAGCCTTGCATCTCTTTAGTAAGCTCGGAGAAACCGTGTCTTACTAGGGAGGTGTGGCGGTGACACCCCGACCTGGGTGACCAAAAACCGGGTGTTACAAGTTGGTATCAGAGCCCGGCTATTTTTAAACTATTATTTTTAAACCATTACTATTTTTAACTATTATTAGTATCTTGACTATTATTTTAAATTTTAAATTATTATTTCCATGGAGAAGAATTTTTATTCTTTATTTTAAAACCCATGGAAAAATATATATATATATATATGGTGTATTAAATTATTATTGGGGGATTTATCATTTGCATTTGCATGTTGCATCTCTGCTATGAACTTAGAATCTTGGAAACTTGAACTTAGAATCTTGGCGAAACTCGAACCTAGAATCTTGGCGAATTGAACTTAGAATCTTGGAAACTCGAACCTAGAATCTTGGCGAATTGAACTTAGAATCTTGGCGAATATTAACGTAGATCTCTTGCTTGCGCTAGATGGCTAGTCAAGACATGATGCAGTTGATGGTCAGGATGATGAGCGTTCATCTCGATTCCCACCAAACCCTAGAGCAAATGAAGTACCGTATGGCTCAATTGGAGGCCAATTTACATCACATGGGCAACTTGAGAGAGGCGGATCATCACCGCATAAACCAACTCGAGCGCCAAGTTCAAACCCTCACTACACAAAACTTAATACTAAAGGAATACATCGATGCCAACGGGCAAGATTTAAACACTATCTTTGACGACATACTACCGCCGAGTTCGGAGGAGGAAGATCCTGCTACCCCACCGGGAGACGTCATGAGGCACTAGAGATTCTACTGTTAGACATTGTTTCGCTAGAAAAATATTTCTACTTTTGTACTAAAATTTCTTTTGAGGAAATAAAATGCCCGATTTATTTTTTTTAAATCGAAACAAAACAAGGCAAAATAAAATAAAACCCGAAGCATACGATGCTTCTTAATCCGAACAAAGCACCACGTGCTAAATTACTACGCACATATACATTCATAGAAATTGCTTAGACTATATGCTAAATTCATCAGTCCTAAACTATCCTATTTGTACCAGAATGGCACCCAGAGGAAGAGGAAGAACTCAAACCACTCCCCAAACCACCACTGAGATACCTACTGAAACACCACCCAACGTCACTGAACCGATTCAACCTGAGATGGAACAACCCCAAGGTGCGCAGGACGCCCCCGCACCGAACAATGTGGGCGATCGCCTTAGGACGATAGAGGAAGTGTTGATTGCGCTCGGGAACGCGCAAGTCAACTAGGGTCAAGCTGCGGCGGTACCTCCGCCCCAAGCTCGCCCTAACTACCTAGCGATGGTGAATCCCTACCAGCCGCCCCACTATGCTGGTGAGGAGGATCCAGCTAAACTGGAGGAGTGGATCCGGACTTTTGACAAGCTGCTGGGAGCGGTCAAATGTCCGGAAGGAGAGAGGGTACATGTCGCTTCATACTACTTGGGAGGCGAAGCTGATGACTGGTGGCAAGCAACGCAAGCCAAACTGACTGAAGATGACGAGCCTTACTCGTGGATGGAGATGATGGAACTACTCAGGGATCGATTCTACCCCTTGAGTACCAAAGCTGCCATGTACGAAGAATTCTTGTCACTGAAGCAAGGAAGCCAAACGGTGCAAGAATACTACACCCGCTTCAAGGAGCTGGTGAGGTTCGCACCAAGGCTAGTGCCTACTGATGCGGAGAAGGCACAGAAGTTCGAGATGGGACTGAACCTGTATGTGCGCGAAGTGATCGCGGGGGTACACTACCCCGATTTGCAAGCCGTATACGATCGCGCTGTAGCGGTAGCACGCGTGCAGCAGCTGAAAAGAAGGGTGAGTGGGGAGTCCAGCAGGGGTCCTCAAGACAAGAGAAGCCGAGACTCGAGAAACGATAACAACACTGGAAGGAACGAGCAGCGCAGAGGGTGAATAGGCCCCAACAAAACAACACGGGAAGGAGGTTCAATCAAGAAGATCCGGTACCGCCTTGCCCGCGATGTGGACGACCACATCTGGCAAGGGGATGCCCGCAACAAGGCGCTTGTTACCGATGCGGTCGAATGGGTCATGTTCGACGGGAATGTCGAACTAGGCTCGAGAACATAACGAAGAGGGACGATTTAGTCGCAGGGCAAGAACAACCTCAAAACCAAAACGGGCGAAATGGCAATAACCAAGGGTACAGACCCCCTCAAAATAGGCCGCAAAACCAGAACCAGAACCAACGACCTCCGCCCCCACAGAATCAAAACCAGCAACAAAATCAGCAGCCGAATGCGAATCAGCAGGGCAATCAGGGACGCCCTATGGGGAGGCTGAACGTGGTGAACCAAGCGGACGTGCCTGCGCAAGGAGAAGTGATGGCAGGTACATTTCACGTTTTGAATACGCCCCTTAGAATTTTATTTGATTCCGGAGCTAGTTGCTCAATTATTGCATCAAGGATAGTGCCTGAGTTAGATCTACCTAAGTGCGAGAGAATTAGCTTAGGAATTCAATTGCCTTCTGGAGAAGTAGTATCTTGCTCTAAACGATATGACGGAATTCCTATAGTGATAAAGAACGTAGAATTCTTCGCGAACTTGGTAGAATTTAACTTAAGAGACTTTGACATCATACTGGGGATGGATTGGCTATCCCAGTATAAAGCGGTGATTGAATGCCAAAAGCAAAAGATCACCTTGTCAAAAAGTAGGGGAAAGAGAGTTATCTTTTACTCTCAGCCCCCTAAGAAAAGTAACAAAATCGTTAATGCACTTAAACTAAGTAACTTGATGCGTAAGGGGTATGAACTATATGCGTGCTATGTGCACAACCTTGAGGCGGAAGAGAACAAGGTTGATAGCATACCAGTGGTAAGAGAATACCCGGACGTGTTCCCTGAAGACGTTCCGGGCATGCCACCTGAGAGAGATCTTGAATTCACGATAGATCTCATTCTGGGGACAGAGCCTGTCTCAAAAGCTCCGTACCGGATGGCACCACTGGAAATGAAGGAGTTAAAGGAACAACTCGAGGAGCTATTAGGAAAAGGTTACATAAGACCGAGTGCGTCCCCTTGGGGAGCACCGGTTTTGTTTGTCAAGAAAAAAGACGGAAGACTACGTCTTTGCATAGATTACCGAGGACTAAACCAAGTGACCATTAAGAATAAATACCCCCTACCGAGAATAGAGGATCTGTTTGATCAACTGAAGGGAGCTTCAGTATTCTCGAAGATCGATTTGCGATCTGGGTATCATCAATTGAGGATTGCCGAGAAGGACATTCCAAAGACGGCGTTTCGAACACGATATGGCCATTACGAGTTCACAGTGTTATCCTTCGGGTTAACGAATGCTCCGGCCATGTTCATGAATCTCATGAACAACGTGTTCCGAGAATTGTTAGACCAGTGTGTCGTAGTGTTCATTGACGACATCCTGATCTACTCGAAGAGCGAGGAGGAGCATGCGAAACACTTACATCAAGTGTTGGAGATCTTGCGAAGAAATCAGCTATACGGCAAGCTGTCGAAATGTGACTTCTGGCTGAAAGAAGTGGCATTTCTCGGACACATAGTATCCGCTGATGGAGTATCAGTGGATCCGGCAAAAGTCTCTGCCGTAACTGAATGGGCAACTCCGAAAAGTTTTACGGAAATAAGGAGTTTCCTTGGATTAGCCGGATATTATAGACGATTTGTGAAGGACTTTTCAAGGATTGCACGTCCTTTGACCCAGCTACTTAAGAAAGGAGCAAAATACGAGTGGACCGAAGCATGTGAGACATCGTTTCAAGAGCTGAAGAAACGACTCACAACCACACCCGTATTAACACTACCATTAGAAAATGGTGACTTCGAAGTATATAGCGATGCTTCGAAGGTAGGTTTAGGTTGTGTTTTGATGCAAGACTCGAGAGTCGTAGCCTATGCATCACGCCAACTAAAACCTCACGAGGAAAATTATCCGACACATGACCTGGAGTTGGCAGCGGTCGTTTTCGCTCTAAAGATATGGAGACATTATCTTTATGGGCGGAAGTGTCGAATGTTCACCGACCACAAGAGCTTGAAATATATATTCACTCAGAAGGAGTTGAATTTGAGATAGCGAAGGTGGTTGGAACTCATTAAGGACTACGATTTAGAGATAGCGTACCACGAGGGGAAGGCGAATGTGGTAGCCGATGCCCTAAGTCGGAAAACCCAACACGTGACAAACTCGTTGGCGATTCCGCCGGCATTGTACATGGATTTGGCAAGATTGGAGTTAGAACTTGTGCATCCTGGCACAGTGAGAGAAACGGTCAATGCCATGGTCGTAGAAACTCCCATATTAGACGAGATTCGACTCGCTCAACCGGGCGACCTGAAACTCGAGAAGATAAAAGGGTATATTGCCGAAGGGAAGGCA
Source organism: Hygrophila difformis (assembly GCA_030278955.1). Taxonomy (NCBI): domain Eukaryota; kingdom Viridiplantae; phylum Streptophyta; class Magnoliopsida; order Lamiales; family Acanthaceae; genus Hygrophila; species Hygrophila difformis. The sequence continues at coordinate 22,203,515 of JAOANR010000005.1, forward strand.
ATAGGATTTGCTGTCCACGAGGATGGAAGCATCCGTTTTAAAGGTAGATGGTGTGTGCCTCTTAAATGTGCCGGATTAAAGCAAAGGTTGATGGAGGAAGGGCACAACACGCCATATTCCGTACATCCCGGAGGTGACAAGCTATACAAGGATCTGAAAAAGATCTATTGGTGGCTGGGAATGAAGAAGGAAGTGGCAAATTTCGTAGCGAGATGTCTCACCTGCCAAAAGGTTAAGGCAGTGCGACATAAACCCTTAGGATTGATGCAACCACTAGAGATTCCAAGTTGGAAGTGGGATAGCATCTCAATGGACTTTGTCTCGGGATTACCCCGATCACCTAAAGGCATGAATAAGATTTGGGTGATTGTGGATAGGCTAACGAAGACAGCCATATTTATCCCAATGAAAGACACGTGGACTATGGACCAATTGGCCCGAGCCTACATTGATAATGTGGTACGACGACATGGAGTACCACATGATATCATTTCCGATAGAGAGTAGATTTGTCTCTCATTTCTGGACGGAGTTACAAAAAGCTCTCGGTACTCAAATCAAAATGAGCACCGCATTCCACCCGATGACGGATGGACAAACCGAGAGAACAATCCAAACACTAGAAGACATGCTGAGAGCATGTGTGTTGGAGTTCAAAGGAAATTGGGAATCTCATTTACCCTTGATTGAGTTTTCCTATAATAATAGTCACCATGCTAGTATCGGCATGGCACCTTTCGAGGCATTGTATGGACGGAAGTGCCGAAGCCCTTTGAGCTGGGAAGAAAACGATAAGTCCGTGGTAGTGGGACCACAACTTATCGAAGACATGGCTCAACAAATCAAAGTGATCCAAGGGAAGATGAAAGCCGCTCAAGACCGTCAAAAGAGTTATGCCGACGTGAGACGACGAGACCTAGAATTTCAAGTGGGAGATAGAGTCATGCTAAAGATATCACCCATGAAGGGGGTGATGCGCTTTGGCAAACGAGGGAAGTTGAGTCCTCGATACATAGGACCTTACGAAATTCTAGAACGAGTCGGAACTCTAGCCTACCGATTGGCTTTACCGCCACACTTAGATAGAGTTCATAATGTCTTCCATGTCTCGCAACTAAAGAAGTATGTGCCGGACCCGACACATGTACTTCAACCGGAGATAATTGAGCTGGACGACGATTTGACTTACGAAGAAGTCCCAGTGTGTATTCTCGATACTAAGGAACGAGTAACGAGGAACAAAACCATCAAAATGATCAAGGTTCTTTGGTCAAATCACGAAAGTGAGACGGCAACTTGGGAAGTAGAATCCGATATGAGGGAACGATACCCGACATTGTTCCAAACCGATACCGACACAGTTATGGGGACATAACTGCAATCTTAAGGGGGAGAGGATGTCATACCCCCTAATTTTTCGTGCATTTTGTAAACTTTTGAACTACGTTATGGCTTGATCCCTTTACCGGGTACGTAGGCAGCTTAGAAGGTTAATTCTAAGTTCAGTCACAAAACAATAAAACAAACACAAGACCTTAGCACGAGACGAGAAAAGCCGAAACACAACTTCGAGGACGAAGTTGATTCTTAAGGAGGGTAGACTGTAATACCCGAGAATTTTCTAACATAAAATAAAACAATAATTAAATAAATAAATAATAAATAAAATAAATACCATAAATAAATAAATGAATCCAGCAAATAAAAGAAGTAAATAAAGATAAGGAAATGAGAAATGAGATTTTACTTAAAAAGGAATTAAAGGAATTTAATTCAATAAAAGGATGGATAAATGGTACACCAAAACCCGACACTAATGAACTCGAGTATTCGAGTCCAAAACATCTAATTAGACTGAGAATAAAATTAGAGAGAAAGTATGAACCCGAATATACCCCGGAAATCGGAATTCGGGAGCATAGAGGGATAGAAACCCGAAAGAGAGGCGGAAAAGCACGACGGATCGCACGACCCGCCCGGACCAAAGTCCAGGCGAAGTCGGCGCGGTGGCCGCGCGGTGAAGTGGCTTTAGCGCGCCACGACCGCGCCACTTCACAGATTCGTTTGTTGCGTGAATCTCTCGCCCGAACGCGGATTTTTCGACTTTCGGTTGAACATCTCTCGACTCCAGACCTTTAGGTCGGTTGTGGACGCCCTAGGGATTAAGAATTCTATAAATAAGCCCCTTGGGAGCCCCAAACAAGTTTACAAAAACCTACACTCTTCTATACGTTCGAAACCCTAAATTTGGAGTCGACGGAAAGCACCAAACGGAGGCAGCAGCTTGGACGAAAATCCAAGGTCTCCAAACGTTGTGGTAAGCTCTACTTCGATAAATCTTTTCACGTTTCAATCCGAAAACGGATTCTAACTTCGATTCTTTTCTTTCTACACCCCGTATCGAATCTAGATCGTAGAACCCGACGAACGGAGAGGAGAAACGGTGATCTGGAAGCCACGCCTCCGAACTAGACATCCCCGACGTTCATAGACACTGTAAGTTAGCCTTACATGGTTTTGGGAGATTTTAAAACATTCAAAACCTAAAAGATTCAACAAGAACCATAAATCTGTCCACTTTTGTTTTCCTACCGACGCAACAGATTTGTGGAATTTTTCCGAACCTTAAAACGAACTCAAACGGAAAAACTTAAAACACGAAAAACGTTCTAAGACTTAGACCTAGCTACTGTAAAAATTTGATAATTTTTGGAGTTGATTTGATATGTGAAAACCCGTCGAAACCGAACTGTTTGATTCTAGATCTTGAAATCTTGGACAGAACTTAGGAATGATCTTGATCTCGTTTTTGACATAGGATCTAGGCTGTTTTAGATCTTTGGCCAAACATGAAAGTTGTTGATAAATGTCTTAAGATGATCCCTGTCAAATTTTATTAAATTTGGAGTTGAATTGATATGGTAGAATTCGAAATCTTTGAACTGTGATGTATTAAACTCGGACAGATTTCTTGTTATGCAAAAATTGGCGATTTTGACCTACTTAGGTATCTCGGATTGAAAAAGTTAAACACGAAAGTTGTAGATCTTGATGTTTCCGAGTCAGATATGAAATTTTGGAATTTTTGGAATTAAATCTGATTTTAGACGAATTTTGGAGTAAACTGTGATTTACCGAAACGAAATTTTGAAATCTTGTTGAAACATGGAATTAACCTTTAGGGTTGAAACGAACTGAGATATTGTTTCTAAATTAATACAATGGAAGGCAGATTTTAAAAACTAAATCCCCTTACAAACTTGATAAATTAAAATTAGGGGTGAGTGCTCTGCAGGGTGCCCCCTAACGATTCACTTCGTGCCGTAATGGACGATGGTGACCCCGCGCGCTATACTTGAAATGTGATATTGTCAAAACGGCGAAATATAGAGCCTACACTCTCGTGAATATCCGTATGGGTTTCCCGAGGCTCCGGAGTGGCACTGGGTATGGCTGATACGGCTGCGGCCGCCGGGCTACCGGCTAAACCTGTTGACATCGCGATTTTTATCGTGAAACTTTGAAATACCAAATCGGGAATGTAATGGGGATTCTAAATTAAATTAAACTAGATTAAATGATATTGTTGTCAAATTAAATTATTTAAATGCTTTATTTAAATTATGGCTATTATTTTGAACCATGTGGTATGTGTTATTAAATAGAGCCTGAGATAAATTATGCTATTGAATATGGATTAGATGAAACTAAATATTATGTTATTATCATGCTTTTGTTAAATTATTAAACTTATGGCTTTTAAACCCTACAATCATGCATGTGTTAACTTACTCAGCAATTTTGCTGACCAAAACCATTTTTATTCATCTCTTTACAGAATATGTGGAATGAGCCTGTATGAGCACGAATCATGCATGGGATTTTGGGGATTGTTATTTTGTTTTTAAATTTCGTACTTAGACTATATTATGAACGGGCCTGTTTAACCCGAGTTTTGGCCATGTCGGCCCTTTTTATATTTTCCGCTGCAATACTGTACTAAATCAAATATTTCCGCTGCGCTATGCTATTATTATTTTCGAATTATATTGTATGGGCTACTTTGAATGCTTTAAATGTTTTAAATACTGCAATACCTAGCCTTGCATCTCTTTAGTAAGCTCGGAGAAACCGTGTCTTACTAGGGAGGTGTGGCGGTGACACCCCGACCTGGGTGACCAAAAACCGGGGTGTTACAAAGGCGACGATGGAATTCATTCCTGTCATCTTCTTTGTTGTTTCTTCTTCCTTCTGGAAACTCTACAGGCAACTCTTCCAAGTTCATACACACCCTAAAAGTGGAACCACCCAAGACCCAACGGCACGATACATTGTAAAATCAAAATTCATAAGGTAATATTATTAGTTGTGACTTTGATTACATCTTCAGAAACTTTTTAATATTCTACTTTCTAAGATATTCTACCGAATGGCGGTACAAGTCGGCCTTAATTCCCTTGTTCGTTGTTCCAATATTATATTTTTTTTATTTTTCTTTTCCTTTACGTTATAAATTCTTATAGGAAAAAACGCATATAACATTCAGAATCCGTCCTGTCTTTGGATTTTTACTGCACTATGCAAATTTTAGATAGATATTCAGCTTAATACCTTTGTTGGACTGTCTTTCCAGCTTTGATTGATTCCTGTGCTATAGTCTTATAATATCTTTTTTATCCTTGTTTGTACTCCTTATTTATACAAATATTTTTCATGCTGTGTAGTTAGTAGAAAAGTTGTTTTGTACTGTTAGTATGTTATTACAAGCTGGGGTTGTAAAAGTGTGGATTCCATTGTAAGGCTATACAAAAACATCATTTCGGGTTATTTTCTACTGTGTGGCATGCATTATATAATGGTAATCTTTTTTTTTTCTTCAGATTATAATGGAAGTGGAATATTTCCACACACTTGAAGGTCCAGCTGAATTGCAAAATTCAACAGATACATTAACAAATGATGATGGCAACAGTCGAAAACGAGCAAGAGAAGATGCAACACATAGGCCTCATGTGGCTACTAAAAAGAAAAGTCGATAGTGGGAGCATTGTGAAAAAGGAACTATGACTACAAGTAATAGCAATGCACAACATAGAGGAATGCAACTATTGTAAAGCTGAAATACCAGCTGTCTATGGAAGTACACGTGGGTTGAAAAATCACTTGGTGAAGAGATGCAAGAAAACTCCACTATACGGTGTCAAGGGGAGTGAAAAAGGACAATCTTTTTTGACCAATGAAACAATGGGCAAGGGGTGTTTCACACATTTAATCATAAAATATCTGAATTGAAGCTCACGGAGTTTGTGGTTATCGATGAAGCATCATTTCGACCTGTCGAAGGGAAAGGGTTCACTAGTCTTCTTCATGAATTGCAACCAAAATTCCGATTTTTTGATAGAAAAAAGTTGTAGGTATGGTTTATGACTTGTTTTTAGTTGAGAAAGCAAAAATACAAAGTGTGATTAGAGGACAAAGGGTGAGTATAACCACAGATATATGGACATCTGTTCAAAATATCAATCACATGGTTATCACAACTCACTTTTTGAATATTGATTGAAAGTTGCACAAAAGAATAATTCACCAAAATCACTAGTCATGTGGGGAAATAAATTGGTAAGATGATTGAGCTTTGTAAGATAAAATAGGTTATAGAGAAAGTATTTTCAATTGTAGTGTATAATGCATCTGCTAATGACACTGCAATTGAATACTTGAAAAAGAGAATGGTGATTAAGAAAACTTTGTTCTTCAGTAGAAAATATTTGCATTTAAAATGTGTGTGCCATATACTTAACATGATTGTTAAAGATGGATTGGAAGAACTTGATTTTTCAATTAAGTTTATTTGGAATGCAGTTGTGTTTCTTCATTCTTCTCCTACAAGATTGAACACATTTCGAGAGTTTTCCGTACTACCCAAGTTTTCTAGTACATCAATGGTGCCTATGGATGTCAGAACAAGATGAAATTCAACCTATAAAATGCTTGAAATTGCATTAAAGTATAGGAGAGTGTTTGAAGAGTGACTGCAGATTGAGTGTCTTTAAAAGAGTATTTTAATGAAAAAGATGGCAAGGGTAAAGTCAAAATGGAGCCTCCAGTTGCAAAGGATTGGGATAATGCACAAGCATTTGTGTACTTTCTCAAAAAATTCTTTGATGCAACCTTGGAGTTGAGTTCATCAAGAACTCCTACATCCCATTTGATTTAGCAATCAATGGTAGCCCTACAAAATGAGATTCCGAAGAAGTGGAAAGATGATTCTGAGCCAATTCTTAAGATGGTTGCAAGTGCAATGAAGGAAAATTTGACAAGTATTGAAGGAAATGGGATAAAGTCAGTCACTTGATTTTTATTGCTAATATTTGGATCCAAGAAACAAGCTTCAGATGATGAAGGTCAACATCAAGAAATTGGGACGTACTTCTGAAGAGATCAAGGAGTATATTTGTCGCATTAAAAAAGACTTGATAACTTTGTGGACAGAGTATAAGGGGGTAAATGATACATTAATTAGTGAAAAAAATACACCATTAGAGTGTATGATGGAGGCACTTCTAGTGAAGGTGGTAATGGTCTTTTTGATGCATTGTTCAATGATGTTGATGCACAAAATGAAGAAGAACAACTTCAACAAATATCCAATGAAGTGGATAAATATCTAACTGATTAGATTGAGAAGCGATCTAATCCTACTTTTAATCTTTTGGCATAGTGGAAATGAAGTGGAACTAGGTATCATATCCTTTCATTGATTGCATAAGATATATTTGCAGTTCCAAGTTCAACTGTTGCTAGTGAGTCCACTTTTAGTTTGGGCAAAAGGGTTTTAGATCCTTTAGAACTAGGCCAAGTCCAAAAATGGTTGAGGCACTGGTGTGTACAAGAGATTGGCTAAAGGCTGAAGATTTCAACTTATAAAGATCCAACTGATGATCTTGATTTGTACAAGGAAATTGACACAAATTGAAAAGAGTAAAGAGTTTATTTTATTAGTATTTTTTCTTTTACATGTATTAATTCCAAATAATGTGTATTAGATCTTGCTCCAAAAAAATATAATGTGTATTAACATTTTCCGTGGCTATTTTACAGGTGCAACTCTCAATCAAGATCCTTCAAAAACTTTTGGAAGAGTAAGTTTATACTATAATTTTTGTCACATTTTCCCAAGTTTACTCTACTGATGGACTCGAGATGGGTGGTTGGTTCACATTCGGAGTATCGATTTTCACTTCACCAATTAAATGGTACTAGAAATAGTTAAGAAGTGTTGCATGCAAGTGTATTGGTGTGATCACATGCCTTGTAATGATGATTCATATTCCTACAGAACAAAAGCAACACTACAACAACTCAATCTTTATGAAAAATGAATGATGCATTTAGACATTGTGGTAGATAAATCATAAAAGTGACATTGCAGTTTATATCTCCTCAAGCCTTATCAACCAAAAAATATTTCGAAATGTAATATTCAATGCATTAGCCAATGTACTCCACTTGCAGTTTGAACTCAATACCACATTAATATCTTTAGTTTTTATATTTCTAGTCATATTTGAAGGTTTTCCGAAAGCTAAATGTTACGAAATTTCTTAGAAGCGTATATCTATCCAGTTTGATATTATCATAATATTTTCCTGACATTGCATGATATGGTCATTGAAGAAAAGGTGGATGCTATTGTTTCTGAATGAATGGGGTAAATGCTTCTTTAAGACATGATATATATTTTTTTTTACAGGCTCATTTGTCATATAGATTAATTGTTGCTTTTGCCTTGGAACCATGAAACGGTGCATGTAAGTTTGAGTTATTCTGATTTTTGTAGTTCTATCTATCATGGAAACTTATGTCACTAATTTGTTATTTAATTTTGAAACAATGCATGCACATACTCGATACTTTTTTTTTTCTTTATCACTTTGTGAATGTTCAGTTTTCATCCATCATGTGTTAATGTTTAATTGCTTTCAGGCAATAGATGCTAATCAGCTTGAACAAAGACATTGTCATATAAATCCAAACCAGTGAAAGATCCGGTCTTACTATAAATAACTGCAATTTTTGACACCGTGCGCTTTCGGGGGCACAGTTTCCTACATGAGCATATAAAAACGTGACAACCTATAAATATATCCCTAATCCCAACTCTATCTTCATAATGTGGTTTCATTAAATAAATTAAACCGGGGTTATTATTTTTTAGAAAATACTCATATAATGGGGACTTGTCAAAAGTTCCATGGCAATGATCTTCATGACATGAAACTATGATAAGTTTCATGATGCAAATTGTTGGGGACCTTCAGTGTGACAGACTGGAGGTTAAGATTGAATTATCTATCCCGGCTGCACCGTAAAAGTTGTCAAAAGTTTCATGCCGGAGAGAAACACATCACCGTTGAAATTAGAGCACCCCACATGAGTAATAAAAAGTGAAATATATCCTTAAACCCATTCCCCATAAATCATAACTCTTTTCATTTAATAAATTTAATTCTGATATTTTAGAAAAATGCTCATATAGTGGGAAATTGTCAAAAGTTTCAGGGGGCTGAGAGTAAAAGATAACTCTCTTTCCCCTACTTTTTGACAAGGTGATCTTTTGCTTTTGGCATTCGATCACCGCCTTATACTGGGATAACCAATCCATCCCCAGTATAATATCAAAGTCTCTTAAGTTAAATTCTACTAAGTTTGCGAAGAATTCTACGTTCTTTATCACTATAGGAATTCCGTTATATCGTTTAGAGCAAGATACTACTTCTCCTGAAGGCAGTTGAATTCCTAAGCTAATTCTCTCGCACTTAGGTAGATCTAACTCAGGCACTATTCTTGATGCTATGATTGAGCAACTAGCTCCAGAATCAAATAAAACTCTAAGGGGCGTATTCAAAACATAAAATGTACCTGCCATCACTTCTCCTTGTGCAGGCACGTCCGCTTGATTAACCACGTTAAGCCTCCCCATGGGGTGTCTCTGATTGCCTTGCTGATTCGCATTCGGCTGTTGGTTTTGCTGTTGGTTTTGATTTTGAGGGGGCGGAGGTCGTTGGTTCTGGTTCTGATTCTGCGGCCTATTTTGAGGGGGTCTGTACCCCTGGTTATTCCCGTTCCGCCCGTTTTGATTCTGAGGCTGTTCTTGCCCCGTGACCAAATCGTCCCTTTTGGTTATGTTCTCGACCCTAGTTCGGCAATCCCGTCGAATGTGACCCATTCGACCACATCGGAAGCAAGCTCCCTGTTGCGGGCATTCCCTCGCCAGATGGGGTCGTCCGCATCTTGGGCAGGGTGGTACCAGATCTTCTTGATTGAACCTTCTCCCATTGTTGTTTTGCTGGGGTCTATTCGACCCTCTCCGCTGTTCGTTCCTCCTAGTGTTGTTCTCACTTCTCGAGTCCCGGTTTCTCTTGTCTTGGGGACCCCTGCTGGACTCCCCACCCACCCTTCTCTTCAGTTGCTGCACACGCGCTACTGCCACAGCGCGGTCATACACAGCTTGCAAATCGGGGTAGTGTACCCCCGCGATCACCTCGCGAACAGACAGGTTCAGTCCCATCTCGAACTTCTGTGCCTTTTCAGCATCAGTGGGCACCAGCCTTGGTGCGAATCTCACCAGCTCCTTGAAACGTGTGTAGTATTCTTGCACAGTTTGACCTCCTTGCTTCAGCGACAAGAACTCTTCGTACATCGCTGATTTGGTACTCAGGGGGTAGAATCGATCCCTGAGCAACTCCATCATTTCCGCCCATGAGTAGGGCTCGTCATCCTCCGTCAGTTTGGCTTGTGTCGCCTGCCACCAGTCATCAGCCTCGCCTCCCAAGTAATATGAGGCGACGTGCACTCTTTCTCCTTCCGGACACTTGACTGCTCCCAGCAGCTTGTCGAAGGTCCGGATCCACTCTTCCAGTTTGGCTGGATCCTCCTCACCAGCATAGTGGGGCGGCTGGTAAGGGTTCACCATCGCCAAGTAGTTAGGGCGAGCTTGGGGCGGAGGTACCGCCGCAGCTTGGCCCTGGTTGACTTGCGCGTTTCCTAACGCAATCAAAACCTCCTCTATCGTCCGAAGACGATCGCCCACATTGTTCGGTGCGGGGGCGTCCTGCGCACCTTGGGGTTGTTCCTCCTCAGGTTAATTCGGTTCCGTGACATTTGGTGGTGTCTCAGTAGGAGTTTGGGGAACAGGTTGGGCTCTCGCTCTTCCTCTGGGTGCCATTCTGTTACAAACGGTGTAGATTAGGGTATATTAGTGTTTTGTTTAAGCAAGGAAATTTTTAAATATGTTTATATCTTTTCACATAATGCTCGATTAAGCTAATAATTTAATTTAAATTTTTTTTTTGGGGTTCGGACAGTCTGTTCAGTTTTTTTTTTTTTTTCGGATTTAAATATATATAAATAAATAAATCTTGTATTTTATTCCCTTAAAAGAAATTTTTAGTACAAGTGATAGGATATACCAAAAATAGTAATGTTTCCTTAGCAAAAATTGTAACTACTACAAATAGAATCTCTAACGGCTCAAAGCGTCCTCGTCGCTGGATACGTCAATCGGGGTGGGTGTTCCAACCGACTCGGGACTTGGGCTCGGAGGAAATACGTCGGCCTCTAGGCTCAGCAGATCCCATCCCAAGCGCCCTATCTGCATCATCAGCTCGTCATCCTTATTTTGAAGTGCAACCACTTGGGTTTGGAGTTCGGCGACTTGGGCCTTGAGTTGGGTGATTTCGTGATGGTCAGCTTCCCTAAGATTTCCTAGATGGGCTACTTGACCCTCTAGCTGTCCTACTCGGGTCTTGAGATGCTGTTCGGACTCTAGGTACGCGTTCATCATTTTGATCATCAATCTCATCATATCTTGACTAGCTATCTAGCACAAGCAAAGATCTAAGTTAATTTCGCCAAGATTCCAAGTTAAATTCGACAAGATTCTATGTTCTCTAAACAAGGAAAATGCAATATGCACATGCAAATGATGATTCCCCCCCCCTCCAAAAAAATAATTTTTCCATGAGTTTTAAAAATAAAAATTCATTTCATGGAAATAATTCTTTAAAAATTTAAAATAATAGTCAAAATGCTAGTGTACACTTAATACTAATAATAGTGATAATTTAAAAGTAATAATAGTTTAAAAATAATAATTTTGGTTTAAAAATAATAGTTTAAAAATAACCGGGCTCTGATACCAACTTGTAACACCCCGGTTTTTGGTCACCCAGGTCGGGGTGTCACCGCCACATCTCCCTAGTAAGACACGGTTTCTCCGAGCTTACTAAAGAGATGCAAGGCTAGGTATTTCAGTATTTAAAATATTTAAAGCATTCAAAACAGCCCATACAATATAATTCGAAAATAATAATATCATAGTGCAGCGGAAATAATATTTAAATATAGTATTGCAGCGGAAAATGTAAATGGGGCCGACATGGCCAAAACACGGGTTAAACAGGCCCGTTTATTCTAAAGTCTAATGCAATAATAAAAATCAAAATAGTGTTCCTAATTTCCCATGCATGATCGTGCTCATACATGTTCATTCCACATACTCTGTAAGAAAAAGGAACAAAAACGGTTTTATCAGCACAACTTGCTGAGTAAGTTAACACATGCATGATCGTGGGGTTTTAAAGCCATTAATTTGATATTTACTCAAAACATGATAATAACATAATATTCAATTTAATCTAATCAACTATCCACTTGCATAATTTATTCCAGGCTCTATTTAACAACACATTTCGCATGATTTAAAATAATAGCCATAATTTAAATAAAGCATTTAAATAATTTAATTGGACCACATAATTTAATCTAATTTAATTAAATTTAGTATCCCCGTTACATTCCCGGTTTGGTATTTCAAAGTTTCACGATAGCATCGCGATGTCAACAAGTCTAGCCGGTAGCCCGGCGGCCGCAACCGTATCAGCCATACCCAGTACCACTCCGGAGCCTCGGGAAATCCATGTGGATATTCTCGAGAGTGTAGGCTCTATATCTCGCCGTTTTGGCAATATCATATCTCAAGTTTAGCGCGCGGGGTCACCATCGTCCATTACGGCACGAAGTGAATCGTTAGAGGGCACCCTGCAGAGCACTCACCCCTAATTTTAATTTATCAAGTTTGTAAGGGGATTTAATTTTGAAAATCTGATTCCAATTTAATTTATTTCAAAAACATATTTCAACTTGTTTCAACCCTAAAGGCTAAATTCATGTTTCAACAAGATTTCAAGTTTTGATTTCCGGTAAACCACTGTTTACTCTAAACTTCGTCTAAATTCAGATTTATATCCGAAAATTCGGAAATTTCACTATTGACTCAGAAACATCAAGATGAACAACTTTCGTGTTTTAACTTTTTCAATTCAAGATACCGAAACATGTCAAAAACGTCAATTTTCGCAGAAACACAAATCTGTCCGAATTTCGCAGACCACAGTTTAAAGATATTGAAATCTACCATAGTAATTCAACTCCAAATTTGATGAAATTTTACAGAGACCATCTTAAGATAATAGCCAGTAAATCCCCTTACAAATCTGTCCGAATTTCGCGTCCAAGAGCTGACTCTAAGAGTCTTGAGCCGCAAGACTTCCAACCGAAGTCGGGAAATCCGCGTTCGGGCGAAAGATTCACGCGATCGGGCGAATCTGTAGGCTGGCGCGGGGTTGGCGCGGTTTTTCCCCCTTTAGCGTGCGGCCAGCGCGCCAGACTCGCCTGGACTCCGGTCCGGGCGGGTCGTGCGATCCGTTGTGCTTTTCCTCCTCTCTTTCGGGTTTCTATCCCCCTATGCTCCCGGATTCCGATTTCCGGCCTCTCCTCGGGTTCTTATTTCGTGTCGTCATTTCTTTCGGATCTAATTTTATGTTTTGGCTCGAATTCTCGAGTTTATTGATGTCGGGTTCCCGTGTACGACTTAATTTAATTTCTCTTGTTTAATTTAATTAATTTCATTTCTCATTTCGTCTATATTTATTTATTTAACGTATTTACTTATTTATTTATTTATTTATTTATTTATTGTATTTATGCATTTGTTTATTGTATTTATTTATTTATTTATTTATTTATTTATGTTATAAAATTCTCGGGTATCACAATTTGTCCATTTTTGGCCAAAATTTTGCTCTACGTGAGCCTCTTGGTCTGTCACATTCAAATCGGGTATCCCAATGCCATAATCAATTGAGCACTATCATCCTATTTTTCTTGCTCGGCCATAAACTCATCAGTTGCCCTTTCAATTGACTCCTTTGCATCTTAGAAATTTTCAGAACCAGACACTTCAGTTTGCAGAGGCTGATACTGAGAAGCATCCATTGCCAACGGCACAACATTGACTGGGTCGCGAGGAATATCATCTTGCGGATTTGGGTTTTTGGAAGAAGATGGTGCCGCCACATGAGAGGAATTTCGAGAGAACAAAATTTAGGTTTCTTGAGAGAATTTTTAAAACTCAAAAACGGGAAAGGGCCAGAAGAGAGGAGACGCGTAGATTATTTCAAAAAGGTGATAGGACACCTGTAAAAGTTTGTCGGTCATCATAATTCTGCAACCGGTGGTAACCGCCACCTGTCCACAACTCCCCCTGAACTTATGCGTTACATGATTTTCCTTATCTGATCAGTTCCCAAGCTTCCAGGGTAAGTGGGCCATTTGATATTGAAATCAAAGAAATACAGGCCCACCACCGAGTCTCCTTAATCCGAAAAACACAGGCCCAAGCCCCTTCGTAACTCTTGAATATAGAGGCTTAGTTAGAATGTCAGCCAGTTGTGAACACGACGCAATGTGTACAATGTCACAAATCTTATCTTCCACCAAATCCTTTGTAAAATAAAATCGGATATCAATGTGTTTGCTCCGACTTTGATTCACCGGATTCTTGCTGATGTTGATTGCACTGGTGTTGTCACAATCGACTGCAAAATTATCCTTCACACTTCCATAGTCCAATAACATTTGTCTCATCTAAATAAGTTGAGTGCAACAATGTGCAGCCGCAATGTACCCTGCCTCAGCTGTAGAAAGTGTCACCACACTTTGCTTCTTAGAATACCAGCTTACCAAAGTATTCCTACATAAAAGTATCATCCAGTAGTGGAGTTTCTATCATCTAAGCTTCCGGCCCAATCTGAGTCAGTATACCCTTTAAGGTTGTTGTCAGCACATCGTGAATACCACATACCCAAACTCCGTGTACCCTTGATGTACCTCAGAATGCTCTTAACAGCTTTCAAATGTGACTCCTTAGGTACAGATTGAAATCGAGCACACAGTCCAATACTGAAACAAATATCAGGTCTTCTTGCAGTAAAATACAAGAGACTACCAATTATACTTCGATAAAGCTTTTGATCAACAGGAGTACTAGCTTCATCCTTTACATTTTCTCGTGCTATCCCAATGGTGTTTTCAAAACTTCAGTATCTTCCATTTTGAACTTCTTGAGCATATTCCCAACATGCTTCTAATGATTTAAGAAAATCCTTTTGGCAAAGTGCTTTACTTGAAGACCAAGGAAATATGTGAGTTCTCACATCATACTCATCTCAAATTCAGTTTGCATTTAGTGCACAAACTCTTTCCTTAAAGCTTTTGATGTAGATCCAAATACTATATCATCAACATAAATCTGAGCCACAAGTAGATGGTTGTGCCTCCATTGTACGAACAATGCCTTATCAATAGTTCCTCTTGTTTATCCATTTTGTAGAAGATATGTGGATAACCTCTCATACCAAGCACGTGGTGCTTGCTTAAGATCATATAACGCTTTTCTCACTCTATAAACATGATTTGGGAAGTCTGGACTCTCAAATCCCACAGATTGAGATGCATAGATTTCCTCCTTAATCGTGTCATTGAGAAAAGCAGTCTTGATATCCATTTGAAACAACTTGAATCCAAGTGAACATGCCATAGCCAATAATAATCAAACAGCCACAATCCTGGCAACAGGTGAAAGGTTTCTTCATAATCTAACCCTTCAATCTGAGTGAAGCCTTGAGCAACCAAACGGGCTTTGTTTCGTTTCTGACCACCACTCCTTGCTCATTTGTCTTGTTCCTAAACACCCACTTGGTTCCAATGATATTGGTATCCAAAGGTTCCCACATGTCATTCATCTTTAATTGCAACAATTATTCTTGCATGGAAGCTATCCACAACTCATCTTTCAAAGCATCCATAGCATTCTTTGGTTCAACTTGAGAAACAAAGTAGCTCATAACATAGAATGTAAGAGTTGTCAGTTCAGTGTATTGTTGTTGGCTTATGGTTTGCCTTGGAGCTTGTGAATCACCAATAATATCCGCTTGAGAATGGCGCTTGAACACCCTTCGTCCTTCCTTAGGTCCTCTTATCCTTGGAGCATCTGGTGGCATAGGGGGTTGTGCCTCCGTTCTGTCATCATCAGACACCACAACAGGTTCATTTGCGGGAGCATTTTGTTAAGTCTGTTGTTGTGGCTGAATGACTCTCACATCAACATCTCTATCATGATTTTGAGGTTGGAACATCATTATCATCCTTCACAGCTTGTCTACCATCAAAAACAATGTTCATAGACTTGATGACCTTCTTTTTCCTTTCGTTATAGATCCTATAAGCTCTCGAGTTGTTATAATAATCAAGAAAAATTCCTTCATCCGACTTTGAATCAAATTTCCCATGTGGATTGCGATCATTCAACACAATGCAAGTAGTACCGAACACATGGAAGTATGAAACATTTGGAGTTCTCCCTCTCGAAATCTCATAAGGCTTGTTCTTAGTGTGAGGCCTCAAGAACACCCTATTAATGATGTAGCAATATGTATGAACAGCCTCTGCCCAAAATTCCCTCTTCAGTGTACTAGCATGCTTCATAGATCGAGCCATCTCTTGCAAAGTCCTGTTCTTGCATTCTACAACCCCATTCTGTTGTGGAGACTTTGGAGATGAGAATTGATGAGAAATTCCATGGTTTGTGGCAGTGTTGTTCAAACAACCTATTCTCAAACTCCTTCCCCTGGTAAATTATGAATCGAGCAATCTTGGAATCCTTCTAGCCAACTTCAAAGCCAGCTTCTCATAAGTTGCAAAAGTTTCATCCTTGGTTCTCAGAAAATCCGTCCAGGTATATCTTGAATAATCATCAATACAAACAAATATATACCTTTTTCCACTTAGACTTGGCACCTCGTTTGGCCCCATAAGGTCCATGTGTAGAAGCTCCAAACACCTTGTACTTTGAATCTGATCAATGCACTTGTGAGATGAATGAATCTACTTGCCCCTTGCACAATCACCAAAAAACAATAGTTTTCCCAACTGGTAGTTTCGGCATCCCACGCACAATGCCATAATTACTGATTTTAACAAGAGACTTATAACTCATATGACCACACTTCCTATGCCGAAACTACATCTCGTCCAAATGTGTAGACAAAACCATGCTAGATTTATCGTTAAGAATGTAACATATATTCTTGGATCAGTATCCCTTCATAACGCACTTCCTATCTTCATTCAAAACTTCACATGCATCCTTAGTGAAACTCACATAACTTATCATCAGAAAGTTGACTAATTGAAATGAGATTAGTTGTAAGCCCATAGACATAGAAAATCTTAGAAAGCAGAGATAGATTACCATCCTCGAGTGTTCCATGGCCAGAAATCCAATTTCTCACCCCATCACCAAAAATCACTTCACCACGTTCTTCTTCCTTGAAGTTTCTAAACAGTTTCTTGTTTCCTGTTATGTGGCATGAGCAACCACTATCAAAATATCATTTTTTGCCAGGTGATACTGAGAAGTGAAAGAATCACCAAACATTTGGCCTAAGCCTTCTTGGGAACCCCTTCTCTTCTATAGTGTCTCCATAGACCACGCAATGGGTTTACCACGCAGAATATCTCTTACCAATATGTTGCACGTATAAACATTGTGTCCAGGGAATTTACAATATGCACAGCAGCGTTGTACCTTGATTGGTCAGTCATCCACATCCATATTTAAACCTCTATTATCAACAGGCTTCTTGGTTGATGTAGCATGTAACATCGCACCGTTCACAAATTTCCTTGTTGAGGTTGATGTTGGGGCTTCACCTTTCTCATAGCTAATTAGTAAGATCTGAGGATAGATTTCCTTTGCAGATCATCTCATCCAATTTCTCCTTATGCTTCATCATGGCATCATAATGTTTTACTTTGGTCAATAGCTCAAGATTAGTAGACATGAGTGCTTTCTTTTCTTCTTCAAGGCTCATCATTGAACTTGTAAGAACAACTACTTCTTCTTTCAATCTCTGAACTTCTCCATCCTTTTCATCACAAGAATTAATGAGATCTCCAACCTGAACTACAAGTCTTTTGTTCTCGCCAATGGCACACTTGTGATTCTCCTTCAATTCTTCAAAGGCTCGGTTAATTTATGAAATTCCAAATCCTCCTCATCACCTTGATTCTCATGTGAAGTGGGTAGGGATGGATTAGCATCACCAGTGTAGCTCGTAAAAGCAATTTTAGCATCATCCGACTCTTCTTCACTGTGTTGTGTTTCTAATGTGTCACTGACCTCATCATCACTGAGTGTTGCATGTAATGGTTTTTCTTCTCTCCTTCTAGTAGTGGGGCACCCTAATTCCTTTTGACCAACTCCTCCACAATCATAACATTTTAAATCCTTGAATCCTTGTAGAGCGGCAAGATTAACTTTCCTGGTTCTTCTTTTCTCATAGCTTGAAGAATAGCTCTTTAATGGTTGTTTCTCTGTTGTGCGCTCTTTGCCTTTACCAAGATCAACTCTATTCTTTCCAAAAGACTTGACCCTTTTGTTTTGTAAGATCTTGGATAGTTTCTTAGAAAGGCATGCCTTCTCTTCCTCAGAAATATCATCACCTTCTTCTACCTTAAAAGCCAGAGCCTTGGATTGACTTTCATTCACTTCCAAATTAAATGAACTATCTCATAAGTCCTTAAAATGCCAACAAGATTCTCAAGTGTCGTGGTGTGAATCTTGTCCATTTCTTCAAGTGCAGAAATCTTAGAAGAGTATTTCTCAGAAACCGTTCGAAGCATCTACCTAACAAGAGTACCATTCTCATACTTCAGTCCAAGTAGGTGTGCTTGATTAACCAAATTCTTGAATCTTTCATAATAGGAAGTGAGATTCTCATCATCTTACATCGCAATTCTGTAATACCCACGAAATTTGTCACATAAAATTAATAAATACATAAATAAACAAATAAATAAATAAAAGATGAAATGAGAAATGGAATTTAATCTAAAAAGGAATTAAAGTTCCAAGAGCCCGTGAAGTCGAAAATAATTTAATTAAATAAATTATTGCACGGGAACCAAATATCGACGGACTCAATATCTCGAACCCGAAATTAATTTGAGATCTAAATGAGATTAAGATAGGGATTTAGAGCCCAAGAATGGCCCAAAAAACCGAAGCCCAAGAATTTAGAAGGATAGAAGTCCGAAAGAGAGGAGAAAAGGCCCGACGGATCGCATGACCCGGCCCAGACCGAAGTCCAGGCCAGGATGGCGCGGTCTCCGCGCGTTCCGGAGACAAAACCGCGCCAAGGGCGCGCCGGTCGTAGAAGTTGCGGCATTGTGCGATTTTCTGGCCCGACTCCGGATTTATCGATGGTTGTTGCATATCTTTCGGCCCAAGACTTTTCACAACCGATCTTGAATGACTCCAATCCCCTTCAACTCTATAAATACCCCCCCTTGATCAGCCCGTACGCCTTTTGAACTCACTCACAACTTTTACACACTTCCATACACCGAAACCCTAGTTCTAAGCCGTCGGAGGCAAGGAGACAGCGAGGGAGGACCGTGACGGATGAATTAGAAGACTCTCAGGCATAGGTGGATCGTGTGGTAAGGCGTACGTCAATCCCTTATTTGACATTTTCACATTTCAAACCCTAATTCGTTATATTTTCACATTTCAACCACGAATCAGGACGAAAGGAAGAGGACGAAGGGACTAGGACGAGATTCGAGGATCCCGGAAGCCACGTCAACGAATTCCAGAGCCGTGGACCACATTTCCAAGTAAGTTAATCCTTATTATGGTTTTGGTGGCTAAAATTTAACCCGAACGAAAAGATTTTATAAGAAACCCTAATAAAATCTGTCTACACGCGCGCAACATTTTTGTACGAATTTTTCAGACCCTTTAATATACTCAAACGGAAAAACTCAAAGCATAAAAACTGTTCCTAAGACTTCGATCTATGTTGTGTAAACATTTCACAATTTTTTGTTAAGTTTTGATGCCCGAAAACTGACCCGGACGAAGCTCAATAAACCTCGATTCTGAAATGGTGACAGATTTAAATTCGAACTTGTTGGCTATTTTGACACTAGATCTAGGTCGAATTAGGACCTGAGTTGAACATGAAATTTTTAGATCAACGAGTCATGTATACCCCTGTAAAATTTCATGTATACCCCTATAAAATTTCATGAATTTTCGTCGAGATATGAACCTCCGAATTCGAACTGATCTAATCTATATTTTCTTCGAACTCATAAGAGCTGCTAGAATTGGTTGTTGAACTTGATCCAATTTTTCATAACTGATCCGATTGGAATTAGAGTTTGATTTCTAAACGAATGTTGTAGATAATTATGTTACGATTGTGCCGGTAAAATTTCAGAGCTTTTGAAGTTCATTTGATATATCGAAAACTGATTTTCTAAACTGTGACACGTCGGAATCCGGATAGATTACATTTTCGTGAAAGATCATTAAATCCGACCTGTTTCATCAACTCGTATTGAAAAACTTAAAACACGAAATTTGTTCGTTAGGACGTTCTTTAGCTACTGTGAAATTTTTAAGTCAATTGACCTTGAAATGATTTTTTAAATGAAAAAGGCGCGAACTACGACACTGTAAAACTCTATTTTTTAAATTCGTCCTTCTATACAAGGAGACAAAATTCTTTAGAAAATATTGTGATTGTGACCAAGCTGGATACTATCAATATTGACTATGTGGCTTGTGGATATAAGGGCCCAGCCGTATGTCTAGCAGACGTAAGAGCCCTAAATATTGATAGTTTGGCTTGTGGACACAAGGGCCCAAGCATATGGCTAGCGGACGTAATAACCCTAGTAAAATATTGACCATGATACTTGTGGACGTAAGAGCCCAAGCGTACGGCTGGCGGACATAAGAGCCCTAGCAGATGATGATTTATAAAAGAATGAAACGAGAAATTTATAAGAGACTTAAATTAAATCGTTGTTAAATTGTGTTTTAAATTATGTCAATTTATTTAATTGCATTGTGTTTTGGAATCCATACCTTTTATTTATGCAATTAAATTTTATTAGTTAGTCGAGTTAAATTATATAGTGTGTGCAATCGTGCTAAAGGTAACTCATTTTTTTTCTTAAAGTAATTAAAGGCTTTGAAACCCCATTATTGTACGCTAAGGGTTAACTTACTCAGTATGTTTATACTGACAAAACCATTATTTTTCTTTTCTTTCAGAGTATGGAGGATATGCATGAGCATAGCATGCATTGGGCTTTTGGGGAAACAAAATTCTCGTTATTAAATATGACTTGCATTACGGGCCTGTTAAGTCGTGTTTTGGCCATGTTGGCCCTATTTATATTTCTTTAATTATTCCGCTGCTAGTTAAATAAAGATTGCATGTGAGCAATTATGATATTTTGATTTATATTACTTATATGGGTTGTTTTAAATCATTTTATGAAAAACCATAGCCTAGCATCTCTCTAGCAAGCTCGAAGAAGTCGCGTCTTGCTAGGGAGGTGTGGCAGTGACATCCTGGTCTGGGTTATCAAAACCGGGGTGTTACAAATTTTGTGAAAGACAAATTTTATCCTTCATGAGCATTTTCAAGTGCTACCCAAGCTTCATAAGCAGTAGAACAAGTTGAAATCATCTTGCACTCATTCTCATCCACAGCGTTGCATATAGCGTTGAGTGCAAAGGTGTTGCCTTGATAGAGTGCTTTCGCCCGTGCAGTGTATTCCTCATATGGTGTAGCCTCATAAGTGACAGTGGCTTTTTCATTTTCACCAGTAGCTTTGATTTCTTTCACTGGCTCCTTATATTCAGTTAGCACGCCTCTCCATGATTCTGTCCCAAGTGACAGAAAAAATATCTTCACTCTATTCTTCCAGTAACAATAGTAGGAGCCATAAAAAAGGGATGCCTTCACAACTCGTCTTGAAGATCGAGTTCAAAAAATCCAGAAAGAACCCCCACTCTGATACCAATTGACAGGTCCCGTGTGGCAAAAACTGTAAATACACGTTGTGCCCACAACTTGTACAGAACCAAATTCTAATAACAATGCAAAAAGTAAATGGCAGAATGAACAATCAATACAAGTATTTGTTTACCCAGTTCGGATTATCCGATCCTACATTCGGAGTATCCCAATCGAGACATGTTTGCACATTCAACCAAGGCCAACAGAATCACCCTCTGTTTACAATAGCAACCCCTTCAATCCTTCCACTAAAGAACTCCCTTCTCCTAGACAAACTCTAGATAGTAACATAGTGTTATGCCTATACAAGTCACAATAACTACTGAAAAACCTCCAATCCCAATGTTAGGCTAAGCAAGCTACTAACCTTGATAGATACTCCCAACACAAGCTCAAGAACTTACAAACTCATTTTCAATAGCTCTAAGCATTTCTAGAAGATAAAACTTGCAAAGAAATGAAATGCTAGCTAAAATCTAACTACAATCGCTATCAAGAACATACAAAGGTTACTCCTTAGTGAGCACATCAGCTTGATAGAGATTTGCATGAAGAACATCTTGTTCTTCCTTCACCCGCAACCCTCAAATTCTCTCAATATGATTCTGTGTAATGCTCTGTTGTTACAGCCTCCAAAGAATGAGAATATTACCCTAAAAATGCGGATAGCTCGGAAATCAAGGCCCATGGGCTGGGGAAATGCCCTAGACAACTGTTACCCTAACAACTTTTGTCTTTTCGTAGCTTCTGAAAATTTATTTACCACCTAAAAAATTTAAAATTCTAGAAAGAAGTAGTGCAAAGCATGACACAAATCAATGAACTAAATTCTAAAAAATATAAATATAGAATCCTACCAAATAAACCCTAAGTCTATAACAATAAGACAAATAGTTCGAATATTCAACAATCAAACTTCAAGTCTCCAATACAATAATTAATAGAAAATCCTCAACACTAAAACTTAAAACTGGATGTGCGATAGAAGCAGGGCCCACGTTGTTTACTAAGATTTTCCACTCGGTTACTCGATTCAAGTTTTGCAATGGTTTCTAACAACTACTTGACATAATTTAAAATAGATTATGAAAGCAATAAAATTACTCTACAAAGCATAATAAAATTATTCTAGAAAGCAATTAAATTCTATTATAAGGAAGCGATAAAACTATTCTAAGAAAGCGGATAAAATTATTCTACGAAAGCGAGTTTAAAATGAGACAGAAGGGACAGGGAGAAAATAATAAAGATTGGACAAGATTCAGATGAAACACAATTAAACTTCCACTTTAATACACAGATCTTAGCTCGGGATAATCCTCCATTTAGCTAACTCTCATGCTCTCTATACCATGTTCTCTTTAACAGACAGGTACTTACAGTAAGAGTTTACATGCTCTTAAGACAACAAAATCTAAGATACCACAGACTTATAACTCCCTTCACAGGCCTTGTTCACAGGCCTTGTGAGGTTACATTATTTATCTGTGGTGGATAAGCAACACCTAACATACCATTAGTTGACATGCCAAGTACTCCTATCATTCCTCTGGTCACACCAAAAGCTTTCAAAGTGAGCCCCAAACCCGTCCATAACTCTCAAACCTTTTAACAGATGGACAACCCTTCATTTCTTCCGAGTGACCTCTATGAAAGCATTTAAAAGAAAGCAGTAAAGAAAGCATTTAAAAGTCCTATCACTCGGAAGTCTTAAAAAGCATCTCTTTCGATTAGTATAAAAGAGCCCCTGGTCTTGATGACCAGATGCAGATCAAGAACCCCCAAGATATCAATAAGCCACAGGACTTACAACATCTGGGTAGTTATGAGATACAACTCAAATGAAACAGGGCCATAAATGATCCTATTCCGGATGTACTCATTCAAGACTCAATTTTAGACTTTGGCAGAAGAAGATAGCAGTCGAAGGAATACTCAACCCTATCTCAGAAATTCACCAAGGCCTATATGTTGTTCTTCTTGTATTATCTATCACATCTTATGTACATCCAAGTGGATGTTGACTTAATGCAATATTTAATATAAGATTTCCAACACACAACAATTTTGAGAAACCAATTGATATTTGAAAATTATTCCCAAGACAGGTACTAAACTCTCAATTAAAACACAGATCCTTTCAGTCTAGATGAGACCTAATCGTTGACTCTGCTTCTAAGTTCTCAAAATCAACCCCCCCCCCGGTGGAATATGAATTAGTCATAACTATCGGATTTGTCCCTTACTCAGATCCGGATTTTATAAAGGAATTTTTGTTGGAAATTTATTATGCAGCATCTGTTTGAATCAAGACTTCTATGTCGAAGGAGAAGGATTCCCAAAATAGTAATGACCACAACATCTACATAATAATATCATGCATACAGGTATAAGAGAAGTAAAATAAAATGCCCCAAAATATATGGTGGGGCTAGACAGAATTTGAAACACAAAGGTGGAATAGCCTGAGATAAGAAGAAATCTGGCTAACAAAAGTGCCAGAAATAATTGGGGTTATCCGGACTGCAAACATCTGCTATCCGGTTCCCAAATATTCCAGATGTAATGATTTTTAGACAGTAAGAATCCCTTAATGACAGTGATCGCTATCATCGAGAGTCCTACTGCCCATGAATGAGGAAAAACCTACATGGTTTCTTACTATTGTATTATTATAACAGTGTTGATCGGCACTGTCTAATGTCACCATAGCTTGAAATTCAGGTTTGAAATTAAGGTAAAGAAAAGAAAACTGTATCTAATTAGGAATTGGCTGAGTGACTAGTCGTATCTCGGTGAAGAGACCTTTCGTCGTATCTTCCACCAATCAACAATTAGATCATGCAAAATAACGAGCAATAATTAATACACAGAAGACGAGCTAATCGCATCCCTGTGAAGGGACCTTTCACCAACATTGATCTGTGATATTTCTCATTACCCATTCATACACACAATGAAGGATGAAAATTGAAATAAAAAAAATATTTTTGGTATTGTGTGAGTGTTAATCACACAAAAATTAGACACTATTGGGTTGAGATGTGTAATAGATAAAAATTAGGTTTAATGGGCCTAAGCCCAATACACCCATGCAGCTTACACAAATCAAGAAGTAAAATATTTTTGGAGTTTTAAAATAGAAGAAGAGGTTAGTTCGATCTAATGGATGACATAAACCGAACTAAGCAATGCATGAGGGATGAAGTATTTTCCTTATCCAATCAATCCTTACCATGAAATGAAACACCATCTAGTTCGAATTGTCAGTTGGTTCGGTCTAGACCGAACTAGACAATTCGAACTGATGAAGTCATTCCCTTATTCAAATTTGGCTAAGGCATCTACTCCAAAATGAGGGTGAGTTCGAATTGCTAGGCTAGTTCGGTCTAGACCGAACTAAGCATTTCGAACAGACAAGAAACATAAAATAAATCAAGGCATGAATGGATGGAATGCATACAATGTGATTCACAAGCTAGTTCGATCTATGAAGTAGTTCAGTTTAAATCGAACTACATAGACCGAACTCACACATGAATCTCATGAAGAAAACATTTTTGTTATGCAGTTCGAATCATTTGGGTGGTTCGGTTTAGACCGAACTCCCTAATTCGAACTGCATGAAATTTTTATACATGTATGTTTTTGGTGCTCATGGGTGCTAGTTCGAATTACACTGTGCGGTTTATGATGGATGAGATTTACTCAATCCTTCATTTCACATCAGTGTCATCTCACAACCACCCTAGTGAGCATTTTAAGGAAGTAATCATGATGCATGTCTAATAGGTACAGGTACGAATGCACCCTATTTCTACAAACAAGAAATTCAAAGTGCAAGAAACCTAAAACCATTAAAAATCTAAGAACTACTTGCATAATATAAGAACAACTACATCATCTAAAGCATGAGTAAAATAAATAACAAAGGCAGAAAAGTAAGATAAATAAATAAATACAACTCTAACAAACCCTAAAAGTTATCTAACACCTAAGAACACTTATTTGAAGCTCTAAGGCATAGAACACACCAATACAAACCAAACATGCATTTATTAAGAATGCAAGTCAACTAGAACATAATAAATGTAACCTAGTTGAAACAAACAAACATTCTACATTTATTGCTAAGAAAAGCATTTAAAGTGTGCCAACACATCAATAATACCCATTTCTGGAAATTTTCCACTGTATTAACACTTGCAAGAGAAATAAATAACCCAAATCATCATTAGATTGAAGATAGGGTTATTCTAACTAGTAAAGCATGTAAAAATATGGTAATGGCTACACTAGAGGGTTGTAACAAGTTGTTAAACAACTAAACTAAGATTAAAACAACTAAACTAACTACAAACATGGAAATAAACTACCTAAACTACCTACCTAACCCTTAAGGGGTGAAGAACCTTCTTCTCTGTTTTTGTTCCCCCTAAGCTGATTTCTTGTAAAGTCAAGTCTCTGTTTTGTGTTGAGAGAGGTCAGCTTTTATACTTTTTCTCAAAACCCTAGGCCCATCAGAGCCCATCCACAGTGTCATGCATTTCTCACGTGTTCCACAGCTTCATCTGGATGCAGTTTGAACTGGGTTCGGTCTCCTCAGGCAGTTCGAATTAGTTCGAACTTGAACAATTCGAACTGCATGAGGTCTTCCTTCTTTTTCAGCTGGGAAATGATCTTCAACTCTCAGGTTCGGTCTATGTGACAATTCAAATTATGCATTTCGAACTGATGGTGGCTCTTGCTTGGCTTCCTTTTTGGATGAAGTTCGAATTAATAGCTAGTTCGGTCTAGACCGAACTAGGTAATTCGAACCTAGCACTTCCTCTTTCTTTTTCTTGGGCTTCTTCCTCTTCATTTGATCTATGCCATGAGTTCGGTCTAGGAGACATTTCGAACTAGGCATTTCGCAACCCTCTTCAACACTTCATCATTTTTCCTCGTCTTGTCTCCAGTAGTTCGAATTGTCCAGTTCGGTTTAGACCGAACTGGGTAATTCGAACTAGGTTTCCATACTCAGCCAAAAATTCAACTTTGTGGGATTTTCACTCTTTTTCCCATCTTTTGATTTTTGTGGGCTATTTTATTCTTTTGCCCATCTTTTCATTCATTTTTCTTTTCTTTTTCCTTTTTCCATGTTTTTGGATTTTTCTAACACGAATACAATACAAATTGTAAATTTTGTGTCTTTTTATTACCAGCTCAATATTTTTACAAACTTGCATTAGTCTGTCGAATTCAACTCTTTCTTATTAAAATAAGATGGAAACACGATCAAAATGTCCGTCTCAGACACGGAAATGGATTGGAAATAATGCACAATTTTGGCCATTATCAACATCCTCACATTTAATACTGATCGTCCCCGAGCAGTCAGAGTCAGTGCCCCTAAGAGCATGGACTCTGCACATTCAATCCATTTTCGTGGCTTCAAAAATTTCATTCTTTTTATATTGGGATAACACAATCAAAATTACAAGTATTAGACTCTCTTGATTGCAGTGTTTAATGGAATGATACTTCTCACTCGAGTAGACATACAAACTAATCATTATTGTTAATTCTTTTTGAATATATGTTTAGAAAATCGCATCGGTTTAATTCCTGAATTCAAGTATGACATGAACATTGATCAATGAAAGCAGAACTTCACTTATAGTAGAATCGGAAAGTTCACTCACTCTCAAAGTTGGCTTTTTATCATTAACGCTCATAATCAAGTTCAATTAAATTCTCCCATAAGCTTGCAATTAGACCAACTCGCCACCTGCTCATTTCTTCAAATCAAGATCCCGAGGTCTTATTCAAGGTTATAACGGGGCATACGGTTGTAACATTTGGTAGGAAAGGGAATTATTGGGCTAAAAAGTGACACGACTCCATTCCATTATGACTTGGCATATTTTTATTAAAATTTATGATCATCATTATTATTTCTTTCTTTGTTTTTCTTTTTCTATTGCATGATATTAGACTATGTCTAATTTGCTTTGTCATTTGCAATTTATTCTTGTTGAATGAGTCTCAACAGTCTCTTTTTTTTTTTTTGAATTGGTTCATGAATACCAATTGATATATTTGATGATCAAAAATTACAATGCCTTGATGGAATGGCTCATGTACACTTGGGTTTGATTTTCTCGGTCTTTTTATGAGGTTAGGAATAATATAGAGGGCTTCAAAGAAAAATTAGGCTTAAAGGCTCAAAGTGGTTAATCCTAAAGGGAAAATATTTTTGGGTTTGAATTTCAAACGAAGGCCAAAAATTTTGGTTTTCCTAAGTGCCTCGATCATATGCTCGATTTCGGGAATATGGTATGGTCTTGAATCGGTCCCAATCGCAAGTTCTAGTGTCCTTTAATCGAATTGATTTTCACACAACAAAGGAATAATGAGTAAAAGTGACTCATGGCTCAGATCTCACAGGTTGGGTTGATTCATGTCATACAATATTCTTGAATTTAGCCTTTGAAAAATTCGTTACAACTTATTCAATCAAATTCTCAACATGAAAATTTTGTTTTTCTTTCAAGTGATCATATCATTGAATTTTTATAGCTCAAAACCTCAAGAATTTATATCATGCATATTTTTAATTGTTTTATCCCAATGTAATAGTTTGAAAATTTCATCATTAGCCTAAATTCAACATGTGAATTTAGGTGACAGATTTATGCTTGTTTTATGCCGGTTGTTTAATTGAAAGCAGTAAAAAGACACTGTAAACATGCAAGCATGCCACAGCTTTGTTTTTGGCGTGACAGTCACTTATTCATCTTGGACTGTCACACATCTTTTCTAAATATTTTGAGAATTCAAAACGAAATTCTCTTTGTGGAAAGCAGTAAATACATCAGTTACAATAGATTTCCAAAGTACAAATCGGAAGTGTGTTGAATGAATGGAAAATCTAATGCATGATGTTTACAATGAAGCTCGTCTATATGTGATCGTGCTAGCTCAATCCTTCTTCTCTGAATGCTGCTTTGAAGATTCCGTGTCATCTCTTGGAGGTGAGGGTAGCTTTCTGAGCAGAGTCTTCATCATTTCGGCTTGATTGTCGAACATTTTGGCCTGACTGGCGAACACTGCTTCAAACATCTTTCTATTCTTTTCTTCGTTCTCTATCCTTTCCTGATGCTGCCTTGCCTCTCTTTCTGCCTGCCTATCCTCTCTTTCAAGTAGTTTCAGTCTGAACTCTTCTTCTTTTTGCATCTGCTTTTCTTGAGTCGAAATGATGACATCGGCCAAAGATTTGACACTTTGCATCATTGACTCTCCCATTCTACTCACTAACTCCACAGTCTGAGAGTCAGCTGGAAACTGAGACGCATCTTGGCTTCTGCGAGAGGGTCGGGCTGGATGTCTTCGAGATTGGCTTGGAGTGGAAGCATCAGTCATAGGATGACTTGGAGCGGGAGCATTAGTCACAGGATGACTTGGAGTGGGAGCGTCTGCCGGTTCTGTTGGGCTGACTCCAGCTTCTTCTGTTGAAGGTGCCGCTTCAGTACAGGTCTTCTTTTTGCGTGATTTTCGTCCAGCTGCCGCCCTAGGAGTGTATCCGAATTGGGCGTCTGATTCCTCTGGCATATTATACATCACTGGATCAGTTGCCTGAGTTTTTGGAACTGGAATTGGGCGACTCATGTCAATGATGTCGCTCCCTGTGTAAACAGATAGATCTACTCCTTGGGCTTCACAGATCCTTCTGATGAGGTTAGGATAGCAGAGAGCAGCCGCCCTACCGGAAGTTCTTGAAGTCATGACATGAAAAATGTGCTCCCCCACGTTGATCTTCAGTCCATGCCAAAGTTTAGCGAAACCCTTCATCATTCGACCAGATGTCTCATGCGCGTGGGGGTTGGGTCTGATCTTTGACATGTAGAAGTCATACGAGGGTTGGAATTCCAACTTCAGGTGCTTTGCTTTGAACGAGAATTCACCAGTGTAGCTCCCAGCAGTAAGAGATCTTGTGATATGATCATAGTATCCTCTTTCAGCGGCTCTGCACGCTCCCTTCTCGAAATGCTCGGCTGTCGGGAATTCTGATTTCCAGTTGGGTGTATTGAGGAATCTGTTAAGATATTCTGCAGATATATCCACATCAATTCCTCGCACCCAACTCTTCTTTTGTGCAACATTGATATTGCAGTAGAATTCCCGAACCAGTTCTGCTATCCCAGGTTCAGCGTGATGCGTAAGGAATTCAGTCCATCCATGATGTTGTTGCAGAAAGACTATCATTGGATGGTTTACCATTTCCGGACTAAATCCTTTATCGGGTACGAATAATTCGGACAGCCCTGCATATCGCCCCGCATTGTGCTCATTTCCGTTGAACCTTCTCATTATGTCGGCATCATCCTTAATGGGGAACCTTTTGCATTTCTTTGAGGTCATTCCTAGTCGCCCCTTTGAGGTTGAGGTTGCCCAATAGCCGATAGGTCGAACTGAACCTGTTGATTCTGGGGCTCCTTGAGAGTGTGTTTGTTCCAAATCGGTACTTGAGCTCTCTTCTGGCTGCTTTTGCTGCTCCCGTTGTTCCTGCTGTTCACCCTCAAGGTGGTGTTCCATTTCAATCTGCGCATCTCCTTGCAGTTTTCCCTCAATTTGTCGTTCATCTGCGGCTTGCTCAACTCCTTGAGATGTTCCTTGTTCATGCAAATTACAAGGGTTTTCATGGAATACAACGTTCAGAAAATCATCAGAGAGGAAGGGGTCATCGACATGTTGATATTCTTTTTGGGATGTCTCAGCTTCTCCCCCTAAGCTCAAATGTCCTAACTGCTCCATCATGCCATCTCCTTGATTCCCAGCAGTGTTGATGTCACCTTGGAGAATCTGCTGAATCTTTTTGTCCTTGAAGATGTCCTCCATGGCTTCTAACTCAGCCTGCCTACCACCCCCGCTGCTTTCACTTCTCATTGTTTCTTGCACTGTGGGTTGACGCTCGGCAGCAGTGTCAGTTGGAGTTTCTTCGGTGGGGTGATCCAGTTCTCCCACCAGTTCTACACTTTTCTTCAGTGCCTCTTTAATGACTTCGTTGCTCTGGTGTACTATCTCTTCAATTTCCTCCGTAGGTTTCATCGTTTCCATTGCTTGGGTTACTTTTGCCTCAGCTACATTCCTCTGAATGGCCAGTTTCTTCAGTTGTTCTCCCTTCTCCTTGGCCCACTCTTCTGGCTCAGTTTTTACTTTGATAGGCACAATGTCGGTCCCGCTGATGATTTGGCAGTCATCGTCCTCAACATTGGCCTCTTTTGAAATCTCATCCTCGCTCTTCTTTCTCTCCAATTCAGCTTGCAATTTCTCAGCAGCTTTTCTATTTTCTTCTTCAGCCCGGGCCTTTTTCACATTTTCTTCCATCTCAGCTTTCTTCGCTAATTCCTCAG
The DNA here is from genome assembly GCA_030278955.1 of Hygrophila difformis. NCBI lineage: Eukaryota > Viridiplantae > Streptophyta > Magnoliopsida > Lamiales > Acanthaceae > Hygrophila > Hygrophila difformis. The sequence continues at coordinate 22,234,197 of JAOANR010000005.1, forward strand.
CTTTCTTGGCTAATTCCACTTGCCTCAAACGGTCTTTCTCGGCCCTTTCAGCTTCCATTTTCTGCTTCCATTCCTCCTCTCAGCCTCCTCCTTTTCCTGCCTCGCCCTTTCAGCTTGTCGGGTCTCATATTCTGCAGTCCTCTGTTCCTCAATCCTGTCTATTTCAGCTTCCTCATGGGCTATCCTTGCTGCCTCTGCATCAGCTTCCTCTTGGGCCTTCTTTGCCAGTTCTTCATCAATTTGTATTTGAGCCTGATGCTGCTGCTTCTTTTTGGATTCTCAGCTGATTTCTTCTTGCCCTTATCCTCTGGCTTTGACGGTTCTCCATAGAACTTTGGCACTGGCGGTATAATTCTAGGCTGACTGGAGGGCTCCTGAATTTTGATCTGAGGCTCAGCAGTCATTCCAGCCTTTTCCTCTTTCTCTGACAACTTAATCAGCTTTCTCTTTTTCTTGGGTGGCTCAGGCTCTGTTTCAGTTGGATGGATTTCCGGTTTAGCAGGTTGATGTGGTTCGGAGGTTGGGTCCACATAGTCATTAATCATTCTATCGTCGGTTTCAGTCCACTATCCCAAATCTGGTCCCTTGATCTTCAAGTATTTCGTTATGAATTCGGGCTCGGACATTGCTGTCAGCTGGGCTGTCCATTTGTCCGTGAAGTATCTCCCCAGGACGCCTTGGAAACCTACATCGTACAGATATCGATGATCACGGCAGTGCTTTAGAGCTACTGCATCCTTCTCGCGTAGCAGGTCAAAGAATCTCGTCTTCATGTCTGCGTACAGAGTGTCCATGATGTCTGCCTCCTTCTCCTGTAGATGCCTCAAGTCTCGGACTGGTGGAATGTTGAGGAACTCCAGGCACTTGTTTTCACCCATCAGAGGGATTTGCTTCCTTTTTCTGCCCAAATTATCCCATCGTCTATGCTGGATCATTGCGGTGCATTCGACCTTCATTAGTGCAAAATTCGGCATTCCTTTCATTGTGGCTTCTCGGGGTTCAACCACCGGGGATCGTTGTGGCAAAAACACTGGAAGAATCTCCTCATTCCCTGGGGGTATCACCAATCCTGGTCTTAGCACAGATTCTCTGATGTCTTTCTCCCATTTCCCCCATGCTATCATGTATTCTCCCCATAGCTGCCTGATTGCTTTTGTTTTCGCAATGATTGTATCCAGCATAGGAGTGTGGTGAGCTTGTCCATAATTTAGTGCGGGTTGAAGAGAATCCCAGAAATTATACGCCATTTCGGTGTGCCGTGCCTTTGTATGCTTTGCCAGCCATAGCTGCTCCTCCGGTCCGCAGACAGTCCCATTGTCGAATAATTCTTTCTTGTATGTGCAAGGAAAGGCGTCTTCTAAAACAAGCATCCCAGTAGATGCCACTAATTGCGGTGGAGGGTTCTTGCGGGCAAAGTAGCTCTTTGTTTGCTGCGTGATTGGTGGTTGAATAGGGACCGGATCAAAGGCCGCTGCTTTCTTATCCCCGAAGTGTGCCTCAAGCATTCTATTCCATAGGGCTTTTTGCTGTTTCATCCTCCAAACCATCCGCTCATAGTGAACTTTTGGTTCCTCGAACCTCTGATCGTATCTTGCTTCTTCAAACTCCTGATTCCATAAGTTCGATACGTGTTTACAGAAATCCCTTTCAAGACCCGTGGCTTTATCATTTCTGTCTGCTTCTGGAATAGCGTTCCACCAATGATCCTTTATCTCGAACCTCCACTCAATCTCGTGGTCCGTGTTCAATTTGTACTCGTTCCTTATAGCCACCCTATTCTCTTCTATTTCTTTCTTCATCCTTTCGATGTCTAGGAAGGCAAGATCTGGAGTTGTCTTTGGAAGAGCCATTATGGAATCAATGATGTATTGGTCCCTGAAGAAATGAAGTTGAAACTATTTTTAGCAAATTTTTAATGACAATATTTAAGTTGAAAATCACATCCTCACATTTTGAGCTAAGCTCTAAATGTGAGTTAATTGATTTTTACTTGAATTTATTAGGGTTAGATTATTAAATCCAACACCCATTGCTACTAAAAAGTTAAGGAGCAAGGGCCTAGGACCCTTACAATTTTTCCTAGACTATAAATAGTCTAGACATTTTTGCATGGCCTACGGGGCACAAGATAGAGAAAATTATTAATAGGCTATTGAGCCTATCAAAGGAAAATTTTGATTTTTATCACTTGACAAGTGATTTAAATCGTGTGAATTGGGCAATAAGATGGCTAATAATGATGAATAAAAGCACGTGACAGGTTATGCAATCACTAGTATGTGGAAATGGACCAAAGAGAATAAAACACACATGCACAGGCATAAAAAGGTCTTTTTTGGATTTTTATGAAAAAGTGTTGACTTATTCATTTTGTAAAATTTAGGGTGTTAGTGGTCCCCCATTTGGATTCTGTATTGGGAAATGGGTATTAATAAGTGAGCAACATTGCCACACTTTGAATATTCCCCACTTGTCCCAATGGAGAATCTATGTCAAGCACTTAAAAGGAATAGAACATTCTACCAATTTTTGTCTTTTTAGACATAAATGTCATGCCAAAAGTGTTGGAAAAATTTTGGCATGGTTTCGTCTGTACCATGTTTCCCGTAGGTGCAAACGTCAGCTTCTAGAGTTGAGTTTGCATGTTGTGGGTAACAAGTACCCGACAAAAGCATTTATTGACAGAATACATATATAGCACAGTACATGCATAACTGAAAATATACACAGACAGTCCATTCCTACCATGATCATGCAAAATTTTTGCCAAAGATTCATGCTTTACAACATGATTTCTCAGACAATATATCACAAGCAAAACTCAAACATCATCATCAAACATTTACTGATCACACAACATAGTGGCTAGAGGAAAACTGTCACAGTGATCACCCTATTCACAGATTTCAGATAACACAAAAACACATTAAACTGTAGACAGTAAACAACAACAAAATCACAAGGATGAACAAAAATATGATTTTCGAGGGTTTTGCAACCTTCATTTTTAAAACGAGAAATCCCTAACACCACAGAAGACTCGAACAGTTTTAGCAATGGTAGTTCGCACGAGAAAACTGGTTAAACCCTAGTTCGCCCTACCCTGTTCTAAGCCATTCCCGAACAAGCCCCACACATTCCGACCACAATCCGACCATCCTCGACATGGAAACAACAGCCATTCCCTTCCCCACCCCCGATTTTGCAAAAACAGAGGAAACACAAACTGGAAATTTGAAAACAGGGTGCGAAATCAAAAAGAGGAAATTTACCCCCTACTCCCGCCTGGGTTAGACGACGAAGAAGCCGTTTCCGAGCGATTTGTACGGAGGAAAGACTCGGTTTTCGTGAGGAAGATGAACAGTTTTGCGAGAGAATGGGAGAGGAAAGTTCGAATGTGGGAAGGTGGAAATGAGAGGGAAGGGAGGGGAAAGGTATATAAAGTGTGCGGGTAAGAGGGGTGCGGTCTATGAGAGACCGAACATAGGTTCGGTCTAGACCGAACCCAGTGGGGCTCTCAGTATTTGCTATGAGTTCGGTCTATTGGGCAAGTGCGGTCTAGACCGAACTTGCTTGGAGACCGAACTTAATGGAAAAATAACAAACACTAGAATGGAATTCGAACTCAGTTCGGTCTAGACCGAACATGATGCTTAATTCGAACTCAGGAAGGTAGACCGCACTTGACATTTAAAAGGAAAAGTGCTCTTGCGAATTAGTTCGAAGTACTTGGGTAGTTCGGTCTAGACCGAACTTGCCTTATAATTCGAACTAGACACTTGCATAATCAATTGAAACATTGTCTATGTAGATCAGTTCGAATTATCTGCACTCAGTTCGATTTAGATCGAACAGAATAATTCGAACTACTACTAGGCAAAATTATTAGCATAGAATGAAGTCCTGAAGGGTTAGTTCGAATTATAAGGTCAGTTCGGTTTAGACCGAACTACACAATTCGAACTTAATAAAAATTTCTAGGACAACATATCCTAAACTTAGTAGAAAGAAATGGGATTTTCAACATTTTTCTACACTTTACTATAAGTAAAATGTAAACTGAATGCGTAATAATACCCACTATAGTTTAATTTAATTGCAAGAATTAGGTTGGATTAACACCTTTATTTTATGGATTTATTCTGGATTTTAAATTTCTCTAAACTCCAAAATTAATTTCCTTTAAATTCAGTATTAATCCAACCGGGAACCTGGTTTTTGACGCTTTACTTTTCTTTTTGTTGATCCCACGAACTCCTGCAAAGCAAACATAATAGATATATTAGATTTTTCTCCAAATACCAGCATCCTCACATTTAGAGTTTTAATACTCTAAATGCTCAATTGATTTTTGGATACTTCTTGCACACGAAAAATTCATATAAGTAGATGCACATATATATATATATATATTTAATATTTTATAAAGTATAAGCTGGCTCAGAAGTCATCTGGATTTCTTTCTCGGGTTCGAACTGTCCAAGATACTCCTTCAATCTTTGTCCATTCACCACCAGCTCTCCCTTGTCAGTTCGGATCCTGACAGCTCCACTTTCAAACACATGCAGCACTTTGTATGGCCCTTCCCATCTGGATTTAAGCTTTCCGGGGAACAGCTTCAACCTAGAATTAAATAGCAAGACATTTTGGCCAACATAGAAGTGTTTAGACTTTATACGACGATCGTGTAACTTCTGGGTCCACTCTTTGTAAATCCTCGAGCTTTCATAAGCTTGCGCACGTATTTCCTCAATTCATTGAGGTCCAACCTGCGCTTACTCTGAGCAACTCGTGGGTCAAAATTAAGCGTTTTTACGGCCCAGTAAGCCTTGTGCTCTAGTTCTACGGGCAAATGACAGGCTTTTCCAAAGATGAGCCTGTATGGAGACATCCCAATGGGTGTCTTGAATGCAGTGCGGTATGCCCATAAAGCATCATTGAGCTTACGTGACCAATCTTTGTGGGTTATCCCCACAGTGGCTTCGAGTATGTGTTTGATTTCGCGGTTTGATATCTCGACTTGGCCACTGGTTTGGGGATGATAAGGCGTGCCAATCTTGTGGAGAATCCCATTTTTGTTCATAAGATTTGCAAATGCTTTATTAACAAAATGGGTTCCTCCATCAGATATTATTACCCTAGGTACACCAAATCTGTCGAAAATGTTATTTTTCAAAAACTTGATGACTTGGTGACCATCATTGGTAGGCAGTGCAATTGCCTCAACCCATTTGGACACGTAATCGACAGCTACCAAGATGTAGTGATTCCCATCAGATGTCGGGAATGGTCCCATGAAGTCAATGCCCCATACATCGAAAATCTCAAGCGTGAGAATTCCTTTTTGAGGCATTTCATCCCTCTTGGAGATATTCCCTAGTCTTTGGCATCTGTCGCAAGACTTAACAAACGCCTTGCAATCCTCGTAAATAGTAGGCCAATAGAAACCACACTCGAGCACCTTATGAGCTGTTCGAGTGGGGCCATGGTGACCTCCGTATTCCGATTCATGACATTTTTTAGCGATTTGATAGGCCTCGTGCTCTGTTACACATCGTCTTATACTCGAATATGCACAATGCTTGAAAAGGTAAGGGTCTTCCCAGAAGTAGGTAACTACATCTCGGTAAAACCTCACTTTTTGGCCCTTGTTCTGAAATGGGGGAATTATTCCACATGCTAAAAAGTTAGCAATGTCAGAAAACCATGGACAAGCTTGATCATGAAGATGCAAGGCAAACAGTTGTTCATCCGGAAAATTCTCATTGACGGCTAGCTCATTTTTATCATTTTCTAGTCGAGAGAAATGGTCAGCAGCACCGTTGTCTCTGCCTTTTCTATCTTTTATTATGATATCGAATTCTTGCAACAAAAGTACCTACCTGATTAATCGAGGTTTGGCGTCTTGCTTGCTAAACAATTATATCAGTGCAGAGTGATCTGTGTACACTATGGTTTTCGTACCAATGAGATACTGTCTGAATTTATCAAACGCGAAAACCACAGCGTACATTTCTTTCTCCGTGGTGGTGTAGTTGACTTGGGCTTCATTCAGGGCATGACTTGCGTAATGAATCACGCAGTGTTTCCCTTCCTTATGTTGCCCAAGGACCGCACCTACGGCGAGATCACTTGCATCACACATTACCTCGAAAGGTATTGACCAATCGGGTGGTTGCACTATTGGTGCAGAAATCAACAACTTCTTGAGCGTGTCAAAGGCTTGAACACACGCTTCATTTATTAAAAAGGGATTTTCTTTACAAAGCAAGATAGTGAGCGGCTTGGCAATTTTAGAGAAATCTTTGATGAATCTCCGGTAGAAACCGGCATGCCCTAAGAAACTCCTAACTGCTTTGACTGAGTTAGGAAGAGGGAGATTAGAGATGATAGAGACTTTCGCTCTATCGACTTCGATGCCTGCGCGTGAGATGCGGTGACCCAACACTATTCCTTCGGTAACCATGAAATGGCACTTTTCCCAGTTCAAAACTAGGTTAGTGTCCTCGCACCGTCTTAAAATTTTTGCAAGATTTATCAAACATTCATCAAAAGTATCTCCATACACAGAGAAGTCATCCATGAAATCTTCAATGCATTTTTCGATAAATTCTGAGAAAATTGACATCATGCAACGTTGAAAAGTGGCAGGCGCATTGCAAAGTCCAAAAGGCATGCGCCTGTACGCAAAAGTTCCATACGGGCACGTGAAAGTAGTCTTATCATGATCTTCACTAGCTATTACAATCTGATTGTAGCCAGAATACCCATCCAAAAAGCAATAGTACTCCCTTCCGGCCCACCTCTCCAGCATTTGATCAATGAATGGCAAGGGAAAGTGATCCTTCCGCGTAGCGGTGTTAAGCTTCCGGTAGTCGATGCAAACTCTCCAACCGGTCACTGGACGTGTCGCCACTTCTTCTCCTTGCTCATTAGTCATTATGCACATCCCCCCACGTTTCGGTACGACCTGCACTGGGCTTACCCATTTGCTATCAGATATAGGATAGATGATACCAGCATCTAAGAGCTTGATAACTTCTTTCCTTACCACTTCTTGCATATGGGGGTTGAAACGCCTTTGTGGTTGCCTTGAGGGCTTGTACTCCTCTTCCATTAAAATTCTGTGCATGCAAACAGAGGGGCTTATTCCTTTTATATCATAAATGGTCCATCCAATTGCATGTACATATTTCTTTAGAATGTCTACCAGAGCTTTTTCTTGTTCTTGCGTCAGATTGGCTGACACAATTACCGGTAATCTTTTATGTTCAGCGAGAAAAGCGTACTTAAGATGATCCGGAAGTATTTTAAGTTCAAGCTCTGGCGGACATTCAACGGAAGGCAGTAGTTTGCGAGAAATGGTTGGGGGTGAAAGATCAGATTTACCTTCAGGATCCTGTGTCAGTACAGGATCCACTTCCTCCTCTGTGGTGCTCTCGTCTTCCTCTGGGATGAATTCAACACCGTCGAATTCTTCAAGGTCCCCAGTAATAGGGTCCTCGAAGTGGACAGCGTTGCAGCTCCTTTGTTGCTCCGCACCTTCAGGCTTCGGTACCTCATTTTAAAACTTTGTCCATCATCACAGTCATAGAGTTTATGCTCTCATCCTCACTCCTACTTTCTATTACATCAAACGCGGAACAAGACCCTTCATCCGGAAATATCTGCAGCTGCTCCATGTCAAAGGAAATTTCTTTGTCATCGACCCTTAATGTGACTCTTCCAGATGTGGCATCAATCAGTGCACCGCCAGTGGCCAGAAACGGGCGTCCCAAGATAAGTGGCATTTCAGAGTCCTCTTCAATGTCGAGGATGATGAAGTCAACCGGGAAAAGAACTTGGCCGGTCTTGACTACCACATCCTTGAGGATTCCTACGGGTTTTGTGATTGATTTGTCTGCAAGCTGCAGTTTCATCTTGACTGGTTCAATCTCCCCGAGCCTTAGGCGGATTGCCATGGCTAGTGGCATCACGTTGATGCTGGATCCTAAATCACATAACCCCATGCTCACTTTGGCCTTTCCGATCTGTACTGGTAGCGTGCAACATCCAGGGTCTTCTTTCTTTTCGGGTAGTTTCTTCTGAACTATGGCACTGCATGTGCTGTTGAGAACAATCACCTCCTCCTGCTCTACCTGCCTTTTTCCTGAAATCAATTCTTTCAAGTACTTAGCATAGGTGGGCATTTCTGAAATCATTTCCACGAGAGGGATGGTTATCTCTACAGACTTTAACCGTTCTAGAAATTTCTTGAATTTAAGGTCATGTTCGTTATTTTTAAGACGTGCAGGGTATGGCACCCTTGGCATGTACTTATTATTATCAATTTTTGGTGGTAAAGAGAAGGAAGTTGTACCTTCACCCATACCCTTTTCAGCCTCGTCTGCAGCTTCAGTCTGCGTGTTTGCTGTATCTGATTTGTCCTTTACCAGCTCTATACCTTCATCTCCTTCAACCTTTTCCTTTTCCTTATCCACTTCCAATGAGACCTTTACTTTCATAGCTTTCTTCTTTGCAGATCCAACGTTTCCCTTCAGAGTCTTGCCTCCCCGTAATGTGATTGCTTTACATTGCGGGTTGGCTTCAGTGCTACTCGGCAGTGTTCCCTTTCCCCTGTTCTGCAATTCCTTAGCCAGTTGGGTGACTTGTGTCTCCACATTCTTGATTGATGCCTGCAGCTGTTGGTTTATGTCCTTTTGATTGGATATAAACTCAGTCATCAAGTTCTCCAAACGAGATGGTGGCTTTTGGTTGTATTGCTGATTCTGGTCAGGTTGGGGCTGGAAATTCTGGTAATTCTGGCTCTGATTTGGGTTGGGCCTCTGTTGGATTTGCAGTTGGAAGTTCTGATTCTGATTCTGGAAGTTCTGTACTCTCTGCTGGACGAATCCTTGATTTTGAGGCCTAAAGTTCTGCTGAGGGTTTTGGTTTGCATACTGGTTAGGCTGGTTTGGCTGTAACAGATGCGCATTAAGTGTATTGTTGTTGGAATAGGAGAGGTTGGGATGGCGATTCTGATAATTCCCGGCATAATTACAGCTTTCGGTGGCCATCTGTTGGCACGTGTCAGTTGGATGTGGTCCCTGACATAGCCCACAAACAATTCCCGAATGCTGTGTTTGGACTTGGCTAGATGAGGCTCCTGCCTGAGATGTGCCTGCTCCTTTTCCTTTCTCCTGTCCTAGCTGTATTGCAGCCACCTGTTCCTGCAATTTCTCAAAATCTGTTTTTCCCTCACTTACAGCAAAAACTTTTCTGGGAGGGTCCACTTTCTTGTCATTGCTGTTCAATACAGATCTATTGACAGACATTGTCTCAATCTTCTCCCAGGCTTGATCCATTGGCAGATGGAGTAAATATTTACCGCCTGCAGCGTCCAACATTGTTCTCCATGGATGGGTGAGCCCTCCATAGAATTTCCTCAGTTGCTCCCATGGTTGGTATCCGTGTTGGGGGCATCGCCTCAAAAGGTTGGAGAACCTCTCCTTTGCGTCATACAGTGATTCATCCGGCTTCATCTTGAACTCTCCAATTTTCTCTCGTCCTTCGTCTATCTTAGATTCAGGAAAATATTTCAACAGAAAACTCCTCACCAAATCTGCCCAGGTGCTCCTCTGATTTATGGGCAGTGATTTATACCAATCCCTAGCACCACTAAACAAAGAAAAGGGAAACAAAATTAGTCTTATGGCATCAGGTGAAACTCCCTGATTTTTTATTGTATCACAGAGCTCCAGAAAGGTCTGGAGATGATCATGGGGATCCTCATGATTCGCACCGCAGAACTGATTGTTTTGCACCAAATTAATGAGTGCTGGTTTGAGCTCAAAGTTGCGTGCGGGAAATTGCGCTCTCCCAGGCCTATCCAGATAAGGCTCCACGATTGGTTGCATGAAATCAGCTGCTGCCTGTTGTTGTTGATTTCCTTGCTCTGCTTGGTTTTGGTAGTGTTGGTGGTAATTAGGATTCTGTTGGAACATGTTGTCTGGGTCATGAGGGTTGTTTTGGAACTGGTCTTGATTGAAGGCTTGATTCTGGTATTGCTGGTTTGGTATATTTTAGTTTTGTTGGTTATATTGGTTGAGAGGCGGTGGTTGTTGGTGGAATTGCTGATATTGTTGCTGATTTGGGTTAGGTAGATTTTCCTCCTCGTTGGCACGATTTGGATGTTCTACCATGCCCCCATCGGCTCCATTACCAGGATTATTTGGTGGTTGGTCTAATGGTAAGATCGGGGGAATGTCCTGGTTCTCTGCCATATCGGATATTTCACTGCTCGTGGTTTCGGGTGAGGTACGAGTCCGAGCTTCCTGCTCTTTCCTTCGTCTGGCTTGCGCTCTTAGCTGGCGAGCGGTCCTTTCTATTTCTAGATCGAACGGTAGCTCAGGCAATGTAGCCCTTCTCTTTTGCATAAGCAGTTTGTATTCGGTTTGACAGTACCTGCACAACCCCCAAGTTAGAATTGGTTCAAGAGTATATACAACAACTATCTATGAGTAAATCAGGAGTGTAATTCTCTTGATAAACGACGCTGCATCCTCCCCGGCAACGGCGCCATGAAACTTTTGACAATTTCCCACTATATGAGCATTTTTCTAAAATATCAGAATTAAATTTATTAAATGAAAAGAGTTATGATTTATGGGGAATGGGTTTAAGGATATATTTCACTTTTTATTACTCATGTGGGGTGCTCTAATTTCAACGGCGCTGTGTTTCTCTCCGGCATGAAACTTTTGACAACTTTCACGGTGCAGCCGGGATAGATAATTCAATCTTAACCTCCAGTCTGTCACACTGAAGGTCCCCAGCAATTTGCATCATGAAACTTATCATAGTTTCATGTCATGAAGATCCTTGCCATGAAACTTTTGACAAGTCCCCATTATATGAGTATTTTCTAAAAAATAATAACCCCGGTTTAATTTATTTAATGAAACCACATTATGAAGATGGAGTTGGGATTAGGGATATATTTATAGGTTGTCACGTTTTTATATGCTCATGTAGGAAACTGTGCCCCCGAAAGCGCACAGTGTCAAAAATTGCAGTAATTTATAGTAAGACCGGATCGTTCACTGGAGGATGTGCGATAGAAGCAGGGCCCACGTCGTTTACTAAGATTTTCCACTCGGTTACTCGATTCAAGTTTTGCAATGGTTTCTAACAACTACTTGACATAATTTAAAATAGATTATGAAAGCAATAAAATTACTCTACAAAGCATAATAAAATTATTCTAGAAAGCAATTAAATTCTATTCTAAGGAAGCGATAAAGCTATTCTAAGAAAGCGGATAAAATTATTCTACGAAAGCGAGTTTAAAATGAGACAGAAGGGACAGGGAGAAAATAATAAAGATTGGACAAGATTCAGATGAAACACAATTAAACTTGCACTTTAATACACAGATCTTAGCTCTGGATAATCCTCCAGTTAGCTAGCTCTCATGCTCTCTATACCATGTTCCCTTTAACAGACAGGTACTTACAGTAAGAGTTTACATGCTCTTAAGACAACAAAATCTAAGATACCACAGACTTATAACTCCCTTCACAGGCCTTGTTCACAGGCCTTATGAGGTTACATTATTTATCTGTGGTGGATAAGCAACACCTAACATACCATTAGTTGACATGCCAAGTACTCCTATCATTCCTCTGGTCACACCAAAAGCTTTCAAAGTGAGCCCCAAACCCGTCCATAACTCTCAAACCTTTTAACAGATGGACAACCCTTCATTTCTTCCGAGTGACCTCTATGAAAGCATTTAAAAGAAGGCAGTAAAGAAAGCATTTAAAATTCCTATCACTCGGAAGTCTTAAAAAGCATCTCTTTCCATTAGTATAAAAGAGCCCTTGGTCTTGATGACCAGATGCAGATCAAGAACCCCCAAGATATCAATAAGCCACAGGACTTACAACATCTGGGTAGTTATGAGATACAACTCAAATGAAACAGGGCCATAAATGATCCTATTCCGGATGTACTCATTCAAGACTCAATTTTAGATTTTGTCAGAAGAAGATAGCAGTCAAAGGAATACTCAACCCTATCTCAGAAATTCACCAAGGCCTATATGTTGTTCTTCTTGTATTATCTATCACATCTTATCTACATCCAAGTGGATGTTGACTTAATGCAATATTTAATATAAGATTTCCAACACACAGCAATTTTGAGAAACCAATTGATATTTGAAAATTATTCCCAAGACAGGTACTAAACTCTCAATTAAAACACAGATCCTTTCAGTCTAGATGAGACCTAATCGCTGACTCTGCTTCTAAGTTCTCAAAATCAACCCCCCCCCCCCCGGTGGAATATGAATTAGTCATAACTATCGGATTTATCCCTTACTCAGATCCGGATTTTATAAAGGAATTTTTGTTGGAAATTTATTATGCATCATTTGTTTGAATCAAGACTTCTATGTCCAAGGAGAAGGATTCCCAAAATAGTAATGACCACAACATCTACATAATAATATCATGCATACAGGTACAAGAGAAGTAAAATAAAATACCCCAAAATATATGGTGGGGCTAGACAGAATTTGAAACACAAAGGTGGAATAGCCTGAGATAAGAAGAAATCTGGCTAAAAAGAGTGCCAGAAATAATTGGGGTTATCCGGACTGCAAACATCTGCTATCCGGTTCCCAAGTATTCCAGATGAAATGATTTTTAGATAAGAATCCCTTAATGACAGTGATCGCTATCATCGAGAGTCCTACTGCACATGAATGAGGAAAAACCTACAGGGTTTCTTACTATTGTATTATTATAACAGTGTTGATCGACACTGTCTAATGTCACCATAGCTTGAAATTCAGGTTTGAAATTAAGGTAAAGAAAAGAAAACTGTATCTAATTAGGAATTGGCTAAGTGACTAGTCGTATCTCGGTGAAGAGACCTTTCGTCGTATCTTCCACCAATCACCAATTAGATCATGCAAAAATAACGAGCAATAATTAATACACAGAAGACGAGCTAATCGCATCCCTGTGAAGGGACCTTTCACCAATATTGATATGTGATATTTCTCATTACCCATTCATACACACAATGAAGGGTGAAAATTGAAATAAAAAAAATATTTTTGGTATTGTGTGAATGTTAATCACACAAAAATTAGACACTATTGGGTTGAGATGTGTAATAGATAAAAATTAGGTTTAATGGGCCTAAGCCCAATACACCCATGCAGCTTACACAAATCAAGAAGTAAACTATTTTTGGAGTTTTAAAATAGAAGAAGAGGTTAGTTCGATCTAATGGATGACATAAACCGAACTAAGCAATGCATGAGGGATGAAGTATTTTCCTTATACAATCAATCCTTACAATGAAATGAAACACCATCTAGTTCGAATTGTCAGTTGGTTCGGTCTAGACCGAACTAGACAATTCGAACTGATGAAGTCATTCCCTTGTTCAAATTTCGCTAAGGCATCTACTCCAAAATGAGGGTGAGTTCGAATTGCTAGGCTAGTTCGGTCTAGACCGAACTAAGCATTTCGAACAGACAAGAAACATAAAATAAATCAAGGCATGAATGGATGGAATGCATACAATGTGATTCACAAGCTAGTTCGATCTATGAAGTAGTTCGGTTTAAATCGAACTACATAGACCGAACTCACACATGAATCTCATGAAGAAAACATTTTTGTTATGCAGTTCGAATCATTTGGGTGGTTCGGTTTAGACCGAACTCCCTAATTCGAACTGCATGAAATTTTTATAAATGTATGTTTTTGGTGCTCATGGGTGCTAGTTCGAATTACACTGTGCGGATTATGATGGATGAGATTTACTCAATCCTTCATTTCACATTAGTGTCATCTCACAACCACCCTAGTGAGCATTTTAAGGAAGTAATCATGATGCATGTCTAATAGGTACAGGTACGAATGCACCCTATTTCTACAAACAAGAAATTCAAAGTGCAAGAAACCTAAAACCATTAAAAATCTAAGAACTACTTGCATAAAATAAGAACAACTACATCATCTAAAGCATGAGTAAAATAAATAACAAAGGCAGAAAAGTAAGATAAACAAATAAATACAACTCTAACAAACCCTAAAAGTTATCTAACACCTAAGAACACTTATTTGAAGCTCTAAGGAACACACCAATACAAACCAAACATGCATTTATTAAGAATGCAAGTCAACTAGAACATAATAAATGTAACCTAGTTGAAACAAACAAACATTCTACATTTATTGCTAAGAAAAGCATTTAAAGTGTGCCAACACATGAATAATACCCATTTCTGGAAATTTTCCATTGTATTAACACTTGCAAGAGAAATAAATAACCCAAATCATCATTAGATTGAAGATAGGGTTATTCTAACTAGTAAAGCATGTAAAAATATGGTAATGGCTACACTAGAGGGTTGTAACAAGCTGTTAAACAACTAAACTAAGATTAAAACAACTAAACTAACTGCAAACATGGAAATAAACTACCTAAACTACCTACCTAACCCTTAAGGGGTGAAGAACCTTCTTCTCTGTTTTTGTTCCCCCTAAGCTAATTTCTTGTAAAGTCAAGTCTCTGTTTTGTGTTGAGAGAGGTCAGCTTTTATACTTTTTCTCGAAACCCTAGGCCCATCAGAGCCCATCCACAGTGTCATGCATTTCTCACGTGTTCCACAGCTTCATCTGGATGCAGTTTGAACTGGGTTCGGTCTCCTCAGGCAGTTCGAATTAGTTCGAACTTGAACAATTCGAACTGCATGAGGTCTTCCTTCTTTTTCAGCTGGGAAATGATCTTCAACTCTCAGGTTCGGTCTATGTGACAATTCGAATTATGCATTTCGAACTGATTGTGGCTCTTGCTTGGCTTCCTTTTTGGATGAAGTTCGAATTAATAGCTAGTTCGGTCTAGACCGAACTAGGTAATTCGAACCTAGCACTTCCTCTTTCTTTTTCTTGGGCTTCTTCCTCTTCATTTGATCTATGCCATGAGTTCGGTCTAGGAGACATTTCGAACTAGGCATTTCGCATCCCTCTTCAACACTTCATCATTTTTCCTCGTCTTGTCTTCAGTAGTTCGAATTGTCCAGTTCGGTTTAGACCGAACTGGACAATTCGAACTAGGTTTCCATACTTAGCCAAAAATTCAACTTTGTGGGAGTTTCACTCTTTTTCCCATCTTTTAATTTTTGTGGGCTATTTTATTCTTTTGCCCATCTTTTCATTCCTTTTTCTTTTCTTTTTCCTTTTTCCATGTTTTTGGATTTTTCTAACACAAATACAATACAAATTGTATATTTTGTGTCTTTTTATTACCAGCTCAATATTTTTACAAACTTGCATTAGTCTGTCGAATTCAACTGCTTTCTTATTAAAATAAGATGGAAACACGATCAAAATGTCCGTCTCAGACACGGAAATGGATTGGAAATAATGGACAATTTTGGCCATTATCACCCCCTAAGAAGAGTACCAAAATCGTTAGCGCACTAAAACTAAGTAACTTGATGCGTAAGGGATATGCGCTATATGCGTGCTATGTGAACAACCTTGAGGCGGAAGAGAACAAGGTTGACAGCATCCCAGTGGTAAGAGAATACCCGGACGTGTTCCCTGAGGACGTCCCGAGCATGCCACCTGAGAGAGATCTTGAATTCACTATAGATCTCATTCCGGGAACAGAGCCTGTCTCGAAAGCTCCGTACCGGATGGCACCACTGGAAATGAAGGAATTAAACGAACAACTCGAGGAACTGTTAGGAAAAGGTTACATAAGACCGAGTACGTCCCCTTGGGGAGCACCGGTCTTATTTGTCAAGAAGAAAGACGGAGGACTACGTCTTTGCATAGATTACCGAGGATTAAACCAAGTAACCATCAAAAATAAATACCCCCTGCCGAGAATTGAGGATCTATTTGATCAACTGAAGGGAGCTTCAGTATTCTCGAAGATCGATTTGCGAACTGGGTATCACCAGTTGAGGATTGCGGAGAAGGACATCCCGAAGACGGCGTTTCGAACTCGTTATGGTCATTACAAGTTCACTGTGTTATCCTTCGGGTTAACAAATGCTCCGGCCATGTTCATGAATCTCATGAACAACGTGTTCCGAGAATTGTTATATCAGTGCGTCGTAGTGTTTATCGACGACATTCTGATCTATTCAAAGAGCGAGGAAGTGCATGCCCAACACTTACACCAAGTGTTAGGGATCTTGCGAAAGAACCAGTTATACGGCAAGTTGTCAAAATGCGACTTCTGGTTAAAGGAAGTGGCATTTCTCGGACACATAGTATCCGCTGATGGAGTGTCAGTGGATTCGGCGAAGGTTTCTACCGTAACTGAGTGGGCAGCGCCGACAAGTCCAACGGAAATCAGGAGTTTCCTTGGATTAGCTGGGTACTATAGGCGATTCGTGAAGGATTTCTCGAGAATCGCCCGTTCGTTGACCCAGCTACTGAAGAAAGGAGCAAAATACGAGTGGACCGAAGCGTGTGAGGCCGCGTTTCAAGAATTGAAGAAACGACTCACAACCACACCCGTATTAACACTACCATCAGAGAATGGTGACTTCGAAGTTTATAGCGATGCTTCGAAGGAAGGTCTAGGTTGCGTTTTGATGCAAGACTCTAGAGTCGTAGCGTATGCATCACGCCAACTGAAACCTCATGAAGAGAATTACCCGACACACGACCTGGAGTTGGCAGCGGTCGCATTCGCTCTAAAGATATGGAGACATTATCTTTATGGGCGAAAGTGTCGAATGTTCACCGACCACAAGAGTTTGAAGTATATATTCACTCAGAAGGAGTTGAATTTACGACAACGAAGGTGGTTGGAACTCATCAAAGATTACGATTTGGAGATATCTTACCACGAAGGGAAGGCGAACGTGGTAGCCGATGCCCTAAGTCGGAAGATCCAACACGTGACAAACTCGTTGGTAATTCCGCCGGCATTGTACATGGATTTAGCAAGATTGGACGTAGAACTTGTGCATCCGGGCACCGTGAGTGAAACGATCAACGCGATGGTCGTAGAAACTCCAATATTGGACGAGATTCGACTCGCTCAACCGAGCGACGCGAAATTGAGAAAATAAAGGGGTACATTGCCGAAGGAAAGGCAATCGGATTTGCTATCCACGAAGATGGAAGCATCCATTTTAAAGGGAGATGGTGTGTGCCTCAGAAGTGTGCCGAATTGAAGCAAAGGTTGATGGAGGAAGGGCACAACACGCCATATTCCGTACATCCCGGAGGTGACACGCTATACAAAGATCTGAAGAAGATCTATTGGTGGCCGGGAATGAAGAACGAAGTGGCAAGCTTCGTAGCGAAATGTCTCACCTGCCAAAGGGTTAAGGCAGTGCGACATAAACCCCTAGGATTGATGCAACCGCTAGAAATCCCAAATTGGAAATGGGATAGCATCTCGATGGACTTTGTCTCGGGATTACCACGATCACCTAAAGGCATGAACAAAATTTGGGTGATTGTGGATAGGCTAACGAAGACGGCCTTATTTATCCCAATGAAACTGGCCCGAGCCTATGTTGATAATATGGTACGCCGACATGGAGTACCACATGATATAATTTCCGATAGAGACAGTAGATTTGTCTCTCATTTCTGGACGGAGCTACAAAAAGCTCTCGGTACTCAAATCAAAATGAGCACCGCATTCCACCCGATGACGGATGGACAAACCGAGAGGACAATCCAAACACTAGAAGACATGCTGAGAGCATGCGTGTTGGAATTTAAGGGAAATTGGGAATCCCATTTACCCTTAATTGAGTTCTCGTATAATAATAGCTATCATGCTAGCATCGGCATGGCACCTTTCGAGGCGTTGTATGGACGAAGGTGCCGAAGTCTGTTGAGCTGGGAAGAAAACGATAAGTCCGTGGTGGTGGGACCACAACTTATCGAAGACATGGCTCAACAAATCAAGGTGATTCAAGCAAAGATGAAAGCCGCACAAGATCTTCAAAAGAGTTATGCCGACGTGAGACGACGAGACATAGAATTTCAAGTAGGAGATAGGGTCATGCTAAAGATATCACCCATGAAAGGGGTGATGCGCTTTGGCAAACGAGGAAAGTTGAGTCCTCGATACATAGGACCTTATGAGATTTTAGAACGAGTCGGAAGTTTAGCCTACCGACTGGCTTTATCGCCACAATTAGATCGAGTTCATAATGTCTTCCATGTTTCACAACTAAAGAAGTATGTGCCGGACCCGACACATGTACTTCAACCGGAGATAATTGAACTCGACGAAGATTTGACTTACGAGGAAGTTCCAGTGCGAATTTTAGACGTTAAGGAGCGAGTTACGAGAAATAAGACCGTCAAAATGGTCAAAGTTCTTTGGTCGAATCACGAGAGTGAGACGGCAACTTGGGAGGTAGAATCAGACATGAGAGAACGCTACCCGACCTTATTCCAAACCGACACCGACACAGTTATGGGGACATAACTGTAATCTTAAGGGGGAGAGGATGTCACACCGCACATTTTACAAAACTTTGATTCTTTTGAACTATGTTATGGCTTGATCCCTTTATCGGGTACGTAGCCAGCTTGGAAGTTTTGTTTCTAAGTTCAGTCATAAATTAATAAAACAAACAAAAAGACCTTAGCACGAGAAAAGCCGAAACACAACTTCGAGGACGAAGTTGATTCTTAAGGAGGGTAGACTGTGATACCCAAGAATTTTATAACATAAATAAATAAATAAATACAATAAATAAATACAATAAACAAATGCATAAATACAATAAATAAATAAATAAATAAATAAATCAGTAAATACGTTAAATAAATAAATATAGACGAAATGAGAAATGAAATTAATTAAATTAAACAAGAGAAATTAAATTAAGTCGTACACGGGAACCCGACATCAATAAACTCGAGAATTCGAGCCAAAACATAAAATTAGATCTGAAAGAAATGACGACACGAAATAAGAACCCGAGGAGAGGCCGGAAATCGGAATCCGGGAGCATAGGGGGATAGAAACCCGAAAGAGAGGAGGAAAAGCACGACGGATCGCACGACCCGCCCGGACCGGAGTCCAGGCGAGTCTGGCGCGCTGGCCGCGCGCTAAAGGGGGAAAAACCGCGCCAACCCCGCGCCAGCCCACAGATTCGCCCGATCGCGTGAATCTTTCACACGAACGCGGATTTTCCGACTTCGGTTGAACGTCTTGCGGCTCAAGACTCTTAGAATCAACTCTTGGACGCCCTAGGACTATGTTATCTATAAATAACCCCCCTTGATGACCCGAAACCCTTTTTCAAAAACCCTACAATACTATACACAAAGACGTAATCCCGGAGGCTACGAAGGCATCAAGAAAACACCAAGGCAGCAGCTTTTGGACGAAAATCAAAAGATCTCCGACGTGTGGTAAGTTTCGATCCAGCCTTGTTCAATATATGATTCGAAAACGAATTCTAACCTTCTTCTTTTTCTTTCTACACCTCGAACCGGACCTAGAACGTAGAACCCGACGAACGGAGAGGAGAAACGGTGGACTGGAAGCCACGCCTTCGAAATAGACAATCCCAGATGTTCAAAAATCTGTAAGTTAGCCTTACATGGTTTTGGGATGATATAAAACGTTCGAAACTAAAAGATTAAACAAGAAATCGAATTTCTGCCAATGTAGTGTTCTTACCGGCGCAACAGTTTTAATTAATTTTTCCGAACCTTAAAACGACTTCAAACAGAAAAACTTAAAACACGAAAAACGTTCCTAAGGCATAGATCTATCTACTGTAAAATTTTCAGAATTTTTAAAGACGATTTGATATGTGAAATCTACCTGAAACCGAACTGTTGAAACTTGGATCTTGAAATTCTTGACAGAACTTAGGTCAAATCTTGATCGCGTTTTTGAATATGTTTTAAGCCGAATTAGATCTTTTGCCGAACATGAAAGTTGTAGATAAACATCTTAAGATGGTCTCTGTAAAATTTCATTAAATTTGGAGTTGATTTGCTATGGTAGAATTCGAAATCTTTAAACTATGACCTATAAAATTCGGACAGATTGTGTTTCTGCGAAAATTGGTGTTTTTGACATGTTTCGGTATCTCGAATGGAAAAAGATAAAACACGAAAGTTGTTCATCTTGATGTTTTTGAGTCAGAAGTGAAATTTCGGAATTTTTGGAATTAAATCTGAATTTAGACGAATTTTAGAGTAAACAGTGGTTTACCGGAAATCAAAACTTGAAATCTTGTTGAAACATGAATTTAGCCTTTAGGGTTGAAACAAGTTGAAATATGTTTTTGAAAAAAATTAAACTGGAATCAGATTTTCAAAATTAAATCCCCTTACAAACTTGATAAATTAAAATTAGGGGTGAGTGCTCTGCAGGGTGCCCCCTAACGATTCACTTCGTGCCGTAATGGACGATGGTGACCCCGCGCGCTAAACTTGAGATATGATATTGCCAAAACGGCGAGATATAGAGCCTACACTCTCGAGAATATCCACATGGGTTTCCCGAGGCTCCGGAGTGGTACTGGGTATGGCTGATACGGTTGCGGCCGCCGGGCTACCGGCTAGACTTGCTGACATCGCGATGCTATCGTGAAACTTTGAAATACCAAATCAGGGATGTAACGGGGATACTAAATTTAATTAAATTAGATTAAATTATGTGGTCCAATTATATTATTTAAATGCTTTATTTAAATTATGGCTATTATTTTAAATCATGCGAAATGTGTTGTTAAATAGAGCCTGGAATAAATTATGCAAGTGGATAGTTGATTAGATTAAATTGAATATTATGTTATTATCATGTTTTGAGTAAATATCAAATTAATGGCTTTAAAACCCCACGATCATGCATGTGTTAACTTACTCAGCAAGTTGTGCTGATAAAACCGTTTTTATTCCTTTTTCTTACAGAGTATGTGGAATGAACATGTATGAGCACGATCAAGCATGGGAAATTGGGAACACTGTTTTAATTTTTATTATTGCATTAGACTTTAGAATAAACGGGCCTGTTTAACCCGTGTTTTGGCCATGTCGGCCCCATTTACATTTTCCGCTGCAATACTATATTTAAATATTATTTCCGCTGCGCTATGATATTATTATTTTCGAATTATATTGTATGGGTTGTTTTGAATGCTTTAAATATTTTAAACACTGAAATACCTGGCCTTGCATCTCTTTAGTAAGCTCGGAGAAACCGTGTCTTACTAGGGAGATGTGGCGGTGACACCCCGACCTGGGTGACCAAACACCGGGGTGTTACACAAATAATGAAGGTAATGGTGGTTCTAGTCCTCAAGAATCTTCACCCCCAAATGTGGAAGGATGAACTCCCACCAAAGTGCCATTTGGTGATCCTGATGTGTTGGCACTTCTAGACCACAACAACCTATGGTTGTTTATACGAATGAAGCTGAGATTGATGAGGAAACCGTTACTTTTGCAGAGAGTCTAAGGATTCTGTGATCTAGAGCTCCTAAGAGAAAGGAACATAGCGTGGTTTCCCTTACCAGGCCAGCAAGGAAGAGTAAGAGGAGCAAGAAATCCAAACCTAAGGAGATTTCTCAACTGAAGGAGGCAGATGCATTTTATGAAAAGATTTTCACCTAGGATGCTCAAAACATTGAAAATTCTA
Source organism: Hygrophila difformis (assembly GCA_030278955.1). NCBI lineage: Eukaryota > Viridiplantae > Streptophyta > Magnoliopsida > Lamiales > Acanthaceae > Hygrophila > Hygrophila difformis. The sequence continues at coordinate 22,255,854 of JAOANR010000005.1, forward strand.
AATTAAGGGAAAGAGATTTTATTGAGGAGGAAAGGTTTACTCACTCTACTTATAAGGAAATCGGGTATGTTGAGTATTTACATAGCAGTCGTCTCGCATTTTGGGCATCTAAACTGAAATGGTACAATCCTTCCTTAGTACATGAGTTTTATGAAAATTTAAGCCCTAATTTGCTTGACCCTGCATCCCCTTGGTTTTGCAAAGTTTATACTAGAGGAAAATTGCTTGATTTCTCTCCAAATGTTGTGAATGAGTTGTTAACACTACCTCTGTTTGATGAGATTTTTTATCCATTTGACTTGCTGAATGTGCTTGTGGCCAAAATAGCTTTTGATATTTCTGGTAAGAAGAGAAAAGCTTTTGGTAGAGGTGGTGTGATTCCTTCTGGATTGATTTTGAAGCACTTCTGTTTGTTCAAATTATATGAGAAACAGGGCATAGCACCATTCGTAACATCCCGGATAATTATTTCATAATTATTTGAGTTAATTCTGATTAATTAATAAAAATTGGGCCACTGTATAAATTAAATTATTGTGCAAATAAATTGATAGGCAACATGTGTATGAAGACATCAAAGAGTCATAAAGAGCCCAACCCATTAAAATTAGTAGTGAAAGACAAGCCCAATCATCATTAAGAAAGAAATATAGTACTGGAGTTGTGAAGGGATCAAAGTGCAATTATTGAATTGCTAATAGGTCCTTTGACCTTAAATTGGGGCAAATTAGAGATCTGTCCTCATTCCAACCTTTTCCATTAGGTAAACTAGAGAGAATGAAAAAGAAGACCGATGAGAAGAAAAAGGGGCATCGGTAATGGCGATTTTGGGGAGAGAAATGGAGACTCCATTCAAGCTCTTGTACGGGTTCGAACTCTCTCTTCTTCCTCTTCTTTAATTTCGCATGATTTGGGGATTTTGGGAAAGCACCGGGTTTTCGATTTTGTTGATGGAAATCCGGCGACCCACTGGAGGGGGAGCTGGGGTGCCGGCAGTGAATTTGTGATGGCGTCGGGATGGAGGCGAGATGGTGTAGCTCGCCGGATGGCGAGCTGTTGCTCAGGAGAGCAGCGCACAGGTGTGCGCTGTTGTGCAGCGGCGTTTCGCCGCTGCCGCTGTGGCGGCTGCCGGCCTGTTGCAGGCGGTGTGGTGGTGGTGGAGAGGGTGGTGCATGGTGGTGTTGGCAGTGGCTTGGATGTTGGGGATTCTTAAATTTTCTTGCTTGAATGTTCTATTGAGTTTGTTAAGTATTTCAGATTATGTATTTGACTTCTTAGGTTGGGTGTTTTAAAGAATTCTTGAATGTGGAAGTTAGAATGAAGGTTGGAGATTTTGAGTTTATATGATTATTTTTATATTGGACTTGAATTGTGGTAGTCTTGAATTGACTTGGTATTTGGTTGTTTGGAACTTGCTTGAATTCACATTTGGACGATTCATTGAAGAAATAATGAGGTGGTTCTTTGTTAAATAGGAATTAATTGGTGAGTTAGACAAGATGTTAGATTGTTGAGTGAATTGAGTTGTTCAAATTAGAAGAGTTGAATGTTATGGAGTTGAGGAGTGTGGCTACTTGTTAAAATGGGAGTTTTGTTTGGTGATTCTTGAATCTTGGAATTGGGATTTATTTATGATATGCGTATTGGTTATTTTTGTAGTTAAGGTTATGGAGTTGGAAACTTTAAACTTGAAAGGGAATATATGTTCGAGAGTTATTAAGTGAATGAACATTGATTTTATTTTGATATTGGAAGTCTTTAAAAAGGAATGTTATATTGGAGGTTGTGGATTTTGAATTAATTGGTTATGTTGAATGTTGGTGTTGACTATTGAAGACTTGTTAGTTTTGGTTTAAAGATGTTAATATATATATAGTTGGTTTTGTTCTTTTGACATTTGGGGTTGTTGATGAGTTAATGAGATGTTGGATTAATCCTTATCACTGGGCCTTGTTGAATCATTTTAGAGTTGCCTAATTCTATGTTGATGAACATAGAATGAGAATTGTTGAATGATTGTTTTGAGGGATTGATGAAGGTGAATGTTGATATGACGAATTAATGGGATGATGGGTTGGTACTGTGATATTATTTTAATTCTTTTGATAATATTTTGTGTATAGGGAACAATCGAGAAGCTATTGGAAGATTGCAGACATGCAAAGGAAGTTTGAAGGAATCATAATCCAGGCAAGGAATAGTTAGTAATCTGTAGATTAGGGACTTAGGCCGAGATGTCTAAACTAGTATTAAATTATAATTGAATAAGTCATGGCATGTTAACCTAGACAATTAGGATGTGAATCTAATTAAGTTATACTTTAGATTTAGGGACGCTATTACTAGACTGGCTCCCTAGGGATCTATCACTCATTATGTTAGAGCTAGTGATTTTTATATTGGATGTAAAAGTTGTAGATTGAATGTTGGAATTTATGATATGAGAACTCAGACGGATAGGTGTTTCTCTGACTATCATATATGTGGATTTTCTGAGTTTATTCTATGTGCTTGATTGAGATTTACTCCCTTGACTGATTTGACCTGTAGGGATATTCAGCTGATATCCCGGGTCCGTATGTTGTGCGTGTGGCACGTTGCGGCAATTGGGGAGTGAACCCTTTGCCATAACCCGCTAGACGCCGCTCTGGTCAGTGATGACTATCCGGCTCCCTCACCAGTGTTATTGGCCCTGCGTAGGCCGTTCGTCCGCGGCGGGGGTGACGTTGACGGGCAGTTCATTGTGTATGGCAGAGTGTGGTGACCTCTGGCCAATGATGACTGTCGACCATGGTTATTAGGAACGCGTTAGACATGATTATCTGCTGCATTTAGGACAGATAGACACATAGTTATATCATTCATCTCATCATTCATCATGCATAATGATTGCAATAATTTTATTGTTAAAGCACCGAAATGGGACTGTGTGATATTTTTTTCGGGAAAAGGGAGGGCCGAAGCCATTTTATTAATCAAGAATTTGTCTCGTATGGTACAGACCAAGAATGTCAGAATCAAGAATATTAAACATGAACTCAGGTGGTCGAACAAAATGTTGGGTGCCACCGACTAAAGGAAGAACTTTAAGAAAATAATCAGCCGCTGCATTACAACCCTAGGAACAAGAGAAAATTGAACCTCCCAGCAACAATTCTTCACGTCTTTAATTTGAGAGATCCACTGATGGAGTCGTCCCGTAGCATAGTTGTCAGAGTTAATTAACTCCATAGCAAGGTGACTGTCAGACTCAACAATCAATTTAGGAATGCCCATAGACCAGGCCATCCGCATAGTAATAAGAATTGCTCCAACTTCAGCATGAAGAGCATCAGGGTACGTATCCTTGGTTCTGACTCCACCTAGCCAAACACCCTTGTTGTTACGAAGGATGCCGCCAGCTAAACCAAACGTGCGTTTAAAGCTCCCATCACAATTCACCTTGATCCACTGATCCGGAGGTTTCTCCCAACGAGCTCTGCTACATTGCCACGCCTTGACTCCAAACAATTTAAGCTCACTCCGAGCAGCAAGATACTCAGCAGTCTTCCTGAGGATATGAACGTGAACAAACTCCCAGCTAATGTCTACATTTGCATATAACTCCTGACATCTGTATTTCCATATGAACCAGCTTCCAATACCAAAGAGTGTGGCCTGTCTTTCTCCAACCGTTCTACAATCCATGGATGAAATCCAACCCCTGCCATTCAAAGTCCAAAAGTTAGTACTAGAAGCAAGGCCAAGCTTAGACCAAATACCTGCAGAGGTGGGGCAGTCGCGAAGAGCATGGAGCACATCCTCATCATGGCCACACTTCCAGCATCGAGGATCCGAAGAGATATGTCGTTTGGCTCGCTCCACAGCTGTAAGAAGCTTGCCATGCATAGCAAGCCAAAGGAAGAATCTGGTCCGAAAGGGAACTGACCACTTCCAAATGATACTCCAATCAACACTGTCCTCAGGGATGGGGGAATTATGCCAGCAATTGAGAGTACTCCGCACTGAAAAAATCCCTTTGATGCTTGGCTTCCAAACAGGAACATCCTCATTAACAGTAGAAAGAGGCATAGGTTGAGATTGAAGAAGAGTAATCCCATCCGAGGTGAGCAAGGGACTAAGAGCCTGCATATTCCATGAGTTATTGGTGATGTAAGAAGCAACCGTTTTGTCCACTTCACTAGCTGGCAAAGGTCCAGAAGCAAAGTCCTGAAAAATAAGATCTTGATCAGTCCACTTATCAATCCAAAAACGGACCCTCTTACCATTACCAATCTTCCAACTAAGGTGTGATCTGAAAAAGTGATGAATTGATGTCAAATCCTTAGCAAACTGAGAGAGCGATTGATGGTGATGCGAGAATTTGTGACCATGCCATCCAAATCTACGTTTCACCACTTTAGTCCATAGAGTATCTCTAGTTAGAAGTCCCCACCAACTCTTCATTAGGAGGGCCTTATTGATGGAGGTTAAGTTCCTGATTCCCAGTCCCCCATTAGATGTGGCAGTAGTGACAGTGTCCCATGCAACAAGGTGAACCTTTCTGGAATGGTTAGAAGATCCCCACAAAAAATCTCTACCAACCTTTTCCATAGCATTGATGGTTCTCTTTGGAAGACTGACTACTTGCATAATGTATTGACCCATAGCTTGGAGGACAGACTTGAGAAGAGTGGTACGACCAGCAAGACTAAGATGTCGATGACTCCAACTATGCAATTTAGCTTTCATTTTAATTTATGTTATTAATATTTGTATATCTAACTATATCATTTAATTCTCGTACTGTCTAATCTACTTATTACTGTTATTTCCTTGCTCAGTACTTTTGTACTGACCCTTGCTGTTGATGTTGTTTTATAGATTCTCCATGGATGGCGCATATCATGAGGATGGGTTACGGGCTGAGCGAACTAGTATAGATTACTATTTTTTTAATTGTAATTGTTGTGCACAACCTGGGTTTATTTATGTTGATGTTATTAGGCTTTTGCCTTGTTAGTAATTAATTCAGGGCTTGTAGCCTGCATATGCTTTTGTTGTTCCTGGGATCATTTTACTGTATTTCTTGTTATTACCTCGCTTTGTATTAGCTGTCTAAGCTGAGTAATCAACAGTTTAGAACAGTTAATACGGCGGTGACGTCACGAAATGGTTTTAAATTTTCGGGGTGTTTGATAATGGCCAAAATTGACCATTATTTCCAATCCATTTCCATGTCTGAGACGGACATTTTGATCGTGTTTCCATCTTATTTTAATAAGAAAGCAGTTGAATTCGACAGATTAATGCAAGTTTGTAAAAATATTGGGCCGGTAATAAAAAGACACAAAATATGCAATTTTTAATTGTATTTGTGTTAGAAAAATCCAAAAACATGAAAAAAGGAAAAAGAAAAGAAAAAGGAAGAAAAGATGGGTAAAAGAATAAAAAGCCCACAAAAATCAAAAAGATGGGAAAAAGATTGAAAATCCCACAACTGAAATATGGTTAAGTGTTGAAGCACAATTCGAATTGTGCAATTCGAATTAATTCGAATTGCATACAATTCGAATTGCTGAAGAGAACAAAGAATGGTTAAGTGTTGGGGAAGGGATGCAGAAGCCTAGTTCGAATTGTTCAATTCGAATTAATTCGAATTAGGCGATGAAGAGAAGGAACCCAAAAAGGCAAGAAGAAGAGGCAGTTCGAATTGTCCAATTCGAATTAATTCGAATTAGCACAAACAATTCGAATTGCCAACAGATGCAAGGAAGCCAAGCAGAAACCCTCATCCAATTCGAGAAAAAGACCAATTCGAATTCTTCACAACAATTCGAATTGGTAACTGAAGGCCACAATTCCAGCTCAAGGAAGAGATCTCACAATTCGAATTAATTCGAATTGGCTGAGATAATTCGAACTTCACTCAAAAACTCATCCAAATGAAGCTGTGGAGCATGAGGACAACACTGGTGGGCCTAGGGTTTCAAAATTTGTCTATAAAAGCAGACATTCCACAACAGAATGAAGGATCCAAAAACTTTTTCCAAAAAGCAGCTTGGGAACAAAAAGAATAGCAGGAGGTTCCAACACCCCTTAAGGGTTAGGTAGGTAGTTTAGTTTAGTTTAGTTTATTTTTCTTGCAAGTAGTGTAGTTTTACATGCTTTAATCTTAGTTTAGTATAGAAGCAGTTCTTGTAACCCATAGAGTAGCCATTTCCAGAATTTTTACATGCTTTCTAGTTAGAATCAACCCTACCTTCAAGTTAATGAGGGTTTTGGGTTCTCTATTTCACCTTCAAAGTGTCAATGCAAGATAAATTTCCAGAAATGGTGTTATTCATGTGTTTTGGCACTCTTTAATGCTTTCTTTAGAAATAAATGCTTAGAATGTTTGTTTGTTTCAACTATGTTACATTTATTATGTTCTAGTTGACATTCAAACACAATAAATGCATGTTTAGTGGGTTTTTGGTTTGATTGTGTGCCTTATAGCTTCAAACAAGTATTCTTAGGTTTTAGATGCTTTTAGATGTTGTTAGGATTTACTTTTCTTGCCTTATATTTCTGTTTTATTTGTGTTTTCTTGACTTAGATAACATAGGTGTTCTTGGCATTATGCATGTAGTTCTTAGATATTTAGAAGTTTTAGGATTTTTAATCTTTGAATCTTGTGTTTGTAGAAATAGGGTTGAATCCTATCAATACCCACTGGACATGTGTTTACTTTTATTTTGAAAATCTCACTAGGGTGGCTGTGAAGTGACACTGATGGGAGATAAGGGATTTGGTGAATCTAAACCCATCACTACCCGTACAGTGTACACCTAACCCATACTTGTGAGACAAAATTGTTATGAGAAAATGGGATACAATTCGAATTGAGGCAATTCGAATTAATTCGAATTGCCCAAGAAATTCGAATTGCACACCAAATATTTTCCTTCATGTGGTTTCCAACCAATTCGAATTATCCAATTCGAATTAATTCGAATTGCTCAACAATTCGAATTGGCTTGAAAACCACATTGTATCCACTGCCATCCCCTCATGCCTTAGTTTATTTTCTACCCCCAACCAATTCGAATTGCCCAATTCGAATTAATTCGAATTGCTGGACAATTCGAATTCACCTTCTCATTGAGGTAAATGCCTTAGTCAATTTGAGCAAGGAAATGATTTTGCCTATTCGAGTTTTCCAATTCGAATTAATTCGAATTGAACAATAATTCGAATTAGATGATACTCCAACTCCTGGCAATGATTAATTGGACAAGGTCATACTTCATTCTTCATGCATTCTCAATTCGAATTACCCCAATAATTCGAATTGAACTATTCTTTTATTTTGAAGATTCCAAAAATATTTTATTTCTTGATTTGTGTAAGCTGCATAGGTGTATTGGGCTTAGGCCCATTACATCCAATTTTTACCCATTACACATTTCAACCCATTAGTGTCTATTATTGTGTGATAAACACTCACATAATACCAAAAACATTTTCTTAATTTCATTTTTTTCTCTTTCATTGCGTGTATGAATGAGTAATGAGAAATATCACAGATCAATGTTGGTGAAAGGTCCCTTCACAGGGATTCGATTAGCTCGTCTTCTGTGTATTGAGTATTACTTGTTATTTTGCATGGTCTGATTGGAGGTTGGTGGAAGATACGGAGAAAGGTCTCTTCACCGAGATACGACTAGCCACTCAGCCAATTCCTGATCAGATACAGTTTTCTTTTCTTTACCTTAATTTTAAACCTGAATTTCAAGCTATGGTAATATTAGACAGTGTCGATCAACACTGTTATGATAATACAATAGTAAGAGACCATGTAGGTTTTTCCTCATTCATGGACAGTAGGACTCTCGATGATAGCGATCACTGTCATTATGGGATCCTCACTGTCTAAAATCATTTCATCTGGGATAATTGGGAACCGGACAGCAGATGTTTGCAGTCCGGAAAACCCCAACTATCTCTAGCACTCCTTTTAGCCAAATTCTTCTTATCTCTGGCTAATCCCATCTTTGTGTATCAAATTCTGTCTAACTCCACCATATATTTTGGGGTATTCTATTTTACTTCTCATATACTTGTATGCATGATACTATTATGTAGATGTTGTGGTCATAACTATTTTGGGGATCCTTCCCCTTGGACACAGAAGTCTTGATTTAAATCAGATGTTGCATAATAAATTTCCAACAAAAATTCCTTTATTAAATCCGGATCTGAGTAAGGGATAAATTCGACAGTTATGATTAATTCATATTCCACTGGGGGTTGATTTTGAGAGCTTAGAAGCAGAGTCAGCGATTAGGTCTCATCTTGACTGAAAGGATCTGTGTTTTAAATTGAGAGTTTAGTACCTGTCTTGGGAATGATTTTCAGATATCAATTGGTTTCTCAAAATTGCTGTGTGTTGGAAATCTTATATTAACTATTGCATTAAGTCAATATCCACTTGGGTGTAGACAAGATGTGATAGATAATACTAGAGGAACAATATGTAGGCCTTGGTGAATTTCTAAGGTAGGGTTGAGTATTCCTTCGACTGCTATCTTCTTCTGCCAAAAGCCTAGAATCGAGTCTTGAGTGAGTACATCCGGAGTAGGTTCATTTATGGATCTGTTTCATTTAGTTTGTATCTCATAACTACCCAGATGTTGTGAGCCCTGTGGCTTATTGATATCTTGGGGGTTCTTGATCTGCATCTGGTCACCAAGACCGGGGGCTCTTTTATACTAATGGAAAGAGATGCTTTTAAGACTTCCGAGTGATAGGATTTTAACTGTTTTCTTTACTGCTTTCTTTTAAATGCTTTCATAGAGGTCACTCGGAAGAAATTTAAGGTTGTCCATCTGTTGAAAGGTTTGAGAGTTATGGAATGGTTTGGGGCTTCAATTTGAAAACTTTTGGTGTGACCAGAGGAATGATAGGAGTACTTAGCATATCAACTAATGGTATGTTGGGTGTTGCTTATCCACCACAGATAAATAATCTAACCTCACAAGGCCTGTGAACAAGGCCTGAGAAGGGAGTTATTAGTAAGTCTGTGGTATCTTAGTTTTGTTATCTTAAGAGCATGTAAACTCTTACTATAAGTACCTGTCTGTTAAAGGGAACATGGTATAGAGAGCATGAGAGTTAGCTAACTGGAGAATTATCCCAAACTAAGATCTGTGTATTAAAAGTGGAAGTTTAATTGTGTCCCATCTGAATCTTGTCCAATCTTTCTTATTTCCCCCTGTCCCTTCTGTCTCACTTTATCTGCTTTCTTAGGATAACTTTACTGCTTCCTTAGAAATAGAATTTACTCGCTTTGTAGTGTAATTTTATTGCTTTCTTAATCTAGTTTAAATTATGTCAAGTAGTTGTTAGAAAACCTTGCAAAACTTGAATCGAGTAACCGAGTGGAAAATCTTAGTAAACGACGTGGGCCCTGCTTCCATCGCACACCCTCCAGTGAACGGTCCGGTACTTACTATAAATTACTGGAATTTTTGACACCGTGCGCTTTCGGGGGCACAGTTTCTTAACACGAGCTATAAAAACGTGATAACCTATAATATATCCCTAATCCCAACTCCATCTTCATAAATTGGTTTCATTGAATAAAATTGAAAACCAGGTTTATTATGTTTCAGAAAATATTCATGTAATGGGGACTTGTCAAAAGTTTCATGGCAAGGATCTTCATGACATGAAGCTATGATGAGTTTCATGATGCAAATAGCTGGGGACTTTCAGGGTGACAGACTGAAGGTCAAGATTGAATTGTCTACCCCGGCTGCATCATGAAAGTTGTCAAAAGTTTCATGCCAGGGAGGATGCAGCGTCGTTGAAATTAGAGCACCCACATGAGTAATAAAAAGTGGAATATATCCTTAACCCCTTTCCCGCGAATCATAACTCTTTCCTTTTAATAAATTTAACTTGGGATATTTTAGAAAAGCTCGTGTAGGAAATTGTCAAAAGTTTCATGGCGCCGTTGCCGGGGAGGGTGCAGCGCCGTTTACTAGGAGAATTACACTCCTGATTTACTCATAGATAGTTTTTGTATATACTTTCAAACCACTACTAACCTGGGGATTGTATAGGTACTGTCAAAATTGTGAAAATTGTGATACCAACTGCTTATGCAACGGAGGAGGAGCACATTACCTGAGCTACCGTTCGATCTAGAAATAGAAAGGACCGCTCGCCAACTGAGGGCAGAAGCCAGAAGAAGGAAAGAGCAGGAGCGTCAGACCCGCACTTCACCCGTAACATCTAGCAGCGATTTATCAGACATGGCAGATAACCAGAACATTCCCCCGATCTTACCCATAGACCACCCACCAAATAACCCTGGTAATGGAGCTGACGGAGGAATGGTAGAACATCCTAACCATGCCAATGAGGAGGAGAATCTACCAAATCTCAATCAGCAACAATACCCACAATTCCACCAACAACCGCCACCACCCCTAAACCAATTTCACCAAAATCAGAACATCCCAAACCAACAATACCAGAATCAAGCCTTCAACCCGGAGCAGTTTCAGAACAATCGACATGATCCACATAACTTCCAGCAATTCCCCAACTACCACCAACAGTACCAAAACCAAGCTGAACAAGGAAATCAACAACAGCAGCAAGCAGCAGCAGACTTCATGCAACCAATAGTGGAGCCCTATCTGGACAGGCCTGGAAGAGTGCAATTTCCAGCACACAACTTCGAGCTCAAACCGGCACTCATCAACTTGGTGCAAAACAATCAGTTCTGTGGTGCAAATCATGAGGACCCTCATGATCACCTCCAGACCTTCCTAGAGCTTTGCGATACGATTAAAAACCAGAGAGTCTCCCCTGATGCTATAAGGCTAATGTTGTTTCCATTTTCTTTGTATAGTGGTGCCAGAGACTGGTATAAGTCATTGCCTATAAATCAGAGGAGCACTTGGGCAGACTTGGTAAAGAGCTTTTTGCTGAAGTATTTTCCGGAATTGAAGATTGAGGAAGGACGAGCAAAAATTGGAGAGTTCAAAATGAAACCAGACGAGTCATTATATGACGCGAAAGAAAGATTCTTGGGCCTCATCAGGCGATGTCCACAACACGGGTACGCACCATGGGAGCAATTGAGGAAGTTCTACGGAGGACTCACCCATCCATGGAGAACAATGTTAGACGCCGCGGGCGGACGGCATTTACTCCACCTGCCTATGGACCAAGCGTGGGAGAAGATTGAAACAATGTCTGTCAACAGATCCATCCTAAACACAGATGATAGGAAAGAGGATCCTCCTAGAAAAGTCTTTGCTGTAAGTGAAGGTAAAACAGATTTCGAAAAACTGCAAGAACAGGTAGCTGCGATACAGCTGGGCCAGGATAAAGGGAAGGGAATAGACACTTCCCAGGTAGGAGCCTCGCCAAACCAAGTTCAGACACAGCAATCGGGAGTTGTCTGTGGACTGTGTCAGGGGCCTCATCCAACTGACATATGCCAACAGATAACTACCGAGAGTTGTAATTATGTCGGGAACTACCAAAATCGCCATCCCAACCTCTCCTATTCCAACAACAATGCACTTAATGCGCATTTGTTGCAGCCAAACCAGTTCGCAAATCAAAACCCACAACAAAACTTTAGACCTCAGAACCAAGGGTTCATTCAGCAAAGAGTGCAGAACTTCCAAAATCAGAATCAGAATGTCCAACCTCAAATCCAACAGAGGCCTAATCAGAATCAAGGCCAAAATTTCCAGAATTTCCAATCCCAACCTGATCAGAATCAGCAGTACAACCAAAGGCCACCATCTCGTTTGGAGAATTTGATGACCGAGTTTATAGCCAACCAGAAAGATATAAACCAACAACTGCAGTCATCAATCAAGAACGTGGAGACACAAGTCACCCAATTGGCTAAGGAGCTGCAGAACAGAGGGAAAGGAACACTTCCAAGCAGTACTGAAGCTAACCCGCAGTGTAAAGCAATCACATTGCGTGGAGGCAAGACTTTAGAAGGAAATACTGGACTTGGAAAAAGGACGGCCGAGAAGGAAAAGGATCCGGTGGAGAGTGAACAAGAAAATGAAAGGATTGAAGGAGGAGACGGTATTGGACTGGTTGAGGACAAATCAGAGGCAGCTAATTCGCAGGCTGAAGCTGCACAGGAAGCTGAAAAGGGTAGGGTTGAAGGTACAACTTCCTTCTCTTTACCACCAAAAACAAATAATAATAAGTACATGCCAAGGGTGCCATACCCGGCACGTCTTAAAAATAAGGAACAAGATGAAAAATTTAAAAAGTTTTTAGAAAGATTGAAAGCTGTCGAGATCACTATCCCACTGGTTGAAATGATTTCAGAAATACCCGTCTATGCTAAATTTCTTAAAGAAATGATTTCAGGGAGGAGAAAAATTGGGCAGGAGAAACTAGTGATCTTGAACAGCAGCTGCAGTGCCATTATCCAAAGAGTGCTACCGGAGAAGAAGGAAGATCCAGGGTGTATTACACTGCCGGTCCACATCGGAAAAACTAATGTTGGAAAAGGATTGTGCGATCTGGGTTCGAGCATCAACGTTATGCCACTCGCCATGGTAAAACGTCTTCACCTAGGAACAATTGAACCGGTCACAATGAAATTACAGCTGGCAGATCGATCAATTGCCCATCCAATCGGAATCCTGAAGGACGTAATTGTCAAGACGGGAGGGACCCTATTTCCTGTCGATTTCATCATTCTGGATATAGAAGAAGACTGCGAGATGCCACTGATCTTAGGCCGCACCTTTCTCTCAACAGGTGGTGCACTCATAGATGCGCGATCAAATCACATCAAGCTCCGAGTCGGAGAAGAAGAGCTAAATTTCAACATGGGAAAGCTACAGAAGTTCCCGTCTGAGGAAGCTTGTTCCACATTTTCTTTAATAGATGGTAGGAGTGAGGATGAGAGCATAGACTCTGTGACTGATGAGCCAAACAAAGTTTCAAAACAGGTACTGAAGCCTGAAGGTGCGGAGCAACCAAGGAGCTGCAATGCTGTCCACTTCGAGGACCCTATCACTGGGGACCTTGAAGAATTCGATGGGGTTGAGTTCATTCCGGAGGAAGAGGAAAGCACCACGGAGGAAGAAGTGGATCCTGTACTGACACAGGATCCTGAAGGTAAATCTGATCTCTCTCTCCCATCCATTTCTCGCAAATTACTGCCTTCCGTTGAATGCCCACCAGAGCTGGAACTTAAAATACTCCCGGATCATCTTAAGTACGTCTTTCTCGCTGAACATAAAAGATTACCGGTAATTGTGTCAGCCAAGCTGACACAAGAACAAGAAAAAGCTCTGATAGACATTCTAAAGAAATATGTACATGCAATCGGATGGACCATTTCTGATATAAAAGGAATAAGCCCCTCTGTTTGCATGCACAGAATTTTAATGGAAGAGGAGTACAAGCCCTCAAGGCAACCACAAAGGCGTCTGAACCCCCACATGCAAGAAGTGGTAAGGAAAGAAGTTATCAAGCTCTTAGATGCTGGTATCATCTATCCTATATCTGATAGCAAATGGGTAAGCCCAGTGACCAAAGCGTGGAGGGATATGTGTAACGACTAATGAGCAAGGAGAAGAAGTGGCGACACGTCCAGTGACCGGTTGGAGAGTTTGTATTGACTACCGGAAGCTCAATACCGCTACAAGGACCATTTCCCTTTGCCATTCATTGATCAGATGCTGGAGAGGTTGGCTGGAAGGGAGTACTATTGCTTTTTGGATGGATACTCTGGCTATAATCAGATTGTAATAGCTAGTGAGTATCACGATAAGACCACATTCACGTGCCCATATGGAACTTTTGCGTACAGGCGCATGCCTTTTGGACTTTGTAATGCGCCTGCCACATTTCAAAGATGCGTGATGTCAATTTTCTAAAAATTTATCGAAAAATGCATTGAAGTTTTCATGGATGACTTCTCTGTGTATGGAGATACTTTTGATGAATGCTTGACTAATCTTGCACAAATTTTGAAAAGATGTGAGGACACTAACCTAGTTTTGAACTGGGAGAAGTGCCATTTCATGGTCACCGAAGGAATAGTGTTAGGTCACCGCATTTCGCGCGCAGGCATCGAAGTCGACAGAGCCAAGGTCTCAGTCATCTCAAACCTTCCATTGCCTAATTCAATAAAAGTAGTTAGGAGTTTCTTAGGGCATGCAGGTTTCTACCGGAGATTCATTAAGGATTTCTCTAAAATTGCCAAGCCGCTCACTAATTTGCTTTGTAAAGAAAATTCTTTTGTAATAAATGAGGCGTGTGTTCAAGCCTTTGAGACGCTCAAAGAAATGTTGATTTCTGCTCCAATAGTGCAACCACCTGATTGGTCAATGCCTTTCGAGGTAATGTGTGATGAAGTGATCTCGCCGTGGGTGCAGTTCTTGGGCAACATAAGGAAGGGAAACATTGTGTAATTCATTACGCAAGTCATGCCCTGAATGAGGCCCAAATTAACTACACCACCACGGAGAAGGAGATGTATGATGTGGTTTTTGTGTTTGATAAATTCAGACAATATCTCATTGGTACGAAAACCACAGTATACACAGATCACTCTGCACTGAGATACTTGTTCAGCAAACAAGACGCCAAACCTCGATTAATCAGGTGGGTACTTTTGTTGCAAGAGTTCAACATCGTAATAGAAGATAGAAAAGGTAGAGACAATGGTGCTGCTGACCATTTATCTCGACTAGAAAATGATAAAAATGAGCTAGCCGTTAATGAGAATTTTCCGGACGAACAATTGTTTGCCTTGCACCTTCATGATCAAGCTTGCCCGTGGTTTTCTGACATTGCTAACTTTTTAGCATGTGGAGTAATCCCACCATTTCAGAACAAGGGCCAAAAAGCAAGGTTCCACCGTGATGTAGTTAACTACTCTTGGGAAGATCCTTATCTTTTTAAGCATTGTGCAGATTCGATTATTAGACGATGTGTAACTGAGCACGAGGCTTATCAAATCGCTAAGAAATGTCATGAGTCGGAATATGGAGGTCACCATGGCCCCACTCGAACAGCTCATAAGGTGCTCGAATGTGGTTTCTATTGGCCTACCATCTACGAGGATTGCAGAGCGTTTGTTAAAGCTTGCGACAGATGCCAAAGATTAGGGAATATCTCCAAGAGGGATGAGATGCCTCAACAAGGAATTCTCACCCTTGAGATTTTCGATGTATGGGGTATTGACTTCATGGGACCATTCCCGACTTCTGATGGGAACCATTACATCTTGGTAGCTGTCGATTACGTTTCCAAATGGGTTGAGGCGATTGCACTGCCAACCAATGATGGCAACCGGGTCATTAAATTTTTGAAAGGTAACATTTTCAATAGATTTGGTGTACCCAGAGTGATCATATCTGATGGAGGAACCCATTTTGTTAATAAAGCATTTGCAAATCTTATGAGCAAAAATGGGATTCTCCACAAGATCGGCACGCCTTATCATCCCCAAACCAGTGGCCAAGTCGAAGTATCCAACCGCGAAATCAAACACATACTCGAGGCCACTCTGGGGATAACCCGCAAAGATTGGTCATGTAAGCTCAATGATGCTTTATGGGCATACCGCACTGCATTCAAGACTCCCATAGGGATGTCTCCATACAGGCTCGTCTTTGGAAAAGCCTGTCATTTGCCCGTGGAACTAGAGCATAAGGCTTACTGGGCCGTAAAAACGCTTAATTTTGACCCACGAGTTGCTCAGAGTAAGCGCAAGTTGGACCTCAATGAAATTGAGGAAATACGTGCGCAAGCTTATGAAAGCTCGAGGATTTACAAAGAGCGGACCCAGAAGTTGCACGATCGCCGTATTAAATCTAAACACTTCTTTGTTGGCCAAAATGTCTTGCTATTTAATTCTAGGTTGAAGCTGTTCCCCGGAAAGCTTAAATCCAGATGGGAAGGGCCCTACGAAGTGGTGCACGTGTTTGAGAGTGGAGCTGTCAAGATCCGAACTGATAGAGGGGAACTGGTGGTGAATGGACATAGATTGAAGGAGTATCTTGGGCAGTTCGACCCTGAAAAAGAAGCTCAAAAGACGACAGAACCGGCTTATGCTCAATAAATCTTATACATATACCTCTTTATTTTATCATTACTTCTTCCATCTATTTTTATTGGGAAAAAGTATCCAAAAATCAAGTGAACATTTAGAGTACTAAGACTCTAAATGTGAGGATGTTGATATTTGGAGAAAACCTAATATTTTTCTTATAATTGTTTTGCAGGAATTCATGGAACCAACAAAAAGAAAGATAAAACTTTCAAAAACCAGGTTCCCGGTTGGGTTAACATTATATTTAATGGAAATTAAATTTTGGAAATTAGAGAAATCTAAAATCCATAATAAAATTCATAAAATAGAATTGTTAACCCAACCTAATCTATGCAACCAATATGTTTCAGATTATATTTCTGTGTAAATATGTTTGCCAGTGAGTTCATCTCTATGAACATAAATTTTTGAAAACCTAAGAATTTTCCTAAGTCTTGAATGTGGTCTATTTTTCACGTCCAGGTAATTCGAATTAGTTCGAATTGCTTGGAGCAAACCACATAAGACATTTTGCCTTGGAAATTTTTACTCTCGGATTTGTTAATTCGAATTATGCATGCAATTCGAATTAATTCGAATTTCCATGCAAATTCGAATTGGCATCCAAGGCAGAGTATTCAGAATGTATTATTGGCCAAGTATTGCAATTCGAATTATAAGGCAATTCGAATTAATTCGAATTGCCTGACTAATTCGAATTGGCATACAAAAGGCATTTTCCTCAGCAAGTGAGCAATTCGAGTTATTCAAGCAATTCGAATTAATTCGAATTTGCCACAATAATTCGAATTAGCTCATTTAGGCCTTGTGCAGATTTTGCTCACCATCCTCAAGTTCGAATTGTGAATCAATTCGAATTAATTCGAATTGTGAATCAATTCGAATTAATTCGAATTGATCTCAGAATTCGAACTTGCTTTATTTCTTCGTCTTTCAAGCCAATTCGAATTAATTTGAATTGGCCTGAATAACTCGCATCTCTCACAGAAACCATCAATTCGAATTAATTCGAATTGATGAAATAATTCGAACTCCCCTTCCGAATCCTTTTTATACCCTTACTTCCCTCTCTCTTCCATCACTTTCGCTTTTCACATTTCCAAAATCCCCCGTTCCCTCTCTCGCGAAACCCTCCTTCCTCGCGAAACCAGTCACTCGTCTCAACCTTTCCTCCATTCAAACTCGTCGGAAATGGCATCTTCGTCATCAAATCCGAGTGGGAGCAGGGGGTAAGTGTTACTTTTCCATTTTCGCACTCGGTTTTCACAGTTTACAGTTTTGTCTTTTCATATTCCGTGCGAAATTGGGGCTGGGAAGGGAATGTATTTCGTTTTTCATGTCGGGGATGGTCGGAAAGTGGTCGGAAATGGCTGGGTTTGGTCGGTTAAAGGGTAGAGCCGCTTAGGGCAGAACCTAGGTTTCATGGGCTTTTTGTTGTAACTGCCATTTTAAGGGTTCGAAATTTTCTGTAGTATAGGGGGTGTTCTTATTTTGAAAATGAGGGTCTCAAAACCCTTAAAAATTTGATTTTTGTTCATATTGCAGTATTGTTGTTCCATTTGTGTCTATGTGTGTATCTGTGTTATCTTTATTTGTGTTTTGGAAACCTGTGAGTAGGGGTAACACTGTAGTCATGTCTTCTTTGGCTACTGTGTTGTTTCTCAGTAGATACTTGATGATGATGATTGAAAAATGCACGATGATGCACAATTGAAAACCTGCGTTCTGAAGCATAAATTTTTGTTGACAACATTGATGCATTGCAGTAGCATAGATGGACCATTTATGTCTGTTTGTTTTGATGTTTGCATGTATTAAATTATATGAGTATTTTTGTAATAAATGTTTTTGTCGGGTACATGTTACCCACACATTGCAAACTCAACTCTAGAAGTTGATGTTTGCACATCCGGGACACATGGTACAGACGAAGCCATGCCAAAATTTTTCCAACTCTTTTGGCATGGCATTTATGTATAAAAAGACAAAATGATAGAATGTTCTTTGCATTAAAGGTGTTTGATCTTTGTCAACTTAGGTCAAGTGGGGAATATCTATGAGGAATGTGTTGGTTATTCCTTAAAAACCCAATTTCCCAAGAACAAAATCCAAATGGGGGACCACTTACACCCCCACTTTCATTAAATAAACAAGTCAACACTTTTCTTAAAAGAGCCAAAAATTACCTTTTTTGTGTGTATGCATGCTCTTTTATTTTTAATTTTTCATGGTCCATTGTTACATACTAGTAATGGCATGATTTGTCACTTGCATTTGCTCTTCATCATTAATCTCTTATCGCTCCTATCCCACATGATTCTTAATCACTTTCTAAGTGATAAAAATCAAAAATTCTTTCGTAGGCTCAATAGCCTACGAAATTTTATCTTTTTGGTCATTTGACCACCCAAAAACATCTTAGACTATTTTTAGTCCAAGAAAAACTTTAAGGATCCACATCCTTATTTCTCCCTTGCTTTCCCGGTTTTGTTGCAAAGTGTTGGATTTAATAATCCAACCCCCATAAATTCAAGTAAAAAAACCAATTAAATCACATTTAGAGCATAGCTCAAAATGTGAGGATGTTGATTTTCAACTTGAATAGTTTTTATCCAAAAATTTGCTAAAAATAGTTTCAACTTCTCCTCTTCAGGGACCAATACATCATTGATTCCATTATGGCGCTTCCAAAGACGACTCCAGATCTTGCCTTCCTAGACATCGATAGGATGAAGAAGGAAATAGAAGCTAATAGGGTGGCCATACGGGACGAGTACAAATTAAACATGGACCACCAGATTGAGTGGAGGTTCGAGATAAAGGACCATTGGTGGAATGCCATTCCAGAAGCAGACAGATATGATAAAGCCACGGGTCTCGAAAGGGATTTCTGTCAACACGTGTGGAACTTCTGGAATCAAGAGTTTGAAGAAGCAAGATATGATCAGAGGTTCGAAGAACCAAAAGTCCACTATGAGCGGATGGTTTGGAGGATGAGACAGCAGAAAGCCATGTGGAACAGAATGCTTGAGGCCCACTTTGGAGATAGGAGAGCATCTGCTTTTGATCCAGTCCTCATCCAACCACCCATCACAAAGGAAGTGAGGATGCATTATGCTCCCAAGACGCCTCCACCGCAACTAGTTGCGTCAACTGGTGTACGCTCCATGGCAGAGGCCTTCCCATTCATGTACAAGAAAGAATTATTCGACAACGAAACTATCTGCGGACCAGAGGAGCAGCTATGGCTGACATTGCGTGCAAAGGAGCGTCATACTGAAATGGCATACAACTTCCGGGACTCTCTCCAGGCTGTACTGAACTATGGACAAGCCCACCACACTCCAATGTTGGATTCAATCATCTCGAAAACAAAAGCAATCAGACAGTTGTGGGGAGAGTACATGATATCATGGGGGAAATGGGAAAAAGACATCAGAAAATCTGTACTAAGACCAGGGGTAGTAATACCTTCGGAAAATGTGGAGATTATTCCAGTCTTCTTACCAGAAAGAATTCCAGCAGTTGAGCCCCGAGAAGCTACAATGAAGGGGATGCCCAATTTCAAACTATTGAGAGTTGAATGCATTGCAATGATTAAGAGCAGATCATGGGATAGAATGGGAAGAAAGAGGAAACAGATCTCAGTCATGGGTAAAAACAAGTGTTTGGAGTTTCTTAACATCCTACCAGTCCGAGATCTGCGTTATTTAAAAGAGAAAGAAGCGGACATCATGGACACCCTGTACACAGAAATGAAAAAGAAGTTCTTCGACCTGCCACGAGAAATGGATGCTGAGGGTCTGAGACACTATCAAGAACACCGACCTCGCCTGGAGTACAATACGGGATTCCAAGGTGTCCTAGGCAGATATTTCACTTTGAAGTGGACTCAGCAACTCACAGCCATGTCTGAGCCTGAATTCATCAAAAAATTTCTGAAGATTAAAGGTCCGGAATTTGGATTGGATGTTGAGAATGAAGAACAAATCATTGACGATTATGTTGACCCAACCTCCGAGCAACCTCGGCCTGCTGAATCTGAACACTCTCAGCCTGAAACCGAACCAGAACCACCAAAGAAGAAGAGAAGACTGATAAGGTTGGCAGATAAAGAAAAGTCTAAAAAATCTGCTGAGCCTCAGATCAAAATCCAAGAACCTCCGAGTCAGCCAAGAATCATTCCCCCTGTGCCCAAATATTATGGTGAACCCTCTAAGCCGAAAGACAAGGGCAAGGAGCAAGTTATTGAGATATCCAAGGAAGAACAGCTGCGTAAGGCCCAAGAGCAAGCCGATGCAGAATTGGCAAAGGAAGTCCAAGAGGATGCTGATGCAGAAGCAGCAAGGATAGCTCAAGAGGAAGCTGAAATGGATAGGATGGAGGCACAGAGGAAAGCCGAGTACGATGCACGACAAGCTGAAATAGCAAGAAGGGAGAAGGAAGAGGCTGAGATCGAAATGGCAAAAGAAATGGAGGAGTGGAAGCAGAAAATGGAAGCTGAGAGGGTTGAGAAAAATCGATTGAGGAAAGAACAAATGGCCAAGCTTGCCGAAGAGGAGGGTAAGAAAGCAGAAGAAGATGCCAAGAGGGCAGAAATGGAGGAAAATATTAGAAAAGCCCGAGAGGAAGAGGAGAACAGAAAAGCTGCTGAAATACTGCAGGCTGAGCTGGTGAGGAAAAAGAAAGACGACAAGAAAACACAGGCCGATGTCGGAGACGATGATTGCCAGATAATCAGAGCAACCGACATTGTGCCTGTCAAGGTGAAAGCTGAGCCAGCAGAATGGGCCAAAGATAAGGAGAAACAAGTGAAGAGATCCACTGCTCGCAGAAATAACACAGAGGCGGATGTTGAGAAAGCTTTGGAAGGAATGAAGCCTACAGAGGAATTAGAGGAAATGGTGCACGAGAACAATGAAAGACTTGAAGAGTCAAAGAAGAAGTCAGCCGAGCTTGCAAGTGATTTGAATGAAATAGCTGCACAAACTATGGCAGCAGCTGCTACTCAACCGCAACCCACAATGCAAGAAACAAAGAGAGCTGAAGACATCAGTGGAGATAAGCAAGCAGATCTGGAAAACATGGATGACATCTTCAAGAACAAAACATTTCAGCAAATTCTTCAGTATGATCTCAACATCCCTGTGGAACAAGGAGAGAATATGGGGGAGGAATTCGAAGACTTAAACATCGGAAAGGAAGTGGAGGCATCACAAAGGGAATACCAAAATGCGGGTGATCCTTATCTTTCCGAGGATTTCCTGAACTCCGTATTCCCTGAAGATCCTTATACTTCGCACGAGCAGGGAGCAGCTCAAGGAGGTGAAGAAACTGAGTTGAAACAAAATGAGGAGGAGCCACAACCGAATACATAGGTTGAACAGAGGGAACAACCAAGAGAGAACTTTGACTCTGATGGAGAACAAGCAAGAACTGAAGGAACCCAAGAATCAACCGGATCAGTGCGATCGGCGGATTATTGGGCCAACTCAACTTCAAGGGGCAGGCTGGGTGTATCCACCAAAAAGTGCAGAAAATTCCGCATCAAGGATGATGCTGATATAATGAGGAGGTTCAACGGGAATGAGCAGAATGCGGGACGATACATGGCACTAAGTGGAGTATTTGTCCCTGATAAAGGATTCAGTCCAGAATTGATAGATCATCCAATGCTACTCACGTTGAAAGAAAATCACGGATGGACTGAATTCCTCAAGCATAATGCTGAACCTGGGATAGCAGAATTGGTTCGGGAATTCTATTGCAACATTAATGCCGCATAGAAAACGAGTTGGGTGCGAGGGGTTGATGTAAACATCTCCGGAGAATACTTGAACAACTTCCTTGGCACACCCAACTGGAGGTCAGAAATTCCGACATCTGAGCATTTTGAGAAGGGAGCAAGCAGGGCAGCCGACAGGCAATACCACGACAACATCACTAGATCCCTCACTGCCGCAAGCTACACTGGTGAAATCCCTTTCAAAGCAAAGCACCTGAAGCTGGAATTTCAACCGTCATATGACTTCTACATGTCAAAAATCAGGCCAAATCCCCATGCACATGAAACATCTGGTCGAATGCTGAAGGGTTTTGCCAAGATTTGGCATGGATTGAAGATCAATGTAGGGGAACAGATCTTCCATGTCATGACCTCAAAAGTCACTGGCAACAGGGCTACCGCTTTATGCTATCCCAATCTCATCAGGAGAATTTGTGAGGCCCAAGGAGTAGATCTAACAGTTTTCGTAGAGAGCGATCTTATTGACATGAACCGGCCGATCCCAGTATCGAAGACAAGGATAACTAACCCAGTTACATACATTATGCCGGAAGAATCAGACGCTCAGTCTAGATACACTCCTAGGACAACACCAGTTGGACGCAAAGGACGCAAGAAAAAGGACCGTAATGAGGCGGTACCTTCAGCAGGAGAAGCTGCAGTCACACCAACAGAACCTGCCCCCACTCCCAGTCATCCTGCAACTGATGCTTCCGCCCCGAGCCAATCAAGAGCACATCCTGTCAGACCCTCTCACAGAAGCCAAAATGTCTCACAATTTCCAGCTGATTCTCAGACAATCGAGATTGTGAGCCGAATGGGAGAGTCAATGATGCAGAGTGTCAAATCCTTGGCCGGTGTCATCATGTCGACCCAAGAGAAGCAATTCCAAAAGGAGGAGGAATTTAGACTGAAACTGCTTGAAAGAGAGGATAGGCAGGCAGAAAGAGAGGCAAGGCAGCATCAGGAAAGGATAGCGAACGAGGAAAAGAATAGAAAGATGTTTGAAGCAGTGTTCGCCAGTCAGGCCAAAATGTTCGACAATCAGGCCGAAATGATGAAGACCCTGCTCAGGAAGCTACCCTCACCTCCAAGAGATGACTCGGAATCTTCAAAACAGCAGTTGGAGAAGAAGGATTGAGCTAGATTGATCATATTCATGCGAGCTCCATTGTAAACATCATGCATTAGATTTTCCATTCATGCAGTACACTTCCTATCCATATCATGGAAATCTATTGTAACTGATGTATTTACCGCTTTCCAAAAGAGAATTTCGTTTTGAATTCTCAAAATATTCAGAAAAAGATGTGTGACAGTCCAAGATGAATAAGTGACTGTCACGCCAAAAACAAAGCTGTGACATGCTTGCATGTTCACAGTGTCTCTTTACTGCTTTCAAATAACCAACCGGCATAAAACAAGCATAAATCTGTCACCTAAATTCACATGTTGAATTTAGGCCAATGATGAAATTTTCAAACTATTACATTGGGATAAAACAATTAAAAATATGCATGATATAAATTCTTGAGGTTTTGAGCTATAAAAATTCAATGATATGATCACTTAAAAGAAAAACAAACTTTTCATGTTGAGAATTTGATTGAATGAGTTGTAAGAATTTTTCAAAGGCTAAATTCAAGAATAAATGTATGACATGATCAATCCATACCATGTGAGATTTGAGCCATGAGTCACTTTTACTCATTATTTCCTTGTTGTGAGGAAATCAATTCGATTAAAGGACACTAGAACTTGCGATTGGGACCGATTCAAGACCATGCCATATTCCCGAAATCAAGCATATGATCGAGGCACTTAGAAAAACCAAACTTTTGGCCTTCGTTTGTAATCCAAACCCAAAAATATTTTCCCTTTAGGATTAACCACTTTGAGCCTATAAGCCTAATTTTTCTTTGAAGCCTTCTATATTATCCCTAGCCTTACAAAAAGACCAAGAAAATCAAACCCAAGTGTACATGAGCCATTACATCAAGGCATTCTAATTTTTGATCATCAAATATGTATCAATCGGTATATTATGAACCGATTCAAAAAAAAAAATGATGAGATCCATTCAACAAGAAATTGCAAATGACAAAGCAAGTTAGACATAGTCTAATGTCATGCAATAGAAAAGAAAAGCAAAAGAAAGAAAGAAATAATGATGATCATAAATTTTAAATAAAATATGCCAAGTTATGATGGAATGGAATCATGTCACTTTTTAGCCCAATAAATTCCTTCTATACCTAATGTTACAACCGTATGCCCCGTTATAACCTTGAATAAGACCTCGGGATCTTGATTTGAAGAAATGAGCAGGTGGCGAGTTGGTCCGATTGCAAGCTTATGGGAGAAGTTGATCGAATTTGATTATGAGCGTTAATGATAAAAAGCCAACTTTGAGAGTGAGTGATCTTTCCGACTCTACTATATGTGAGGCTTTGTTTTTATTGATAAATGTTCATGTCATGCTTGAATTCAAGAATTAAGCCAATGGGATTTTCTAAACACATATTCAAGAAGAATTAACAATAATGATTGGTCTGTATTTCTACTCAAGTGAGAAGTATCATTCCATTAAACACTGCAACCAAGAGAGTTTAATACTTGTAATTTTGATTGTCTTATCCCAATATAAAAAGAATGAAATTTTTGAGGCCACGCAAATGGATTGAATATGCAGAATCCAAGCTCTTAAGAGCACTGACTCTGACTGCTCGGGGACGATCAGTATTAAATGTGAGGATGTTGATAATGGCCAAAATTGACCATTATTTCCAATCCATTTCCGTGTCTGAGACGGACATTTTGATCGTGTTTCCATCTTATTTTAATAAGAAAGCAGTTGAATTCGACCGATTAATGCAAGTTTGTAAAAATATTGGGCCGGTAATAAAAAGACACAAAATATGCAATTTTTAATTGTATTTGTGTTAGAAAAATCCAAAAACATGAAAAAAGGAAAAAGAAAAGAAAAAGGAAGAAAAGATGGGCAAAAGAATAAAAAGCCCACAAAAATAAAAAAGATGGGAAAAAGATTGAAAATCCCACAACTGAAATATGGTTAAGTGTTGAAGCACAATTCGAACTGTGCAATTCGAATTAATTCGAATTGCATACAATTCGAATTGCTGAAGAGAACAAAGAATGGTTAAGTGTTGGGGAATGGATGCAGAAGCCTAGTTCGAATTGTTCAATTCGAATTAATTCGAATTAGGCAATGAAGAGAAGGAACCCAAAAAGGCAAGAAGAAGAGGCAGTTCGAATTGTCCAATTCGAATTAATTCGAATTAGCACAAACAATTCGAATTGCCAACAGATGCAAGGAAGCCAAGCAGAAACCCTCATCCAATTCGAGAAAAAGACCAATTCGAATTCTTCACAGCAATTCGAATTGGTAACTGAAGGCCACAATTCCAGCTCAAGGAAGAGATCTCACAATTCGAATTAATTCGAATTGGCTGAGATAATTCGAACTTCACTCAAAAACTCATCCAAATGAAGCTGTGGAGCATGAGGAC
This sequence comes from Hygrophila difformis, assembly GCA_030278955.1. Classification (NCBI taxonomy): domain Eukaryota; kingdom Viridiplantae; phylum Streptophyta; class Magnoliopsida; order Lamiales; family Acanthaceae; genus Hygrophila; species Hygrophila difformis. Next base: position 22,281,259 of record JAOANR010000005.1, read on the forward strand.
AACACTGGTGGGCCTAGGGTTTCAAAATTTGTCTATAAAAGCAGACATTCCACAACAGAATGAAGGATCCAAAAACTTTTTCCAAAAAGCAGCTTGGGAACAAAAAGAATAGCAGGAGGTTCCAACACCCCTTAAGGGTTAGGTAGGTAGTTTAGTTTAGTTTAGTTTATTTTTCTTTCAAGTAGTGTAGTTTTACATGCTTTAATCTTAGTTTAGTATAGAAGCAGTTCTTGTAACCCATAGAGTAGCCATTTCCAGAATTTTTACATGCTTTCTAGTTAGAATCAACCCTACCTTCAAGTTAATGAGGGTTTTGGGTTCTCTATTTCACCTTCAAAGTGTCAATGCAAGATAAATTTCCAGAAATGGTGTTATTCATGTATTTTGGCACTCTTTAATGCTTTCTTTAGAAATAAATGCTTAGAATGTTTGTTTGTTTCAACTATGTTACATTTATTATGTTCTAGTTGACATTCAAACACAATAAATGCATGTTTAGTGGGTTTTTGGTTTGATTGTGTGCCTTATAGCTTCAAACAAGTATTCTTAGGTTTTAGATGCTTTTAGATGTTGTTAGGATTTACTTTTCTTGCCTTATATTTCTGTTTTATTTGTGTTTTCTTGACTTAGATAACATAGGTGTTCTTGGCATTATGCATGTAGTTCTTAGATATTTAGAAGTTTTAGGATTTTTAATCTTTGAATCTTGTGTTTGTAGAAATAGGGTTGAATCCTATCAATACCCACTGGACATGTGTTTACTTTTATTTTGAAAATCTCACTAGGGTGGCTGTGAAGTGACACTGATGGGAGATAAGGGATTTGGTGAATCTAAACCCATCACTACCCGTACAGTGTACACCTAACCCATACTTGTGAGACAAAATTGTTATGAGAAAATGGGATACAATTCGAATTGAGGCAATTCGAATTAATTCGAATTGCCCAAGAAATTCGAATTGCACACCAAATATTTTCCTTCATGTGGTTTCCAACCAATTCGAATTATCCAATTCGAATTAATTCGAATTGCTCAACAATTCGAATTGGCTTGAAAACCACATTGTATCCACTGCCATCCCCTCATGCCTTAGTTTATTTTCTACCCCCAACCAATTCGAATTGCCCAATTCGAATTAATTCGAATTGCTGGACAATTCGAATTCACCTTCTCATTGAGGTAAATGCCTTAGTCCATTTGAGCAAGGAAATGATTTTGCCTATTCGAGTTGTCCAATTCGAATTAATTCGAATTGGACAATAATTCGAATTAGATGATACTCCAACTCCCGGCAATGATTAATTGGACAAGGTCATACTTCATTCTTCATGCATTCTCAATTCGAATTACCCCAATAATTCGAATTGAACTATCCTTTTATTTTGAAGATTCCAAAAATATTTTATTTCTTGATTTGTGTAAGCTGCATAGGTGTATTGGGCTTAGGCCCATTACATCCAATTTTTACCCATTACACATTTCAACCCATTAGTGTCTATTATTGTGTGATTAACACTCACATAATACCAAAAACATTTTCTTAATTTCATTTTTTTTTCTCTTTCATTGCGTGTATGAATGAGTAATGAGAAATATCACAGATCAATGTTGGTGAAAGGTCCCTTCACAGGGATTCGATTAGCTCGTCTTCTGTGTATTGAGTATTACTTGTTATTTTGCATGGTCTGATTGGAGATTGGTGGAAGATACGGAGAAAGGTCTCTTCACCGAGATACGACTAGCCACTCAGCCAATTCCTGATCAGATACAGTTTTCTTTTCTTTACCTTAATTTTAAACCTGAATTTCAAGCTATGGTAATATTAGACAGTGTCGATCAACACTGTTATGATAATACAATAGTAAGAGACCATGTAGGTTTTTCCTCATTCATGGACAATAGGACTCTCGATGATAGCGATCACTGTCATTAAGGGATCCTCACTATCTAAAATCATTCCATCTGGGATAATTGGGAACCGGACAACAGATGTTTGCAGTCCGGAAAACCCCAACTATCTCTAGCACTCTTTTTAGCCAAATTCTTCTTATCTCTGGCTAATCCCATCTTTGTGTATCAAATTCTGTCTAACTCCACCATATATTTTGGGGTATTCTATTTTACTTCTCATATACTTGTATGCATGATACTATTATGTAGATGTTGTGGTCATAACTATTTTGGGGATCCTTCCCCTTGGACACAGAAGTCTTGATTTAAATCAGATGTTGCATAATAAATTTCCAACAAAAATTCCTTTATTAAATCCGGATCTGAGTAAGGGATAAATTCGACAGTTATGATTAATTCATATTCCACTGGGGGTTGATTTTGAGAGCTTAGAAGCAGAGTCAGCGATTAGGTCTCATCTTGACTGAAAGGATCTGTGTTTTAAATTGAGAGTTTAGTACCTGTCTTGGGAATGATTTTCAGATATCATTTGGTTTCTCAAAATTGCTGTGTGTTGGAAATCTTATATTAACTATTGCATTAAGTCAATATCCACTTGGGTGTAGACAAGATGTGATAGATAATACTAGAGGAACAATATGTAGGCCTTGGTGAATTTCTAAGGTAGGGTTGAGTATTCCTTCGACTGCTATCTTCTTCTGCCAAAAGCCTAGAATCGAGTCTTGAGTGAGTACATCCGGAGTAGGTTCATTTATGGATCTGTTTCATTTAGTTTGTATCTCATAACTACCCAGATGTTGTGAGCCCTGTGGCTTATTGATATCTTGGGGGTTCTTGATCTGCATCTGGTCACCAAGACCAGGGGCTCTTTTATACTAACGGAAAGAGATGCTTTTAAGACTTCCGAGTGATAGGATTTTAACTGCTTTCTTTACTGCTTTCTTTTAAATGCTTTCATAGAGGTCACTCGGAAGAAATTTAAGGTTGTCCATCTGTTGAAAGGTTTGAGAGTTATGGAATGGTTTGGGGCTTCAATTTGAAAACTTTTGGTGTGACCAGAGGAATGATAGGAGTACTTAGCATATCAACTAATGGTATGTTGGGTGTTGCTTATCCACCACAGATAAATAATCTAACCTCACAAGGCCTGTGAACAAGGCCTGAGAAGGGAGTTATTAGTAAGTCTGTGGTATCTTAGATTTTGTTATCTTAAGAGCATGTAAACTCTTACTATAAGTACCTTTCTGTTAAAGGGAACATGGTATAGAGAGCATGAGAGTTAGCTAACTGGAGAATTATCCCAAACTAAGATCTGTGTATTAAAAGTGGAAGTTTAATTGTGTCCCATCTGAATCTTGTCCAATCTTTCTTATTTCCCCCTGTCCCTTCTTGTAACACCCCGGATTTGATAACCCAGGCCGGGATGCTACCGCCACACCTCCCAAGCAAGACACGAATTCATTCGAGCCCGCTTGAGAGATGCAAGGCTAAAGGTATTTCAAAATAAATTAAAAGCAAGCCCAAAAAGATTTATTTTAAAGTTACATAGTATAATCCACACAAAATAAAATAAGTCGCAGCGGAAAATTTAAATATGGGCCGACATGGCCAAAACGCAGCGGGTAATTTAAGTCTAACAAGATATAACATTCACAACTACTAATTTAATCCCCGAGCCCCCAATATGCGTGCATGCTCATGCCATTTCTTCATACTCTGAAAAAAAAAATGAAACAACGGTTTTATCAGTATATAAAATACTGAGTAAGTTAATTCTTAACATAACAATAATGGGTTTTAAAAATGTAATTAATAAAAATTCTCCTTTTTTACTCATGCACATTTTATAGTATAAAAATGTATTTTGTCAAAATTAATAGTAAGAATTTAACTGCATGATTCTAAACGTAAAGAAACGTATACAAATACTAAGGATATAAATTTTAGAAATTAGCATAAAGGAATTTATTATAAGTCAAAGGGTTTCATAATTTATGAGATAGATTATATGTTCTCGCATAGCTAATTTTTCATTCTTCTACTTTTGTTTCGACTTGGGCACTTATGTCCACAAGTCTTACAAATCACCACTCGCTAGGGCTCTTATGTCCACAAGCCTCATGGTCGATATTTCAGTAGGGCTCTTATGTCCTCAAGTCTTACAAATCACCACTCGCTAGGGCTCTTATGTCCACAAGCCTCATGGTCGATATTTCACTAGGGCTCTTATGTCCTCTAGTCGTACGCTTGGGCTCTTATGTCCACAAGCCTCATATCAATATTTCACTAGGGCTCTTATGTCCGCTAGTCGTACGCTTGGGCTCTTATGTCCACAAGCCGCATATCAATATTTCACTAGGGCTCTTATGTCCGCTAGTCGTACGCTTGGGCTCTTATGTCCACAAGCCGCATAATTTATGTTTCACTAGGGCTCTTATGTCCGCTAGTCGTATGCTTGGGCTCTTATGTCCACAAGCCACATAATCAAGATTTCATAGTTCCCAATTCGATCATAATTCATAAAGTTTTCAAAATCGTTGAAAGTGTCGCAAGGAAAGTTTTTCATAAATCTCAAAGTTTAGTAAGCGCACCCGTCGCAGATTACGCCCTTTTGGTTTCAAAAATTCATTCTTAAGGCGATCACTATGAAATTTACTCAGTGTATCAAAGACACCCTAACGAACAACTTTTGTGTTTTAGGTTTCTCGAAATCGGGTAAGAAAACAAGTCAAATTTTACAATCTTCTTAAAAAGTATAATCTGCCACCTTCCGGTAACAGCGCACTGTTTTTAAAACATGTTTCCGACCTAGTAAACGAACTCCGAAAATTATGAAATTTTACAGGCATGTAAATGACACAAAAATGAACAAGTTCTATTAGAGGTATTTGGTCCGGAAACACTCCGGATCGGATCAGATCCGCGCATCAAGTTCGGATAAAAATCTGTCAAGTTTTCTTTTCAAAAACGCAGGCTGTTCGGATCAATTTGAAAGTTCAAACATTAACCAAAGTTCACGAAATTTTACGGGCATGATCTTGAGACAAATATCTACAACTTTTATGTTCACATCAGAGATTGGTTTCGACCGAAGGTGAGAGAAAAATCCACATGAAGTCCGCATATGAAAGCTGTCAGGATTTTCGAAAATGTTTAAAAATGCAGAATCTTTTCGGTGAAATTTCGAGTATCAAAACTTAACGAAAACGCGTGAAATTTTACGGACACAATATTTAGATAGTTAGCTACGACTTTTGTTTTTACATGAAAGTTTAGTTTTGATGGGATCCATTAGAAAAAAACGTCAAGGGAGTCGATCACGCAAAACTGTCACATATGGGGTTTTGTCCGAAAATGCAGAATATACCAGATTCGATTTGACGGACCAAACGTCGACGAAAATTTCTGAAATTTTAACACAGTATACTTTAAGTCCTTAGGAACAATTTTGTAGTTTTAAGTTTCTCCGTTTGAAAGCTCGAAAAGGGTCTAAAAATTTGATTTCAGAAACTGCGCATAGGGAGGGTGTTTGGGACAGATTTTCGTGTGTTGGTTAAAACTTGCATTCCATTCAATTTTAGGGCACCAAAACGGTTATGAGAAGAATCAACTTACAGAGTATGAGTTCTAGGATATCTCTGGAACGATTGGGCGCCTATGCTTACTCCGGGTACGTCCAAATGACCACGATCTCTTCCTCCTTTGGCCAAGAAACGAAAAACGCAGGAATAATCTTAGTCTAGAACGTAGGGGATGACTGTAAATTCGAAAATCATGGAACCAAACATAGGATTCAACCTTACCAACGACCTTCAACTCAGTTTCACGCTCCTTACACCCTCCTTGTCGGATCTCCTTCGTCGGGTGGCTTTCGGAGGTCTCAAAAACTAGGTTTTTCGATGGTGTGTGTAGAGAGGATGATGGGGGCGGCTGCAACAGGGTTGTGGGCGACCTAGGAGCTGTAAAATTGGTTTATAAAGACTCCCCCACAACCCTAGGTGAGTTTCCAAAGCTGGGGCGCCAAAACAAGGAAAGAAATCGCCATAAAAGTGCAAGTTCCCGCTGCCTGTGTCTTGGCGCGGTGGTGGCGCGAGGGCGCGCCGAGAACGCGCGGCCTCCGGCCTAGGCTTCGGCTTGGGCCGGGTCGTGCGATCCGTCGGCCTTTCCTCCTCTCTTTCGGGCTTCTATCATCCTACATTTTTGGGTTCGGTTTTTTTTTCCGGGTCGTTCTCGGATTATAAATTCTACCTTAAATCTAATTCGACTTGAATTGATTTCGTGATTGAAATCTTAAGTCCATCGGTTTTGGATTTGTCGGCTTCTAATTCGTCGTCTTTTGGCTCCCGTGCAATAATTTATCTACTTAAATTATTTCCGACTTCACGGGTTCTTGGAATTAAAATTCTTTTTTTTCTTCTTGAATTTAATTCCAATTCTTTTGGGATCAATCCATGGAATATCTTCGGGCTTCCTTTCCCTCTTTTATTCCATCTTGAATTTCGAATCTATCGGCGTTTCATTTCCGAGCAATAATTTATTGTGATAAATTATTTTCTTCTTCTCGGAGATATTTCGACCTTGATCGGATTAAGAAATAAATTTTATTCCTTTGGATGCCGATAAAAATCCCGGGTATTACAGTCTACCCCCCTTAAGAATCAACTTCGTCCTCGAAGTTGTGTGTTAGCTTATCGTGAGCTAGGAACTAATGTAAATTTGGTTTTTATTTCTTGTATTATATCATGTCATTTTTTTTATTTATTTTTTTTTATTTTTTTTTTAGCGACTGTACTTAGAATTGAAATTTCTAAGTTGCCTACGTACCCCGTGAAGGGATCAAGCCATTACGTAGTTCAAAACAATTCGAATTTGTTTATTTTATTGATTTTGAATACATAATATTCGGGTGGTTACATCCTCCCCCCTTAAGATTACAGTTATGTCCCCATAACTGCCTATGCATTATTCTCAAGGATGTTCGAGTTTTGACCTTGTTCTCTTTTCAGCTTCTCCCTGCTAGAGGTTCACCAGATCCATTCTCCTTTCGATCGCCTCCTCCGGCATTCGACATCCCCCAGCCATGTGACCAAATTTGCCGCACTTATAGCAGGCTCCAGGCTTCGGGCACTTGCGCACCAGATGCGGTCGATTGCACCGCGGGCATTTTGGTATGAGTGCACCACAGTTATCATTCCCTCTAGGCCCATCGAATCTAGCTTGGTCATTGCGCCTCCTAAAGTTATTATTCTTGTTCTTATTACGATTCTTCTTCTCAAATCGTTACGAATTCCTGCTCGATTCGCCATTGTCCTTTCGCTTTAATTATTGGACACGAGCGACTGTTACTGCCCGGTCATATACCGCCTGCAAAGTGGTGCATTGTCCTCCCACCAATATCTCTCGAATATCAAGATTCAAACCCATCTCGAACTTCTGCGCCTTGTCGAAGTCAGTTGGCACCATTGCAGGAGCAAATCTAATAAGCTCCTTAAACTTGGCATAGTACTCTTGTACCGTTTGCCCACCTTGTTTCAAATGAACGAATTCTTCATACTTTGCGGCCTTAATGCTCATTGGGTAAAACCTTTCCCTCAAGACCTCCTTAAATTCTTCCCATAGTAAGGCTTTAGTTAAATTCCCTTGGAGGTTATGCCACCATTCGTCTGCCTCTCCGCCAAGATAGTAAGTCGCCACTTGGACCTTCTCGTCCTCGGGACATTTGATAGCGCAAAGGAGCTTATCAAATGTGCGGATCCAATCTTCCAGTTTGGCCGGATCTTCTTGGCCATCGTAGTGGGTTGGCTGGTAAGGGTTTACTAATGCTAGGTAATTGAGTCGGGCTGCCGGCGGTGGTACACCCACTGGTGTCCTTCGTACCTCAGCGTTTCCCAAAGCAATGAGGACTTCTTCCATAGTTCTAAGGCGTTCGTCCAAATTATTGGAAATAGGAGGCGCTTGTCCTCTTATGTTATGAGCACTCTCGGTATTGTTGGGTGCGATGGGGAGGTCAGCGTTGGTGTTGTTTGGGATTTTGTTCCTCGATTTTCCCTTATGTGCCATTTTCTGTTATCATCGCACGTGAATATGAGTTTCTAATCTAAGGCAAGTTAGCGTTCAACAAAATCTATAAGACAGGTTCGGCAAGAGGTAATAGATATGAGCATGCTAAACGTAGGTGATCAAGTCCAAAGACTAAGGCAAAATTAGTTTTAAGCGAACGCTCTTAAGTTAAGGTCATGACAAATTTCTAAGGTAAGAGTTTGGCACTGTTAATTCACATAAAAGAAAATTTAGCATGACATTGATGTATGTATGCATGCGAATGCATGTCTGCTTATACAATGCTACCCCAACCCCAAAAAAAATATTTTTGTGACTTAAAAAAAAAAAAACTTGGGAAATTTTCTATGCATATGTAAATATTTTCCACGGGTTTAAAATAATAATTTTTTTTTTGTTCCATGGAAATAAAACTTAAAATTTTAAAAATAATAATCATGGTAGTTAAAAATTTAAAAATAATATTAATATTTGTTTTTTTTTTTTTAAAAATCCTTGGGCCTCTATATTGGCCAAAAATAATAATAATAATTTAAAAATACTTCCGGGCTTTGATACCACTTTGTAACACCCCGGATTTGATAACCCAGGCCGGGATGCTACCGCCACACCTCCCAAGCAAGACACGAATTCATTCAAGCCCGCTTGAGAGATGCAAGGCTAAAGGTATTTCAAAATAAATTAAAAGCAAGCCCAAAAAGATTTATTTTAAAGTTACATAGTATAATCCACACAAAATAAAATAAGTCGCAGCGGAAAATTTAAATATGGGCCGACATGGCCAAAACGCAGCGGGTAATTTAAGTCTAACAAGATATAACATTCACAACTACTAATTTAATCCCCGAGCCCCCAATATGCGTGCATGCTCATGCCATTTCTTCATACTCTGAAAAAAAATGAAACAACGGTTTTATCAGTATATAAAATACTGAGTAAGTTAATTCTTAACATAACAATAATTGGTTTTAAAAATGTAATTAATAAAAATTCTCCTTTTTTACTCATGCACATTTTATAGTATAAAAATGTATTTTGTCAACATTAATAGTAAGAATTTAACTGCATGATTCTAAACGTAAAGAAACGTATACAAATACTAAGGATATAAATTTTAGAAATTAGCATAAAGGAATTTATTATAAGTCAAAGGGTTTCATAATTCATGGGATAGATTATATGTTCTCGCATAGCTAATATTTCATTCTTCTACTTTTGTTTCCACTTGGGCACTTATGTCCACAAGTCTTACAAATCACCACTCGCTAGGGCTCTTATGTCCACAAGCCTCATGGTCGATATTTCACTAGGGCTCTTATGTCCTCAAGTCTTACAAATCACCACTCGCTAGGGCTCTTATGTCCACAAGCCTCATGGTCGATATTTCACTAGGGCTCTTATGTCCTCTAGTCGTACGCTTGGGCTCTTATGTCCACAAGCCTCATATCAATATTTCACTAGGGCTCTTATGTCCGCTAGTCGTACGCTTGGGCTCTTATGTCCACAAGCCACATAATCAAGATTTCATAGTTCCCAATTCGATCATAATTCATAAAGTTTTCAAAATCGTTGAAAGTGTCGCAAGGAAAGTTTTTCATAAATCTCAAAGTTTAGTAAGCGCACCCGTCGCAGATTACGCCCTTTAGGTTTCAAAAATTCATTCTTAAGGCGATCTCTATGAAATTTACTCAGTGTATCAACGACACCCTAACGAACAACTTTTGTGTTTTAGGTTTCTCGAAATCGGGTAAGGAAACAAGTCAAATTTTACGATCTTCTTAAAAAGTATAATCTGCCACCTTCCGGTAACAGCGCACTGTTTTTAAAACATGTTTCCGACCTAGTAAACGAACTCCGAAAATTATGAAATTTTACAGGCATGTAAATGACACAAAAATGAACAAGTTCTATTAGAGGTATTTGGTCCGGAAACACTCCGGATCGGATCAGATCCGCGCATCAAGTTCGGATAAAAATCTGTCAAGTTTTCTTTTCAAAAACGCAGGCTGTTCGGATCAATTTGAAAGTTCAAACATTAACCAAAGTTCACGAAATTTTACGGGCATGATCTTGAGACAAATATCTACAACTTTTATGTTCACATCAGAGATTGGTTTCGACCGAAGGAGAGAGAAAAATCCACATGAAGTCCGCATATGAAAGCTGTCAGGATTTTCGAAAATGTTTAAAAATGCAGAATATTTCGGTGAAATTTCGAGTATCAAAACTTAACGAAAACGCGTGAAATTTTACGGACACAATATTTAGATAGTTAGCTACGACTTTTGTTTTTACATGAAAGTTTAGTTTTGATGGGATCCATTAGAAAAAAACGTCAAGGGAGTCGATCACGCAAAACTGTCACATATGGGGTTTTGTCCGAAAATGCAGAATATACCAGATTCGATTTGACGGACCAAACGTCGACGAAAATTTCTGAAATTTTAACACAGTATACTTTAAGTCCTTAGGAACAATTTTGTAGTTTTAAGTTTCTCCGTTTGAAAGCTCGAAAAGGGTCTAAAAATTTGATTTCAGAAACTGCGCATAGGGAGGGTGTTTGGGACAGATTTTCGTGTGTTGGTTAAAACTTGCATTCCATTCGATTTTAGGGCACCAAAACGGTTATGAGAAGAATCAACTTACAGAGTATGAGTTCTAGGATGTCTCTGGAACGATTGGGCGCCTATGCTTACTCCGGGTACGTCCAAATGACCACGATCTCTTCCTCCTTTGGCCAAGAAACGAAAAACGCAGGAATAATCTTAGTCTAGAACGTAGGGGATGACTGTAAATTCGAAAATCATGGAACCAAACATAGGATTCAACCTTACCAACGACCTTCAACTCAGTTTCACGCTCCTTACACCCTCCTTGTCGGATCTCCTTCGTCGGGTGGCTTTCGGAGGTCTCAAAAACTAGGTTTTTCGATGGTGTGTGTAGAGAGGATGATGGGGGCGGCTGCAACAGGGTTGTGGGCGACCTAGGAGCTGTAAAATTGGTTTATAAAGACTCCCCCACAACCCTAGGTGAGTTTCCAAAGCTGGGGCGCCAAAACAAGGAAAGAAATCGCCATAAAAGTGCAAGTTCCCGCTGCCTGCGTCTTGGCGCGGTGGTGGCGCGAGGGCGCGCCGAGAACGCGCGGCCTCCAGCCTAGGTTTCGGCTTGGGCCGGGTCGTGCGATCCGTCGGCCTTTCCTCCTCTCTTTCGGGCTTCTATCATCCTACATTTTTGGGTTCGATTTTTTTTTTCCGGGTCGTTCTCGGATTATAAATTCTACCTTAAATCTAATTCGACTTGAATTGATTTCGTGATTGAAATCTTAAGTCCATCGGTTTTGGATTTGTCGGCTTCTAATTCGTCGTCTTTTGGCTCCCGTGCAATAATTTATCTACTTAAATTATTTCCGACTTCACGGGTTCTTGGAATTAAAATTCTTTTTTTTTCTTCTTGAATTTAATTCCAATTCTTTTGGGATCAATCCATGGAATATCTTCGGGCTTCCTTTCCCTCTTTTATTCCATCTTGAATTTCGAATCTATCGGTGTTTCATTTCCGAGCAATAATTTATTGTGATAAATTATTTTCTTCTTCTCGGAGATATTTCGACCTTGATCGGATTAAGAAATAAATTTTATTCCTTTGGATGCCGATAAAAATCCCGGGTATTACACTTCTGTCTCATTTTATCTGCTTTCTTAGGATAACTTTACTGCTTCCTTAGAAATAGAATTTACTCGCTTTGTAGTGTAATTTTATTGCTTTCTTAATCTAGTTTAAATTATGTCAAGTAGTTGTTAGAAAACCTTGCAAAACTTGAATCGAGTAACCGAGTGGAAAATCTTAGTAAACGACGTGGGCCCTGCTTCCATCGCACACCCTCCAGTGAACGGTCCGGTACTTACTATAAATTACTGGAATTTTTGACACCGTGCGCTTTCGGGGGCACAGTTTCTTAACACGAGCTATAAAAACGTGATAACCTATAATATATCCCTAATCCCAACTCCATCTTCATAAATTGGTTTCATTGAATAAAATTGAAAACCAGGTTTATTATGTTTCAGAAAATATTCATGTAATGGGGACTTGTCAAAAGTTTCATGGCAAGGATCTTCATGACATGAAGCTATGATGAGTTTCATGATGCAAATAGCTGGGGACTTTCAGGGTGACAGACTGAAGGTCAAGATTGAATTGTCTACCCCGGCTGCATCATGAAAGTTGTCAAAAGTTTTAATGCCAGGGAGGATGCAGCGTCGTTGAAATTAGAGCACCAACATGAGTAATAAAAAGTGGAATATATCCTTAACCCCTTTCCCGCGAATCATAACTCTTTCCTTTTAATAAATTTAACTTGGGATATTTTAGAAAAGCTCGTGTAGGAAATTGTCAAAAGTTTCAATGTTACAGAGTGGTATCAGAGCGGTTTGCTCTATTATGTGTTTAAAACTGGATAAAAGCATGTGGTGAGGTGTGCGGGGATTGCATACAGGATAGGTTTTGCATTGTATATGCTAGTTAGATTTATTTTACGCTATGGCTTTTGTCAATTATATTGCGCACCTTGTGGATTTGAGCCATGGTTTGGGAGATAACCATGGATCGATAACAAGGATATCCTAAGGGATCGATATTTTAATTCCATTGGCAACTTATTTAGAAGTTATCAAGTAATTATTCTTATCGTAATTTATTATATTTTATTGTTTACTGTACTAACTTGTCATGTTATGACAATATATGGAACATATAGTCTTAGCAAATTGCAGATACCGAAAATTGGAATGATTTGAATGGGAAATCTAGCAAGGAAGCACCGCGGGCGGCAAAGTGTGGATCCACGGTCATCGACAATCTCTACTGTGGCTTCATAGCTTATTTGGAGCTGACCAGAACATGCAAATTCCATGCCACACAGATAAATGAGGGGACCCATTACCAGCAGATGATCAAAACATTAAAGAATAATGTCTTAGAAAACTTCAAATCTAAAGATGCCACAAGGAGCTCATTCGAGTATATATACTAAAGGGACTTTTATGAACATTAATTCAGGGACTGTCGAGTAAGATGCAAGGATTACTTGAAGATCTTGGTACAAAATAATGTCAAAGGGCGCGATGCTCATGACAATGGTGTATTTTATCGGTTAAGTTTAATCCTGGAATTCTTTTATTTCATTTTCTTGATTATGAGAAAATGAATTCCGTTCTTATCCTTCTTTGCTTATTCTGAAGATTCTACTGTGCACGTTTCAGTACCAGTTCCTTTTCTCTGAGTTCAACTTTTGTGTTGGGTCTTCTACTGTCAAATCAGTTTTGAGGAATGGTTCTCATTATTACTCTATCAACATTGATATTTCCTACCGTTCCAATATTTTTAAATAGTTCGAAGTACTTGTACGACACGCCAACTGATATGCATAACTGCATTTCCCTAAATTCTTGAACTCCTCTATCGTTTTCCAAAATTAGATGAGAACTTCCCCATTGACTTTCTTGCATTTCTAGAAGTTTCTGGTATATCCGTTGGAGTTCGCTCTCTCGTTTCCGTTATCATTCACCATTCTTAGTTCATACTATTATTCCTTTATGCTCGGAGTAGAGTAGTTACTTACCGGGCATTCTGTTAGTTCCTCTTGTTCTCTACTTATTTATTATCCCTACGATAATTTGGAGTCTCTATCAACCAGTATCATTCCTTTTGCTAATCCGAGTCATCTCATTATGGGTTCACTTATTTTATTATATTCGCTCCCTTATACAATGACTCCCGTATCTGTATCCTTATTTCTGCAAACAGCGATTTTAGTTGTTCGCATCATTTCCTCTTGTATCGGACGATTTGACTCCCGATATAATTTTGAATTTACCATACTCTTGGGAATTTGATCCCGCTTCCTATCTTGTGTTGGAGATTGTTCATTTCTTTTGTAATGCAGGTTTACTTCAAGGCGAGAACTTTCTGAAAATTGTTGAGATAACACTGCACTTTCTGCAATTGCCATCGGAGATACGAAACAAAACCTCCAACAGTGCGAAGCTGAGAGGTACTAATGGAAAGATGTAAATGAATTACCCGGCACTGAATTGAGTCCCAACATCATTCAAATAAATTCTCAGGAAATAATTAACTGTTGTAACAGTTATGAATTATATAAGATACCCTCGGAATGAGATGGAATCAGAGAATGCCGTACACATTAATGCTACGAGCGATAGGTTGAGATGGCTCCCAGGATGAAATTTACTAGAGTTTTGAATCAGTAAACATGGAAATTGAGTGAATTGTACTAAATTTCCAACGTTCTAATGGGAAAATACAAGACCGATGAGAAAATTGTCGGACAGGATGCATCGAAACACAGAGTTGAAGGCTAACAAGATTATTGCATTCTAGAAATCCTGGTGCATGATATAAAAAGCGGGAGAAGAAATACGACAAGAGCTCGAGACTTGCGGGCTACCAACGGATGGTGAGCTCATTTTAAGGTGACATATCTAGTTGACCTGTCAGATCGAGATTTAGAGAAAAGGCCTACAACTTGTAATGGAATGTCGGAGGTAAGCTGGATTTTAATGACTAGTTTGTGTATTGAATTCCAGCGTAAGAGGGAGAAACATCTAATGATGTTAGATTTCTCTTACAAAAGTCAACAACGTTCGAATGTCATATTGGCATGTCTTAGAACTAATTGAAAAGAAAAGTAAAGAATCTTTCATTAAATGAGTGATTCTTCTAAATGAGAATAGTTTCCGAACTCTTCAAGAGACAACTAGGTTGCCGAGAATTTAAAAGACGGGACGAAGCATATAGACAATGTTTAGAGTTAGATCTTACCTCAATTCCGTGGAGATAACAAGTTGATCTATACCCTTATGTCATTCGAGGACGAATGATCTTAAGGAGGAGGGAATGTAGCATATCGGATAATTATTTCATTTTTATATAAATATAACAAGAAGCATATTAACTTAAATATATATATATAAAGACGTGTGTATAGTCATGATGAGGGCATAGAAAATGATCGACTGCAATCCATGCTAAGTCTTCATTCGATCATGGTATTTATACACAACTTTCAACCCATGACTCATGAAATTAAAGGATAGGTGGCAGCTTAACATAAGCCTAGACTAGGACAGACATCCAAGCTATACTATACACGTATGTATATAACACTCCCCCTTTGGATGTCGTTAATACAAAGAATATGCCTCGTTAAAACCTTACTAGGGAAAAACCCAGTGGGAAAAAATCTTAGTGAAGGAAAAAGAGTACAATATTCTTGTATTTATTGCTCCCCTGATTTGAACATCACTTTAAATCTTGAAGCCGCCGCATCCCAATTTTCTTCACGAGCTTCTCAAACGTTGTAGTCGGCAATGCCTTGGTCAATAGATCCGCTAAGTTCTCATCTGATCGAATTTGTTGCACATCAGTTTCACCATTCTTTTGAAGATCATGTGTATAGAAAAATTTTGGTGAAATATGTTTAGTCCTATCTCCTTTTATATAACCCCCTTTCAATTGGGCTATGCAAGCCGAGTTATCTTCAAATAAAATTGTTGGGGGCATTTTTTGTTCAGTGACCAAACCACAATTTTCTATATATGATTAGTCATTGACCTCAACCAAACACATTCTCGACTAGCCTCATGGATTGCTAATATTTCAGCATGATTTGATGAAGTAGCCGTTAATGTTTGTTTCATAGATCTCCATGAGATAGCAGTTCCACCACATACAAAAATATAGCCTGTTTGAGATTTGGCTTTGTGTGGATCTGATAAATATCCTGCATCAGCATATCCGATCAACTCATGTCGAGAATCTTTTGGATAAAATAACCCAAGGTCAATTGTTCCTTGGATATAGCGAAAGATGTGTTTTATGCCTTTCCAATGTCGTTGAGTAGGGCAAGAACTAAATCTTGCGAGTAAATTAACAGCAAACGCGATATCAGGTCGCGTGCTATTTGCCAGATACATTAATGCGCCAATTTCGCTTAAATATGGCACTTCTGGGCCAACTTGTTCTTCATTATCTTCTTTTGGCCTAAATGGATCCTTTGCAGGATCAAGTGCCCGAACGACCATTGGATTACTTAGCGGATGAGCATAATCCATTCGAAATTGCTTTAATACCTTTTGGGTATAAGTTGATTGATGAACAAATATACCATTTTCCAAATGCTCAATTTGTAGACCAAGGCAAAATTTCGTTGTTCCGAAATCTTTGATTTCGAATTCCCTTTTCAGATATTCAACTGCCTTTTTCAACTCTTCAGGAGTTCCAATTAAATTTAAATCGTCAACATAGACTGCAACGATTACAAATTCTGACTCATTTTTCTTTATAAATACACAAGGACATATAGGGTCATTCACATAACCTTCCTTTATTAAACTTTCGCTGAGGCGATTATACCACATTCGGCCTGATTGCTTGAGCCCATAAAGTGATTTTTGTAATTTGATGGAATAAACTTCTCTGGGCTTTGAGTTATAAGATTCAGGTAATTTAAACCCTTCAGGTATTTTCATGTAAATATCATTCTCCAATGAGCCATATAAATAAGCAGTAACAACATCCATCAGCCTCATTTCGAGCTTTTCTCGTACTGCCAGGCTCATGAGATACCTGAAAGTTATTCCATTCATAACTGGGGAATATATTTCCTCAAAATCAATTCCCGGTCTTTGGGAAAATCCTTGGGCTACAAGCCTTGCTTTGTATCTTGCAATTTCATTATTTTCATTTCTTTTTCTCACAAACACCCATCTATAGCCAACTGGTTTTACATTTTCAAGTGTTTGGACTATAGGGCCGAGTACTTTTCTTTTATTCAGTGAATCCAATTCTGATTTAATTGCATCTTTCCATTTTAGCCAATCATCCCATTGCCGACATTCATCAACTGATTTTGGTTCAGGATCCTCGTCATCTTTCATCATCTCAAGTGCTACATTGTGTGCAAATGCTTGATCAACTTTGGTTTCTTTTCGGTTCCAATATTTTCCAGAAGTAATATAATTGAAAGCAGTTTCAATAGTTTCACTTTCTTCTGGATTGGCATTTTCAGCATCAACTTCTTCAAAAGTTGAATTTGTTATCTCTTCGGGTTTTTCATCATCCACGTGTATAATTCTTTTCTTTCGTGGATTTTTATCTTTGAAACCCAATGGTCTACCACGTTTTTGTCGTGGATTAGATTCATTAGCACTTGGAATTTTCCCTTCAGGTATATTTATTTTAGTCGATGCATTTGCTGCTTCAATGTAAGATTTTGTTACTCTTGCAGCATCATTGAAGGCATCAGGCAATTGATTTGCAATTCTTTGCAAATGCACAATTCTCTGGACTTCTAATTCACATTGTTTTGTACGGGGATCACATATATCAAATGGGATTTCCCACGAAATTTCTTTTTTCAGTTGATTACTTCCTCCCCCTAATGTCGGGAAATGTGATTCGTCAAAATGGCAATCTGCAAATCTTGCAGTAAATAAATCATTTCGTTGTTGGTTCAAGATATTTAATAATCGAGGGTGATTCATACCCGACATATATGCCCATCCTTCTTTGAGGTCCCATTTTTGTCCGTTGGGGTGGTGCAATTGGTACATATACAGCACACCCAAAAATTCTTAAATGGGAAATATCGGGTTCTTTTCCCGTTATAATTTGAGTAGGGGAGTAGCTATGATAGCTTGTCGGCCTGATTTTTACTAATGCTGCTGCATGCAATATAGCATGTCCCCAAGCAGAAACGGAGAGTTTTGATTTCATCAATAAAGGCCGTGCAATTAATTGCAGTCTTTTGATTAATGATTCAGCCAGACCATTTTGGGTATGCACATGCGGAACTGGATGTTCTACAGTGATACCAACAGATGTGCAAAAATCATCAAAAGCATTTGATGTGTATTCTCCAGCATTATCAAGGCGTATTTTCTTTATTGGATAATCAGGAAATTGTGCTCGCAGTTTAATAATTTGTGCAAGTAATCTAGCAAATGCTAGGTTGCGAGTTGACAATAAACAAACATGGGACCATCTTGTAGATGCGTCAATTAGTACCATAAAGTACTTGAACGGTCGACAAGGTGGATCTATTGGTCCACATATATCGCCTTGAATTCTTTCCAAAAATGCAGGGGATTCAATTCCCACTTTTGCTGGAGATGGCCTTTTAATTAATTTTCCTTGATAGCAAGCAGCACATGTGAACTCATTTGGATTCAAAACCATTTTATGGTGTAATTTATGGCCATTGGAATTTTCAATAATTCGCCTCAACATTACGCTGCCCGGATGTCCAAGCCTTTCATGCCAGGTTATAAATTCACTAATAGCCTTTAGGCCAACTAGGTTATGTACTTCTCCGGCATAAACTTTTGTATAATATAATCCGGATGTCAAACATGGCAGCTTTTCATGAACCAACTTTTCACCATTGATGGTTTGAGTAATTAAAACATACTCATTTTCTGCCTCATTCAAAGTTTTGTTATATACATATGTGTATAGTATAGCTTGGATGTCTGTCCTAGTCTAGGCTTATGTTAAGCTGCCTCCTATCCTTTAATTTCATGAGTCATGGGTTGAAAGTTGTGTATAAATACCATGATCGAATGAAGACTTAGCATGGATTGCAGTCGATCATCTTCTATGCCCTCATCATGACTATACACACGTCTTTATATATATATTTAAGTTAATATGCTTCTTGTTATATTTATATAACACGTTATCAGCACGAGGAGTGTTTACCGGAGTTCTGTCTTAGGTATAATTTTCTATCGTTACTTTTCAATATAATTATGGCTAATCTCTCAAAGCAGGAATTTCTCCCGTTATGGGTTTCTGGAGACAATTACATGTCCTGGGCACGGGACGTAAAAATGCACCTGGCATCTATGGGGTTGGAAGATACTATCGCCCCTGACAAAAAACCATCCAGCCAGGATAAGGCAAAAGCCATGATCTTTCTGTGCCACCATATTGATGAATCTCTGAAACTTCAATATGTGACACTGGAATCACCACTTGAACTGTGGCTGAAATTAAAAGAGAGATATGATCATCTCAAAATGACGGTGCTGCCAAAAGCTCGAAGCGAATGGCATAATCTGAGGCTCCAGGACTTCAAATCAGTCCGTGAATATAATTCAGCGATGTTTCGTATTACATCGCAACTGACACTTTGTGGAGAAAAAATAACTAAATCTGATATGCTGGAAAAAACATTCTCCACATTCCATGCCACAAATCTGGTTTTACAGCAGCAGTACCGTGAGCGGGGTTTTCAAAAATACTCTGAGCTTATCACCTGTCTACTTCTGGTCGAGCAGAATAAAGAATTATTGCTAAAAAATCATGAATCCAGGCCAACAGGTGCTGCCCCATTTCCTGAAGCAAATGCCACAGAAGCAGAAAACCAAGTGCGGGATCGTGGGAATCAAAGAAATCAGAATTTTAATCGTGACAGAAATCGGGATCGCGGTCGTGGTAGGCCTGAATCATCTGGGAGAAACAAATATCGAAATAAACCTCGATATGAATCCAACCGCAGAAGTGACAACAGGAGGCCCTATAAATCGCAGCCAAAGCCCAAAAGAGACACAAATAATGATCAACCGTGTGATCGCTGCGGAATCAAGGGTCACTGGGCCCGAGTTTGCCGAACAGCTAGTCATTTAGCTGAACTGTACCAGGCCTCTAAAGGACAAGAAAGAACTGATCCCGAGACACATCATGCCACCCACGATGATACCTTTGATGATGTCCTGAATGATGATATTACCCACTTGGACACTGATGACTTTATTGGTGGCACAAACTGAAAGAAAAGTGAAAAGATCGGCTTTACATTTTGTATTTTGCAGATGATATATTTTGCCTTGTGATATTTTGTATTTTAATGTTTTACTCCCCATTTTGTAATCCCAGTTATAATGTATTTTGCAATGGTTATATTATATTACTGATGTTCTTTTATTAACTTCTGAAAAGAAATGGATGGCCAAGTTGAAAATGAAATCTGCCTCATTGATAGTGCTACAACGCACAGTATCTTAAAAAGCAAAAGCTTTTTCTCCCAATTAAAATTGGGAAAGACCGCAGTGAAAACTATTAGCGGTGATGAAAATTGTATTGAAGGATCTGGAAGGGCCGTTATATTTCTACCCAAAGGGACAAAATTGGCATTTGAAAATGCCCTATATTCAAGCAAGGCTCGGAGAAACTTGCTAAGTTTTGCTGATATTCGGAAAAATGGATATCATATTGAAACTTTGAATGAGGCAGAAAATGAGTATGTTTTAATTACTCAAACCATCAATGCTGAAAAGTTGGTTCATGAAAAGCTGCCATGTTTGACATCCGGATTATATTATACAAAAGTTTATGCCGGAAAAGTACATAACCTAGTTGGCCTAAAGGCTACTAGTGAATTTATAACCTGGCATGAAAGGCTTGGACATCCGGGCAACGTAATGTTGAGGCGAATTATTGAAAATTCCAATGGCCATAAATTACACCATAAAATGGTTTTGAATCCAAATGAGTTCACATGTGCTGCTTACTATCAAGGAAAATTAATTAAAAGGCCATCTCCAACAAAAGTGGGAATTGAATCCCCTGCATTTTTGGAAAGAATTCAAGGCGATATATGTGGACCAATAGATCCACCTTGTGGACCGTTCAAGTACTTTATGGTACTAATTGATGCATCTACAAGATGGTCCCATGTTTGTTTATTGTCAACTCGCAACCTAGCATTTGCTAGATTACTTGCACAAATTATTAAACTGCGAGCACAATTTCCTGATTATCCAATAAAGAAAATACGCCTTGATAATGCTGGAGAATACACATCAGATGCTTTTGATGATTTTTGCACATCTGTTGGTATCACTGTAGAACATCCAGTTCCGCATGTGCATACCCAAAATGGTCTGGCTGAATCATTAATCAAAAGACTGCAATTAATTGCACGGCCTTTATTGATGAAATCAAAACTCTCCGTTTCTGCTTGGGGACATGCTATATTGCATGCAGCAGCATTAATAAAAATCAGGCCGACAAGCTATCATAGCTACTCCCCTACTCAAATTATAACGGGAAAAGAACCCGATATTTCCCATTTAAGAATTTTTGGGTGTGCTGTATATGTACCAATTGCACCACCCCAACGGACAAAAATGGGACCTCAAAGAAGGATGGGCATATATGCCGGGTATGAATCACCCTCGATTATTAAATATCTTGAACCAACAACGGGTGATTTATTTACTGCAAGATTTGCAGATTGCCATATTGACGAATCACATTTCTAATCAACTGAAAAAAGAAAGTTCGTGGGAAGTCCCACTTGATATATGTGATCCCCGTACAAAACAATGTGAATTAGAAGTCCAGAGAATTGTGCATTTGCAAAGAATTGCAAATCAATTGCCTGATGCCTTCAATGATGCTGCAAGAGTAACAAAATCTTACATTGAAGTAGCAAATGCACCGGCTAAAATAAATATACCTGAAGGGCAAATTCCAAGTGCTAATGAATCTAATCCACGACAAAAACGTGGTAGACCATTGGGTTCCAAAGATAAAAATCCACGAAAGAAAAGAATTATACACGTCGATGATGAAAAACCCGAAGAGATAACAAATTCAACTTTTGAAGAAGTTGATGCTGAAAATGCCAATCCAGAAGAAAGTGAAACTATTGAAACTGCTTTCAATTATATTACTTCTGGAAAATATTGGAACCGGAAAGAAACCAAAGTTGATCAAGCATTTGCATACAATGTAGCACTTGAGATGATGAAAGATGACGAGGATCCTGAACCAAAATCAGTTGATGAATGTCGGCAAAGGGATGATTGGCTAAAATGGAAAGATGCAATTAAATCAGAATTGGATTCACTGAATAAAAGAAAAGTATTCGGCCCTATAGTCCAAACACCTGAAAATGTAAAACCAGTTGGCTATAGATGGGTGTTTGTGAGAAAAAGAAATGAAAATAATGAAATTGCAAGATACAAAGCAAGGCTTGAAGCCCAAGGATTTTCCCAAAGACCGAGAATTGATTTTGAGGAAACATATTCCCTAGTTATGGATGGAATAACTTTCAGGTATCTCATGAGCCTGGCAGTACGAGAAAAGCTCGAAATGAGGCTGATGGATGTTGTTACTGCTTATTTATATGGCTCATTGGAGAATGATATTTACATGAAAATACCTGAAGGGTTTAAATTACCTGAATCTTATAACTCAAAGCTCAGAGAAGTTTATTCCATCAAATTACAAAAATCACTTTATGGGCTCAAGCAATCGGGCCGAATGTGGTATAATCGCCTCAGCGAAAGTTTAATAAAGGAAGGTTATGTGAATGACCATATATGTCCTTGTGTATTTATAAAGAAAAATGGGTCAGAATTTGTAATCGTTGTAGTCTATATTGACGATTTAAATTTAATTGGAACTCCTGAAGAGTTGAAAAAGGCAGTTGAATATCTGAAAAGGGAATCCGAAATCAAAGATTTCGGAACAACGAAATTTTGCCTTGGTCTACAAATTGAGCATTTGGAAAATGGTATATTTGTTCATCAATCAACTTATACCCAAAAGGTATTAAAGCAATTTCGAATGGATTATGCTCATCCGCTAAGTAATCCAATGGTCGTTCGGGCACTTGATCCTGCAAAGGATCCATTTAGGCCAAAAGAAGATAATGAAGAACAACTTGGCCCAGAAGTGCCATATTTAAGCGCAATTGGCGCATTAATGTATCTGGCAAATAGCACGCGACCTGATATCGCGTTTGCTGTTAATTTACTCGCAAGATTTAGTTCTTGCCCTACTCAACGACATTGGAAAGGCATAAAACACATCTTTCGCTATCTCCAAGGAACAATTGACCTTGGGTTATTTTATCCAAAAGATTCTCGACATGAGTTGATCGGATATGCTGATGCAGGATATTTATCAGATCCACACAAAGCCAAATCTCAAACAGGCTATATTTTTGTATGTGGTGGAACTGCTATCTCATGGAGATCTATGAAACAATCATTAACGGCTACTTCATCAAATCATGTTGAAATATTAGCAATCCATGAGGCTAGTCGAGAATGTGTTTGGTTGAGGTCAATGACTAATCATATATTGAAAAATTGTGGTTTGGTCACTGAACCAAAAATGCCCCCAACAATTTTATTTGAAGATAACTCGGCTTGCATAGCCCAATTGAAAGGGGGTTATATAAAAGGAGATAGGACTAAACACATTTCACCAAAATTTTTCTATACACATGATCTTCAAAAGAATGGTGAAATTGATGTGCAACAAATTCGATCAGATGAGAACTTAGCGGATCTATTGACCAAGGCATTGCCGACTATAACGTTTGAGAAGCTCGTGAAGAAAATTGGGATGCGGCGGCTTCAAGATTTAAAGTGATGTTCAAATCAGGGGAGCGATAAATACAAGAATATTGTACTCTTTTTCCTTCACTAGGATTTTTTCCCACTGGGTTTTTCCCTAGTAAGGTTTTAACGAGGCATATTCTTTGTATTAACGACATCCAAAGGGGGAGTGTTATATACATATGTGTATAGTATAGCTTGGATGTCTGTCCTAGTCTAGGCTTATGTTAAGCTGCCACCTATCCTTTAATTTCATGAGTCATGGGTTGAAAGTTGTGTATAAATACCATGATCGAATGAAGACTTAGCATGGATTGCAGTCGATCATTTTCTATGCCCTCATCATGACTATACACTCGTCTTTATATATATATTTAAGTTAATATGCTTCTTGTTGTATTTATATAACAAGTTTCAATATGATATCCATTTTTCCGAATATCAGCAAAACTTAGCAAGTTTCTCCGAGCCTTGCTTGAATATAGGGCATTTTCAAATGCCAATTTTGTCCCTTTGGGTAGAAATATAACGGCCCTTCCAGATCCTTCAATACAATTTTCATCACCGCTTATAGTTTTCACTGCGGTCTTTCCCAATTTTAATTGGGAGAAAAAGCTTTTGCTTTTTAAGATACTGTGCGTTGTAGCACTATCAATGAGGCAGATTTCATTTTCAACTTGGCCATCCATTTCTTTTCAGAAGTTAATAAAAGAACATCAGTAATATAATATAACCATTGCAAAATACATTATAACTGGGATTACAAAACGGGGAGTAAAACATTAAAATACAAAATATCACAAGGCAAAATATATCATCCGCAAAATACAAAATGTAAAGCCGATCTTTTCACTTTTCTTTCAGTTTGTGCCACCAATAAAGTCATCAGTGTCCAAGTGGGTAATATCATCATTCAGGACATCATCAAAGGTATCATCGTGGGTGGCATGATGTGTCTCGGGATCAGTTCTTTCTTGTCTTTTAGAGGCCTGGTACAGTTCAGCTAAATGACTAGCTGTTCGGCATACTCGGGCCCAGTGACCCTTGATTCCGCAACGATCACACGGTTGATCATTATTTCTGTCTCTTTTGGGCTTTGGCTGCGATTTATAGGGCCTCCTGTTGTCACTTCTGCGGTTGGATTCATATCGAGGTTTATTTCGATATTTGTTTCTCCCAGATGATTCAGGCCTACCACGACCGCGATCCCGATTTCTGTCACGATTAAAATTCTGATTTCTTTGATTCCCACGATCCCACACTTGGTTTTATGCTTCTGTGGCATTTGCCTCAGGAAATGGGGCAGCACCTGTTGGCCTGGATTCATGATTTTTTAGCAATAATTCTTTATTCTGCTCGACCAGAAGTAGACAGGTGATAAGCTCAGAGTATTTTTGAAAACCCCGCTCACGGTACTGCTGCTGTAAAACCAGATTTGTGGCATGGAATGTGGAGAATGTTTTTTCCAGCATGTCAGATTTAGTTATTTTTTCTCCACAAAGTGTCAGTTGCGATGTAATACGAAACATCGTTGAATTATATTCACGGACTGATTTGAAGTCCTGGAGCCTCAGATTATGCCATTCGCTTCGAGCTTTTGGCAGCACCTCATTTTGAGATGATCATATCTCTCTTTTAATTTCAGCCACAGTTCAAGTGGTGATTCCAGTGTCACATATTGAAGTTTCAGAGATTCATCAATATGGTGGCACAGAAAGATCATGGCTTTTGCTTATCCTGGCTGGATGGTTTTTTGTCAGGGGCGATAGTATCTTCCAACCCCATAGATGCCAGGTGCATTTTTACGTCCCGTGCCCAGGACATGTAATTGTCTCCAGAAACCCATAACGGGAGAAATTCCTGCTTTGAGAGATTAGCCATAATTATATTGAAAAGTAACGATAGAAAATTATACCTAAGACAGAACTCCGGTAAAGACTCCTCGTGCTGATAACGTGTTATATAAATATAACAAGAAGCATATTAACTTAAATATATATATATATAAAGAAGTGTGTATAGTCATGATGAGGGCATAGAAAATGATCGACTGCAATCCATGCTAAGTCTTCATTCGATCATGGTATTTATACACAACTTTCAACCCATGACTCATGAAATTAAAGGATAGGTGGCAGCTTAACATAAGCCTAGACTAGGACAGACATCCAAGCTATACTATACACGTACGTATATAACATTCATAATTATTTGAGTTGATTATAATTAATTAATAAAAATTGGGCCATTGCATAAATTAAAATAGTGTGCAAATAAATTGATAGGCAACATGTGTATGAAGACATCAAAGAGTCATAAAGAGCCCAACCCATTAAAATTAGTAGTGAAAAACAAGCCCAATCATCATTAAGAAAGAAATATAGTATTGGAGTTGTGGAGGGATCAAAGTGCAATTATTGAATTGCTAATGGGTCCTTTGACCTTAAATTGGGGAAATTAGAGATTTGTCCTCATTCCAACCTTTTCCATCGGGTAAACTAAAGAGAATGAAGAAGAAGACCGATGAGAAGAAAAAGGGGCAGCGGTAATGGTGATTTTGGGGAGAGAAATGGAGACTCCATTCAAGCTCCTGTACGGGTTCGAACTCTCTCTTCTTCCTCTTCTTTAATTTCGCATGATTTGGGGATTTTGGGAAAGCACCGAGTTTTCGATTTTGTTGATGGAAATCCGGCAACCCACCGGAGGGGGAGGTGGGGTGCCGGCGGTGAAGTTGTGATGGCGTCGGGATGGAGGCGAGATGGTGTAGCTCGCCGGATGGCGAGCTGTTGCTCGGGAGAGCAGCGGACAGGTGTGCGCTGTTGTGCAGCGGCGTTTCGCCGCTGCCGCTGTGGCGGCTGCCGGCCTGTTGCCGGCGGTGTGGTGTTGGTGGAGAGGGTGGTGCTGTGGCATGGTGGTGTTGGCAGTGGCTTGGATGTTGGGGATTCTTAAATTTTCTTGCTTGAATGTTCTATTGAGTTTGTTAAGTATTTGAGATTATGTTTTTGACTTCTTAGGTTGGATGTGTTGAAGAATTCTTGAATGTGGAAGTTAGAATGAAGGTTGGAGATTTTGAGTTTATATGATTATTTTTATATTGGACTTGAATTGTGGTAGTCTTGAATTGACTTGGTATTTGGTTGTTTGGAACTTGCTTGAATTCACATTTGGACGATTCATTGAAGAAATAATGAGGTGGTTCTTTGTTAAATAGGAATTAATTGGTGAGTTAAACAAGATGTTAGATTGTTGAGTGAATTGAGTTGTTCAAATTAGAAGAGTTGAATGTTATGGAGTTGAGGAGTGTGGCTACTTGTTAAAATGGGAGTTTTGTTTGGTGATTCTTGAATCTTGGAATTGGGATTTATTTATGATATGCGCATTTGGTTATTTTTGTAGTTAAGGTTATGGAGTTGGAAACTTTAAGCTTGAAAGGGAATATATGTTGGAGAGTTATTAAGTGAATGAACATTGATTTTATTTTGATATTGGAAGTCTTTAAAAAGGGATGTTATATTGGAGGTTGTGGATTTTGAATTAATTGGTTATGTTGAATGTTGGTGTTGACTATTGAAGACTTGTTAGTTTTGGTTTAAAGATGTTAGGATATATATAGTTGGTTTTGTTCTTTTGACATTTGGGGTTGTTGATGAGTTAATGAGATGTTGGATTAATCCTTATCATTGGGTCTTGTTGAATCATTTTATAGTTGCCTAATTCTATGTTGATAAACATAGAATGAGAATTGTTGAATGATTGTTTTGTGGGATTGATGAAGGTGAATGTTGATATGACGAAGGAATGGGATGATGTGTTGGTACTGTGATATTATTTTAATTCTTTTGATAATATTTTGTGTATAGGGAACAATCGAGAAGCTATTGGAAGGTTGCAGACATGCAAAGGAAGTTTGAAGGAATCATAATCCAGGCAAGGAATAGTTAGTAATCTGTAGATTAGGGAGTTAGGCCGAGATGTCTAAACTAGTATTAAATTATACTCCCTCCGTCCCACTTGAATTGTCCCATTTGACTTTTTGACACTGTTCATTGTTCAACTTTGACTCAATATTATTGTAATTATATATTTGAAAAAAATAGTCGAGTTTGGTCTTGTTAGATTCGTCTAGTCATATAGTTTTAGAATATGTATTTTATATAATTTTTAGTTGTATATATTTTGAGATATTAACGATTAAAAAAGTGCATTGGATTGTGTGCAGAAATGAAATGAGACATTTCAAATGGGACAGAGGGAGTAATTGAATAAGTCATGCATGTTAACCTAGACAATTAGGATGTGAATCTAATTAGGTTATACTTTAAATTTAGGGACGTCTATGACTAGACTGGCTCCCTAGGGATCTATCACTCATTATGTTAGAGCTAGTGATGTTTATATTGGATGTAAAAGTTGTAAATTGAATGTTGGAATTTATGATATGAGAACTTAAACGGATAGGTGTTTCTCTGACTATCATATATGTGGATTTTCTGAGTTTATTCTATGTGCTTGATTGGGATTTACTCCCTTGACTGATTTGACCTGTAGGGATATTCAGCTGATATCCGGGGTCTGTGTGTTGTGCGTGTGGCACGTTGCGGCAATTGGGGAGTGAACCCATTGCCATGACCCGCTAGACGCCGCTCTGGTCAGTGACGACTACCTGGCTCCCTCACCAGTGTTATTGGCCCTGCGTAGGCCGTTCGTCGGGGGGGGGGGGGGGGCGACGTTGACAGGCAGTTCATTGTGTATGGCAGAGTGTGGTGACCTCTGGCCAATGATGACTGTCGACCATGGTTATTAGGAACGCGTTAGACATGATTATCTGCTGCATTTAGGATAGATAGACACATAGGTCATATCATTCATCTCATCATTCATCATGCATAATGATTGCAATGCATTTTATGGTTGAAGCACCGGTATGGGACGGTGTGATGTTTAAATACTGTATTTAATTTATGTTATTAATATTTGTATATCTAATTATATCATTTAGTTCTCATACTGTCTAATCTACTTATTACTGTTATTTCCTTGCTCAGTACTTTTGTACTGACCCTTGCTGTTGATGTTGTTTTATAGATTCTCCATGGATGGCGCATATCATGAGGATGGGGTACGGGATGAGCGAACTAGTATAGATTACTATTGTTTTAATTGTAATTGTTGTGCACTACCTGGGTTTATTTATGTTGATGTTATTAGGCTTTTGCCTTGTTAGTAATTAATTCAGGGCTTGTAGCCCGGATATATTTTTATTGTTCCTGGGATCATTTTACTGTATTTGTTGTTATTACCTCGCTTCGTATTAGCTGTCTAAACTGAGTGATCAACAATTTAGAACAGTTAATACGGCGGTAACATCACGAAAATGGTATAAATTTTCGGGGCGTTACACCATTGGAGGGGGAGAATGCTATTAAGATCAAAAAGCATAAACCCGCTTCAAATTTTACTACTTTCCATAATGATTTCAAGCTAGGACCTGCGAAGGCTGGAACTGAATTGGTGCAACATATGAAGGATGAGATGAATGCAATCAACCTAAGCTGAATTCAATGAGCCAGGACATGTTTGGGATCAAAAGGAGACTTCATCATCTCACATTGTTGTTTCGTGGATCCTTTGATGAGTCTCATGATCAAGTTGACTCGGAGGAGACTAAATCTGAATGATTCCTCAAAAAGGGGGAGAATTATGGGACGCTGGTTGTGCTGACTGCCTGGACAAAACTGTTTTGCTCTGCTAAAACATTGAACTGTTGAAACCGTTGGATACTTTGCTTTACTGTTTTTTCCTTTGCTTGGTTGTCAGTTGGATTTGGTGACTGCTTGGTCATACTTGTTTTGCATGTTTTGAATTTTTGCTTGGATGGATTGGGAATTAGAGTTGTATGGGGGTATTTGAATATGGGGATTTGCTTTGCTTTTACTTGCATGATTATTATTCCTTGTATTGTGATTTTCTTTGCTGTGATTGTTGGTTTCTCATCCCATGTATTTTTTTGAATGATCATCCCACAAAGGGGGAAATTGTTATGTTTTTGTGCTTAAAACAGTTGTGCAAATGATCGTTGAGCGAAGGATGTGAACACAACGTTGCCTATGCCCAGACCCCAACTGCAGAAACGACAAAAGCTGTTAGGGTGACAGTTGTCTCGGGCGTTTCCCTAGCCCATGGGACTAGATTTCCGAGCCGTCCGCATTTTTAGGGTAATATTCTCATTCTTATGAGGCTGTAAAAACATAGCATTACACAGAATCATATTGAGAGAATTTGAGGGTTGCAGGTGAAGAAAGAACAATATATTCTTCATGTAAATCTCTATCAAGCTGTTGTGCTCACTAAGGGGTAACCTTTGTATGTTCTTGGTAGAGATTGTGGTTAGATTTTAGCTAGCATTTCATTTCTTTGCAAGTTTTATCTTCTAGAAATGCTTAGAGCTATTGAAAATGGGATTGTGAGTTCTTGAGCTTATTTTGGGAGTAGCTATCACAAGGATATACTAGCTTGCTTAGCTTGGGAATGGAAGTTTTTCAGCAGGTATTGCCACTCGTATAGGCATAATACTATATTCCTATCCAGAGTTTGTCTAGGAGAAGGGAGTCCTTTTGTGGAGCGGTTGAAGGGGTTGCTATTGTAAACAGAGGGTGATTCTATTGGCCTTGGTTGATAGTAAAAACATGCCTCGATTGGAAATCCCCCGGATGTAGGACAGGATGATCCGAATTGGGTAAAGAAATACTTGTGTTGTTTGTTCATTCTGTCGTTTACTTTCTGCCTTGTTATTTGAATTTTATTGTGTACGAGTTGTGGGCACAACATGTATTTACAGTGTTCATCACACGGACCTGTCAGCTACTAGATAGAATAAATTGCGAAATAACATGAGAGATCAATTATCAAATGATTGCTTGGTTACTTTTAATGAATATTCACTTTGGGTAATGAGACTAATTAATTTAAAAAAAAAAAAAAGAAAATTTGCTTGGCAGTCTATTCAGACTAGATGGGGATTGATTAAGTTAATTAATCTGATTAGGATTATTTTTATCCCACCCAACCATATGGCAAGGATTACAAATAGAAAAAAGAATTTTTGTTATGAATTTTAGCATTGATAAGTTGATATGGTACAATAATTCCACAACAAGAGAACTCGTTCTAAACAATAGATAATGTGTAGTACTCAGTTTCTAAATTTTATATTTCTTTAAATTTAAATTTTATTAATTATAAAAAATTATATATTATTAACTTAACTTTATTCATTATTCATGACACACCAAATTAAAATTCTGGATTCAATCACAGGTGGAAGTTTCATATTGGACAAATCCCCATTCTCCAATCCAGGAGGAATATGAGTTCTTGAAAATATATGACCCTTAGATTTATACTACCTCTGTATCGAATTGTTTATGATAGACCCACTTTTTCCGCAATCCAATATGCTTTTTACACTATTAATAACTTAAGTTTGGTAAAGTAAAAATTCTAAAAATTTGATATTTAAAAAGTACACGACGAGACGAGTCTAACAAAAAAATTCACTTGGTTATAT
The DNA here is from genome assembly GCA_030278955.1 of Hygrophila difformis. Classification (NCBI taxonomy): domain Eukaryota; kingdom Viridiplantae; phylum Streptophyta; class Magnoliopsida; order Lamiales; family Acanthaceae; genus Hygrophila; species Hygrophila difformis. Next base: position 22,312,238 of record JAOANR010000005.1, read on the forward strand.
TTTAACTGATTTCAATATAATAAATCATAAATAATTTTTGGCATATTCAGACTGTATTACCCTTATTAAATATACTTCATTCTTTTTTAATTGCAAGGGTTATACAGTAATTATGCCTTAGGTTTGCACGTAGGCGCTGATTAATCATCCAAAAATGTAAAGTATAATTATACGTCAGCGCTGAATCATCCTACATGCCACCTGATCACACTTTTAAATATTCTATATTAGATAATAAATCTATTTGTTAGTAAAAGAAAATATTGAGAAAATCTTTTCATATATTTTTTTAATAAAAATATAAATTGAAAATAAATTATAACATATTTGATATTTATGACAAATTTAGTTAAACCAATACATTATAAATTCTTCAATTGAATAAGTAATATCAAATGTCTATTATATTATTTATATTAAAAATTCAAGACTAAAATATTAACCTAAATTAATGTAATAAAAAGATGTGTAGTTTGGGCTTACACACCTTTGACGTCACATAGGTGTCAATATTTACCAAAAAAGTAATGAAATAAAAAAATTAATAATAATCATCTTTAGGTTATTTATCAAAATATATATATAGTTAATAAAAAATTATAATTCGTTTTAAAAATTTAATCTTGATTTTTTGAATGAGATTTAATTTTTAAATATATTTTTTATAATAAAAATAATTTTAATAAAATAAAATAATATAAATTATCATAATTTTTCTTATGAACATAATCCAGAATTTTGCATTTTTTTTAGTTTCTCAAAAGGGTCAAAAAATATATTAGTCGATTTTACGATATCATTTGATTTATAAGGAAATTCTAAATGCAAATGGCAATGAATTTAATACCTTTCTACATTTAGGTTATTATGTATGAATTTTGTATAGGAAATTAAAGAGTATATAATGTGTTCCTAAAATCACTTCATTCCATTTTTGTTTTATTTTTTTAGTTCTTTTTTATTATTTTTTTTGAAAAAAAGAATTTATCTGGAGCCTTTTGAGGAAAGAATTAAATTTTGTATATATAATTTTTATAGCAAAAAACTTGAAAAATCATTTTAAGCTATTCATTCAAATGCAACAGATAATCTATATCTACATGCAATTGGTGTAAAAAAGTAATTTATAGTAACATATTAACTCATAAACCTTTGTAATAGTTAATGCTTTCCGATAGTCTTACTGAAATTTACACCCCAATCATCTTTTAATATTTGAGATTATGCATTTTTAGTCCTTTAGCCCATGGTTTCTAATTCTATTTGCTGGGAAACATTATCTCTTACTGCCTAAGGATTTACTCTTACACATTATCTTTTGACCTTCCTCCCCGTTGATTAGCATATAATTTATAAGACGATACTGTGAATTATAATCCAGGTTTTAATATGCATCATCATCTATGCCTCATGACATCTTATATGGCTTCGTTTGGTAAATAAATAGAGTTTAGAGTTTAGAGTTTGGTTTCAGATATTAGAGTTTGGCTTCAGAGATTAGAGTTCCCAAGGCCACGATTTGTGGAGAAAATCAGCGATTCCAAATCTTGTATTTCCGGAAAAACAAACAGATATGAATCTCTTAGAGTTGGGAATGGGCTTTTAGCGTTTGGACCGCTTATTCCAAACGGGGCCTATGTTGTGTATCCCGATTCCTCAATGAAAGAAGTATGCACACCTGTCTTTGAATCTTACATTTGGTTTTGAGATTAGAGCTGAGATCTGATATAACTGATTGCATTATTATAATTCATGGAGAAACATAGATGCTCAACTCACTTCGAATCTAATAATTGGTTATAGGGTTGAGATTTAATTATGAATGCTTTCTTTATTATAAATTTTTAATTCATGACGAAACATTCATACTCAACTCTATTAAAATATAATATTTTCTAGGTCTTCTAAATAATGTTTTGTATAATATAATTAATTGAATCAATCCCTCCTACTATCTTATTAAATTTGCGGAGATTGGTACTCATGGTTTAGAATAGCTTGGTTTATTGAAATTGTTGGATCAAGATATTCCTATAGAAATTGATGTTGATTATGACGAGGTAATAAACTGATTGTTTATTTTGTTGCATGTTTTATGATCAAATTGATACAGATTCTTATGGTTTCCTGTGCCTATGTTATGAATTTAAAGTAAAGCAAACTTTATGCACAAATAATAATAATAAGACCACAAATGCTTGATTTTATTTGGAATAAAGAAAAACACCCACGAAACGAGGTCAAAATTCTAGTAATATAATAAAACTTTAAGTGAAATTTTTTGTATAAATAGTAACAAATTACCAAATACAAATACCATTTCCATATGGAGGTAGTACTATTTTGAGTATATTTGGATGTTAGCATATTAGGCAGCATATAGCGGATTAGAAGAGCATATTCTCTCATAATTCTCTCTCCGAATCTGCTATCTGCTAGCGGATCCGCTGACTCCCAAACATCTGATTTCGTATTTGCTCCAGATTTGTCCAAAACGCCTGATTTTGACAAGTTACCCGTTACCGCTTCACGTGCAGTTCTTACCGCGTTTGTCTGTAATACAGTCAAAATTCTTCAACTTATATCCATTAAACTTCTAACGTATATAAGACTACATTTTGATGTGAAAGAAATTATTTTAGATTATAATTTCATGGTAAACACATCGACGATAAGTAAAAACACGTTAATTACTCAAGGAAATGTTAATCATTGTCCAAACACATCAAATTCAAATATTTGACTTTGACTAGAACTGCACCTTTAGACTAGTATTCTGTCCATATATAGTGAAATACTAATGTAGTATTGTATTTTTTGAATCCGGTTACGGTACAACCCTTGAATTGTATGCATGTGCATACATCATATATGACATTTCTCCTATCACATAGAATATCCTCACATCACATATTCATCCATCACTGAAAAATCTATCCCATTACACTCTCACAAAATATTCTCCATTACATGAAACATCTCTCCCATCACATGAAACATATATCCCATCACATATAAAAAGTATGCATGTGCAGGTGTATGCACCAAATCCACACCCGTATTTTGTATACATAAGTCTTAATTTCGGACAATGAGCGAAATTATGATGTTTCCTTGACCATCCTAGTAAGATAGGAATTTCTTTTTTTGGATGTGTAAAACATATTGCTTATTGCTAGATGCCTAGAACAGACACTGCGGCGAAATCAGGATTCCCTTCGAGGGGGGCCAATTTCCATCAAAAATTGGTCACGAAATATCAACACAAAAATCAAGCACAAATTATTTAGGATATTGTCGAAATAATATTGTACAAAATAAGAATATAAACCTATAGTTAAAAAATCCCAAGGGAGGGTTTTTTTCTACTACCATATTACTAGATTGTGTATATTCATGCAAGCAAAAAAATCATGTAGGGGCACATGTATGCCACTCCTTTTTTGGGCAAAGTTTCGACCCTGCACATACACGTGAGCTACTTTGAATATTATCACACTTGTTTCGACCACGACAGCCATACAAATTCCCACATTAGAATGATGTTGTTCGTTTTCAACGGAGCCCACAAAATATTATTTTTGGGCACCATCCAAAAGATCTCATAGTAATGGAGTTAGGGGGTTAGGGAGATAAATTATATGCAAACCATCTTTTACTTTCTCTATATTCCCGATCATGTGAGATATGAGTTTGAACCCCAAAAAACTCTTCTTTATATTCAAATTTTTAGTACAAAAGAAGACCCTATTTTATTCCATAAAGGAAAAAATTCTAATAAAATCTAAAAAGAAAGTTACAATCAAAACACCCTTCTTTTTCAATAACAAAAGCTGATGGTTCCACTACCAGACACAATATTGATGTACTCATGATACCCATGATTCAATACAAAGAATGTTAAACCTAAGTAATATACTCTCACTATATATATATATAAATACTCATTCTATCTCAATTGAAATGTTCTACTTATTATTTTTTGATGTCTTATTACAAATGTTTTCTTTCTATAAATAGACATAAATTTCCCCTCTAACAACTACGTGGACCCCATCATATACTCACAAATCAACTCTATTTTAATTCTCGTGTCCAACAGTAACAGGACGCTACTAATGGGACGGAGGGAATATATGAAATAAAAATGAACCTACTGTGCTTCCATGCACCACTTTAATAATTAAAAACACCACATTGTCTACAATATAGAACTATATTCTGTGCTTTATATCGATGTTTTAATGCTTCATGATGGGTGATACAATAATTATGACACACAGACACACAAAGATAGATATATATACACACGAAGTATCTATATAATAAATCCTGAATACTTTTTGGCATGTGCAGACTATATTGTCCTTTTCCAAAATAACTCAATCATTTTAATTTTAAGGGTTAATCAGTAATTATACCATCATTTTATAGATCAACGGACCTAAAAAAGACACATCAGCGCTGATTAATCATCAAGATACACGTCAGCGTTGATTAATTCTACCTACGCCATGTCATCAACTTTTAATACTATATTTAGATCATAAATCTATGGATCTATATATTATAAACAAATCTTTAAAAAATCTTTCTATATTTTCAATAGATATAAATGATAAACAAATTATAATATATTTGATGGTTAATAAATATTTAATTAAACATATACTTCTCTATTAGAAATTCTTTAATTGAATATATATATATCCAATATATATTATAATAGTTGTATTAAATTTTGAGCCTAAAGTATTTTTTTTGATAGGCACAATTATTTCTATCCATGTACTTTTTTTAAAAAATTTAATTAAACATATACTTAAATTTAATTAAACATATACTTAAATATGATAGTTGTACTTTTAATTCTTTATTTTTTTTTCGATAGGCACAATCTATATATTCTTCAATTTAATTAAACATATATATTTTTTTTTGCCTAAAGTATTATAATAAGTATAAATCTTAATCAATATAATAAATTAAAAAATTAATTATTTCTAACCATATTTTTGTTAATTTATCAAAATATATATTTAAAAGAAATTATTCTGCTATAGAAGATTTTATTTAAATTTTAATCCTAATTTGTGGCATCGGGTATAATTGGGAATTTAATCTTCTATACCATAATAAATCATGGAACTATTTTTTTGTGCTGCTTATATTAGTCCTTTAAGTTATAATTAATCTGTTTATAAGAATAATATATTATGGTTTCAAAAAGTAATTTAACCTCAAAGGTATGCATATCTATCATAAAGATACATATCAGTTTAGAAGGTAAAATCACTTCATTTTAAAATTCAATTACAGTAGGATTGCAATATATTGATCTCTCCTAAATCATGTAATCATATTTTCATTGTGCTCCATGTATTAACCTTTTAAGTTATAATTAATCTCTTTATAAAAATTATATATTATGGGTTCAAACAGTAGTTTTACCTCGAAGATATGCATATATATTACTCCCTCCGTCCCACTAATTCCGTCTCATTTTTCTTTTTGGTCCGTCCCGTTACAATCGTCACATTTTCCTTTTTGAAAATAATTAAATATATTAATTACCAAACCCACTACCATCATATCACATTAATAAATAAATATATTAAAATTTCAAACACACAACTATCACATTACATATAAATAAATCAATTAAAAATTCAAATACATTACAATCACATCACATAAATTCCTAATTTACCCCCACTATAAACACTAATTTGCCCCTACATTAAATACTAAATATCCCCACGTAAAATACCATGTCAAAAAGAAGTGTGACACTATTAGTGGGATGGATGGAGTATAAAATACTTATCAAAGATGTAGAAAGTAAAATCACTTCATCCTAGAATTTATTAAAAAAATTCATGACCGTATGATTGCAAATCTATCCATCCCCATCATTTACTCCTAATATTAGAAGATAATATAATAAATTTTGGAACTATAATTATATGGTGATACCTATATTGTTCTTTTAAATTATAACTAATTCTCTTTATATAAAATATATATTACGGATTTAAACAATTAAAATACATAAAGAGATCTTTAAATAAATAAATATACTATTTTCACTAAAAATATTTAGGAGTACTAAAATTTAACTTTTTATTGAAAAAACTTTTGAAAAACTACATAATAATATAGATAAAAAAAAAAGGTACTCCATCACAAAGAAAATTTCAATATATTATTTTGTTACATAAAAATCACCATCATAATAATGTATATATTGTATTATTAATATGGATATCATACCATATATATTCAATATTTGTATTATTGTAATCAACATGTTTTTTTTTTCTGGTTATTAAGAGTGGGTTACAAAGTTGAATGTTTAATATATTTAAATATTTTAATTATACATATAATATTTATAATTCGAGGCGGTAATCTTAGTGAATTAATTTTTTAATTGATATTATATTTTCTTTGTATACAAATTTGAATTTATCTTTTGGTATGCATTAAGAAAAAAAATTAAACTTTTTCTTTAATTTTTTTTTCTTTTTTCATTTTGAAAAATAAACGATAATAGAAACTATATTTTATAATTTTTTTTCATAAATATAATAAAATAACAAATTAATTGAGTTAATATTTGTTTGTATTAAAAATAAACTAATACCCGTACACAGAGCCCCGTACGCGGAGCGCGGGAGAAACATCTAGTATATATAAACACTAGATAGAACTGCATCTTAATGGATTGTCATATGATTATGAGACAATAAATAAGCTTTTGTAACAATTTTAAAATCAACCGCTAAAAGCCTAAAAAATCCCTTTGATTTACTTATATATATATATATATAATATATATATTTTTATCATAAAAGGCATAGATCACCCGTGTATTGAATTGGTTCTTTAGATGCACAATTGCATACCGGCTTGAAACTAGGGGGTGTATTCGATTGAGAGTTTATTAGATTTTTATGAAATTTAAAGTTGGTGGATTTAAAAAATCCATATACTCTACATAGAGTTAACTGATTTATATAGAATCCATGAAGAGTCTTGAAGAGTCCTGCTGATTTTATAAAGATTTTGTTTAGTTATATTTTTTAAGAGTATCCATTAAAATCTATAAAGAATTAAAATCCATAGACTTTTGAATACCTCTAGATTTTTAAAGACTTTTAAAAATTTGTATTGAATATCTATAGATTTTTAAAGACTTTTTAAAAATCTGTATTGAATACCTCAAAATTTTTAAAGACTTTTTCAAATTTAGATTGAATACACCCCAGCTTTAGAATTAAAAAAAACTCCAATAGAGTCTTGATTGAATACACTCCACTAAATACGATCCATAAAAAGTGATTTCTTTTAAATAGTGTCACTAGGCACATATTTTGTTCAAAAATATGTGTATGCATGCCAAGACATCGTACAACTGAGCGTCGTAAATGGATAGTTTTTTGTAGTGAAAAATCAGATATCCTATCCAAAAGGACAAAAGGTGTAGATGGATGAGTGCGTAGGTATGTTTGTTTCATCACAATGTATTCAATTTTGGCGTGTGTACCGGGTATCTCCAGGTCACATTAGATCCAAGACTAATCCCTCGAGAATCTAATGGGCATTGAAGGGTTGTATCCCAAAAGTAGAATTATGTAAACACAAAGGATCGTATGAGACATTTACTTAAGCTGTTGGAGCCCCATACCACTCAGGCCAACAGCCCCATATCACAATGTATTCAATTGGGTCGATCTTTAGATGCACAAATATATACTTAAATGCTAGAGGATTTTTTCCCCATTTATGATCAGACTGAGTGAGGCATATTTGGTAGCAAACTCATGTCTGGTTCGGAAGAATAGGGAAATATAACCTTGTATATAATAGTCTATCTAAGTCCATTAGTATGAGGCTTTTTGGGTGGTGCCGCTCAGCCTAAAGTGGACAATACCATACTAATGCCAGTGTTAGGGTGGCAGTCGCTGTCCCTACAAGTGGTATCAGAGGCAGGTTCGGGGATTGAGTCAGTAGCAGACTCAGCGGTGGACTTTTCCTGTCGGAGGGCTCTCAATTTGTGCCCTCGCGGTTGGGATTCGTGTTCGGTGCCTTGTGTCAAAAGTCTTACTAATATTGTAGTGGTCAGGTAGTGTGTCCCGTTAACTGGAACGGTGGTACAAGATGATTTGGCGGATCAAGTTGATTATAGCTTGAGGGGTGGCCACGTGGTGTGTAGTCCTTGATTCCAAACTTCACTTAACTCCATTAGTATCATGCCATTTGGAAGGTGCTAAAGACAAAACTATGAAACTCGGCCAAAAGCATACAATATCATAGTAATGTTGAAGTTAAGACAATATGGGAACCTAAATAGTCATTTTATCTGGTGGTCATATTTGCATCACAGTAATATGATTAAAGAATTTATTTGGACATACTCTCTCTTCGTATTTCATACATACGTACACACAATTTAATTTAAATTTATTAATTTGTCATAAAAAACCATCTAATCAGTCTTTCGATGATTGCATCACCAAAAGTACGTAGTGTATATTATGGTATATAATAATTACCCTTTGGTCCACGTTCAAAGCCATCAAAAATATTGTAATTGACTGGTCAAGCACACACTTGAAAGCATTGCTTAATGTCACTTGTTTACCACTTAAAAATGTTGATACATCACATTCAGACAACACTAAACCAAGCAGGTTAGAATTAATATATTCTTCTTCTATACTTAAAAAATCTTAACATTTCTAGTTTTCATCACTACAAGAAAAAAAACAATTTGCGAGTAACTTTTCCGAGTACAAATACTCCCTTTCCCAGGGTTTCCGAGTACTTCTACTCGCAAATTACTACAAACCGATTACTACAAATCGGGTTTAAAAATATCCGGCCGCGGTTCATATATTCTGAGCAGAAGTACTTTTATTCTTTCTCGAAATATTTTGTAAAATTCCCCCCAATCCGGAATCCGTATTTCCGAGGACATCTACTAGGATACGTTTGTCCGAGTACTTGTACTTGGATCATGCAATTCAATACACATATTTAAAGAGTAATATCTCAAATTTTATAAGTTAAAAAATTATAAAACTACGTGATTAGACGAAACTAACAAGATCTCACTTGACTATGTTTTATCCTGTGTTAAAAAACTCGAATCAAAATTACCCAATGAATAGTGTTTACTATGCTGCCAACGTTCACATTTTTAAAATACCCAGGGAGTATAATATATATACAACCAATTATAACCCAAATTAATAGCTACTAACTGCTTAATATATATTTCTACACATGCAATGAGGAATTTTATGGCTTGGCCTACTTATCCACACTATTATATATGCTCTTCCTACCAATAGCCCATCTCTTCATTGCCTTCTTTTTCGAAAAAAAAATAAAGTCTTTTGTTGAGAGTACATTATTTGTCTTGTTTTCTCCCGAAACCCAAAAATTTAGGAGGGATAAAATTAGTTTGGATCGTATAAAATCCTCCTTTATTCATGGTGTTTAAAAGGGCTTTTATTTATTTATTTATGTTTTAAAATTATTCTTTGGCATCATAGTGTGGGCAATTGCATCCAAAAGAACAGTCGGGGAGAATTTGAGATTGGAAAGGTTAGAATTTGGGTAGAAAAACACTGTCGAGGGCAAGAGATGAATGATATTAAATGTGATCAAGATAGTGCAAGATTTGATCATGACAGTAGAGAGAATTCCATTGGAACACAAAGGCCATGTGGGAAATGGAAGAAGACCACAACTCATGAAGTTCATAGTTGTATGCCTCGTAATCCACTTTCATCAGGTAATTGCTTGTGTTTTTTCTGGTAAATTAAATGCTCATAAAATTGAATGTTCTTTTCTGTGGCTCTTTCATATTAAGGTTAGTGTTTTTTTTTTAGTTCTATATGTGGTAGAATTTTTTAACTTGGGAAGCAAAGAAAGTACTACTCCCTCCGTCCCAGGCAAGATGTCTGGTTTGATTTGTTGGCACTGTTCATTGTTTACATTTGACTCAATTTTATTTCAAGTATATGTTTTAAAAAAATAGCCGAGGTGGGTCTTGTTAGAATCGTATAATCATGTAATTTTAGAATATATATTTTACATAATTTTTTATCGTATATATTTTCAGATATTAACGATGGTAAAAGTGCATTGGATTGTGTGCAGAAATGAAAGAAGACAACTTAAATGGGATAGAGGGGTACTTACTAATTGGCTTAGCTTCTGTTAACCAAGAATTTTGGAGGAATAAACCTCTAGTTTTGATTGATGAATATTGAGAGGACTACAAGATTTGCATAATGGAATTACAGGAAAACTAAGAAAGCTTAAAGGAATTAAAGTGCGAAAAGAAAGACTTAAGAAAGCTGTAAAGGGAATGAAATTGCAGAATTGAAGAACACTGAAAGAAAACTTGCATGAAGAAAATGACAGGAAATAAAAATATGAAAGGTGCAATTTCCTCTGGGGAGTTGTGTGTTTGCCTCTCATGGATGCTATCTCCTATTATTTATAGGGAAGCACCACGTCTATTTGCTTAAGAGTGGAGTTGTAACGCCTGCCAATTCCATGATTCTCTCTTCCATAGATGGCGCCCTCCATGATCCTCTCCTCAGACAACGCCTCAGACTTCAATGCTGCCAGCTCCTCAGACAACGGATCCTCCTCCATTTTGATTGCCTGCATGGGTCTCTTATGCTGCCAGCTTCTCCCCACCACTTGGTCATCATCCGGATAAAACTTGAACTAGATGGCGGTTTCTCACCACTTGATCTATCCGGATAAATTTTATATTGGACTGGGCCTCTCGAAGGATTGGGCTAAGCTTAATGGGCCTTTGGATTGGGCCCTCGAAAAATGGATTGGACTATATTTATTGGGCCTAAATATTTTCGGGTGATGACAGATGCCCCCCTTGCGCTTTTATTCGATAGAACTGAGACTAAAAATGCGCATATATTTTGTTAATGCCGTCGTCGGCAACTTTTTATAAAAATATAATGGCGGCTTATGCCATCCGCCTCCTGAATGTCAATCATGAAATTAATGATGATTTTTTTTTTATTATTATTCACAAGCCGCCACTTTCCAGGAATAATTTGGTTTTAAAATTGGTGGGCCCCACTCAACTTTGGTTACCATTAACCAGGAATAAATGCCCAATTAGTCCTTTTTCTTTCCTTTTTGGCCAAATCAGTCCTTTATCTATTTTTATATATAAAGACCAGCGGACCTCGTCATCGTCATTCATCATCTCCGATCTTCTTCAACCTCAGTCCGGAGTCTTATCGTCATCACTATCTCTTCTACCCCGGCGGACTGCTCTCCATCTCCGACGACTCCCAACTGGCCATTACCCAATCGCAGTTCAGTCACGATCATCTTTGTCTTCACCATGGCCGGCTGCCATCACTCCCTTCTCGGCATCGTCATCGACAAGAGCTCCGGTAGATTTATCTTCTTCTCCATTTCCGGCCAAGTTCCTCTCTTTCCACCGACTGCTCTGCCGGACACGACGTGAAGTCGTCAACCGCCACAGGCACCACTCCGGCCTCCGTTGCACAGCCTCAGCCGCCAACATCGGGTCAAGCGCCGCCAGCTTCCATCCGAAACAGGCTGCCAGCTTCTCCATGGGCCGCCAACCTCACTTGGCCGCCAACCTTTCGCCAGCCGCCAGCCTCGGTCCCAAGCGCCGCCAACTCCGGAGACGTTGCCACCTCAAGCGTCCTCCGCCAGCCTTGAGTGTCGCCGCCAGCTTAGGTTGCCAACTCCCAAGTGCCGCCAACCAGGAAGCGCCGCCAGCTCCCCCGCGGACGCCGCCATCATCCCAGCACCGCCAACCGAGCACGGGCCGCCAGCTCTCCACGGCCGCCAGCTTCAAACGCCACAAGCCCGGGCGCCGCCAGCCCCTGCTGCGCCGCCATCTCCCACCGTCGGCCTTGGTTCGAGCCGCCAGCCTTGAATAGGGGAGCGCCGCCAGCCGTCGCTTGTCGCCAGCTTAAGGACGCCGCCATCCGCATCTGTCAAGCCGGGTACCAGCCGCCTGCTTATCACACCAGCTGTCGTTGCTTCCGGCCAGCCACCCATTGTGAGAGGAACATCGTCAGCCGCCGCATGAGCGAAAGCTTGCCGCCACCTAGTTAACGTCGTTGTTCTGCTGTGCGGAAGGATGAGAACGATGGCTGTCGAGGATGACGAGTGCTTAAGATGCTGGAAGAACGGAGCTGCCACCATGGAGATTAGAGAAGATGACTCCGCTGTATGTGCTGTAGTAAAAATAAGGTGGGGGAGATGATACAATAATGCAATTATGTGGGCCCACTAACTCCAATTTTGATTGTTGTTGTCCGAACTTAAATTAAGTTCAAAATGGATTTGCAAAGCATTCATTACGATGGGAAGATGTCTTCAGACATGGAAAATGGATTTGGGCAGCCAGTATTATTTATTTATTTATTTTTTTTTAGTTTTTATTTTATTATTATTATTATTATTATTATTATTATTATTATTATTATTATTTTTTTTTTTTTACAAACTATCCGGCCTCCAAGGCCGCCATCGATGGCCTTCTAGGGTCGTTACCCTGGGTTGTTTCTACCAAGAATCAATGTAGCAGCCGCCACCATTGGTTCGTCTTCCTCTTTACCCGATTTTACTTTATTGAAATGAGTCCCTTGTAAAGGATGACGCTTCTTGTCCTGTTCGTCCAGGAATTTTTCCAAGCGGGCCGCTCTCTCGGCCAGTTGGGCAAGATTAGTTGCATCCTGCACAATTAAGTACTCTTTTAATCTCGGTAACATGTTAGCCACTGCTATATTGGCTATTTCTTTATCCGGGATTTCCATAGTACATCGGCGGCGCTGCAATCTATTAATAAAAGCACATGCCGCCTCATCGGCAAATTGTTTAGCGTTAGTGAGATCTTCAAGACTAACCTGTGATAGGGGAGTGTAGAACCTGTCATGAAACACCCGCCCGAGATCAGCCCAATTCTGAATTGAATTCGGCCGCAAGGACGTAAACCAAGCAAAGGCAGGTCCAGCCAGAGATGAGCTGAACAGCCTTAACTTCAGCCAATCGTTGGCCGCTGCTTCGCCACATTGAGCAGTAAATCTGCCCACATGTTCTACTGCGGATTTGCCGTCGTCTCCCGAGAACGTGGTGAACTCGGGCATTTTGAAGCCTCTGGGGTAAGGCTGCATAGTGTCTACCCAATCCGGGTATGGTTTCCTGTACGTGGGCCGTTCCATCGGCCTTAATTGAATCCCGAAGTGTTGTTGCATCATATCTGCCAATAATTCGGGTGACACCGCGGGTGCCTGTGTAGGAGGCATGGCGGCTTGAGGATACATGGCAGCCGGGAGAGGGTTGGCGGCCTGAGCAGCCATGGCGGCCGGGTGTAGGTTGGTGGCTTGAGCCATCGCGGCCGGATGCGGGTTGGCGGCTTGAGCCATGGCGGCCGGATGCGGGTTGGCGGCCTGATGAGCCATGGCGGCCAAGACAGGGTTGGCGGCCGGAGGAGGGTTGGCGGCCGGTAGGTTGTTGGCGGCCTGATGGTGATGCATGGCGGCTGGTGGTGCTGTAGCCACTTGAGGCATGTGTCCTCCCATAGGAGTAGGGATGGCGGCTGATGGCATGGGAGCCGCCACTCCATATGGTTGTGTTGTTGTCTGGCGTGATGCCATGCTGAATGCACCGGGAATCGCGGTACAGCATGGTACAGTGCTAGACACCAAGTATCCGGATGAAGTATACATCGGCATGGGAGGCACCGCATAACAAAAATTCGGCACGTTAAGTGCCGCATGAGTGAAAGCGAGAGCAGACGGGAATGAGGGCAAACTCGCGAGTCCTCCAGATGTTGTCCCCCAAGTCCTCTGTAGGTCGCCATACAGCCCTGGGATACTTGGTGGCACATTCATGCCATTTGCTGAAGTGGAGCCCTCTTGCGAAGTACGCAGGGATCCACAGATCTTGTCAGTCTGATCGGCCATAGCAGGCCGCAACATGTCCATAAGGTGCCTTGTAAGTAAATGCATGAATTCAGCCATCGATTCAGTCATGGATAGCCGCATCTGTTCCGACAGGGTTGGGACTTGCATTATCCCTTGCGGTGGTTGAGAGGTAGCCGCCGTATTATCGGCATTCTCAGATGGTGTTCTTACTGGAGTTTCATCATGCAACGACATCTCTTCAAATTTTTGTGTTAAGTCCCTTACTAGTCGTCCAGATCTAAGTAGCATACACTCCTAAGCGGATATGGTTTCAATCTCCATTCCCACTGGGCGTGCCAATTTGTTAACCAAGAATTTTGGAGGAATAAACCTCTAGTTTTGATTGATGAATATTGAGAGGACTACAAGATTTGCATAATGGAATTACAGGAAAACTAAGAAAGCTTAAAGGAATTAAAGTGCGAAAAGAAAGACTTAAGAAAGCTGTAAAGGGAATGAAATTGCAGAATTGAAGAACACTGAAAGAAAACTTGCATGAAGAAAATGACAGGAAATAAAAATATGAAAGGTGCAATTTCCTCTGGGGAGTTGTGTGTTTGCCTCTCATGGATGCTATCTCCTATTATTTATAGGGAAGCACCACGTCTATTTGCTTAAGAGTGGAGTTGTAACGCCTGCCAATTCCATGATTCTCTCTTCCATAGATGGCGCCCTCCATGATCCTCTCCTCAGACAACGCCTCAGCCTTCAATGCTGCCAGCTCCTCAGACAACGGATCCTCCTCCATTTTGATTGCCTGCATGGGTCTCTTATGCTGCCAGCTTCTCCCCACCACTTGGTCATCATCCGGATAAAACTTGAACTAGATGGCGGTTTCTCACCACTTGATCTATCCGGATAAATTTTATATTGGACTGGGCCTCTCGAAGGATTGGGCTAAGCTTAATGGGCCTTTGGATTGGGCCCTCGAAAAATGGATTGGACTATATTTATTGGGCCTAAATATTTTCGGGTGATAACAGCTTCCAAGAATAAAAATTATATTTTTCTTATGAAAAACTGAAAATTTTGCATTCCATAATCATGAGTGTAAAGCCAGCCAAAACAGTTTCTATCTATTTGTATGATAAGTGTTTTTGTTTCATTTTGGCTAGAAATTTTAGCTGCCACACACGCACATAAACTAAGGGGCTTAGGGCTCTCACGTGTTTCTAATCTAAACCCTCCTTTGGAAGAAGTGTTTACTTAATCATCACTTCATTACTCGACCTTTCAGAAAATCAACTTCACCATCAGAGGAGCTGTCCTTTGCCGACGCCTAATCTATCATCGAGGCCAAACTACGAAACCAATCCCAGATTAGTATCTTTCTCAATGCCTTCAGAAACTGGCCCAAAGTCTGAAGAATCATCCTCTTTGTCAAAACTAAAACAAAAGTTAAGATCTCTGTCATCCATGGTTGCCTGCATTCTACCAGAGCCTAAATCCAAAAGTGAGTGCCTATCATCGCCATACATGAAGGAGGTTGCATTAGATGTGCTGAGGAAAGCCACTGCAAACTTCAGCAAAGATAGTCTGATGGGAGAAGGTGCATTTGGCTATTCCTACAAAGAATGGTTGGATAGGGAAACCCTAACAGCAACAAGTGCTGGATCGGGGATGCCTGTTGCCATAAAAAAAGCTTACAGCTTCGGAC
This sequence comes from Hygrophila difformis, assembly GCA_030278955.1. Classification (NCBI taxonomy): domain Eukaryota; kingdom Viridiplantae; phylum Streptophyta; class Magnoliopsida; order Lamiales; family Acanthaceae; genus Hygrophila; species Hygrophila difformis. Next base: position 22,327,898 of record JAOANR010000005.1, read on the forward strand.
TTCCAGGGTCGTAAAAAGTGGCTGGTGAGTGTAGCTGTAGCTCCTAAATTAAGTTATGACTACAGTTAAAAAAATAAATAAATAAAAAAATTCAATAAATATGGGATTGAATTGTTGATTGGACAAAATTATAGAACAAAATGGGTTATTTTTTTCCCATCAAATTTCTCGAAAAAGTTTGTTTCTTTCTTTTAATGTTAGAAGAGTTCACTACAAGAAAATCACCCGTAGGCGACGACGGGAGGCGAGGAACAAAATTTTCCTCGCCCTGGGGCGAGGACATAGGCGACGAATAAATAAGTTCAGGACCACTCTTCATGATAGAATTTGCAAGCTGGAAAATTGTGATCGTCTTTATTCATATAGATTGAAAATTTTTGTTCTTTTTCCACTTTATCTTATTTTTTTAGAGCTCATGTTGCCATTTCTTCCTGTCACCTTATCTGCTTCAACCTTCTTTCTCCTGAAGCAGTTTTCTGATGCACATCTAGTGGTCGATGCTTTGGAGCCATCAGTTAGAGAGGAGTTGGTGAATAATTTTGGCAGTAGGGAGCTTACTTTATATCAATATATTTTTGAGGGAGCATGGTTGTCGAGTTTGATTTTTAGTTTAATTGCTTTCTCAATGTTTCTCATGTTTGGCTTCATGGCATTCACTATGGGGTTATATTTCGCAGAATTGACTAAGCTGGATAAAACAGAGAGAACATATGCTTCGATCAAGCGTAAATCGAGTACAAATGAGAATAAAATTCATCAGAAAGAACACTCTTTTTGTGAGGTACCTTTTTGTACTTATTTTTATTGGGTAGCATTCAAGATTGCTCTTGCATTTATGCTTATGAACATGCCCTTAAATGAATCTAAAATACTTTATCAGACCTCTATTATGATCTTTATTACTCTTGGGTTAATAACACTGTTTTGTACGCTTCATGTTTGCTTCCTTTTATTCATTCTTTTTTCTGTATCATACTGTTTTGATGATGTAGTTCTTATGTTTTCGGAGTTGTCTTTGTCGACTTGCAAGCATATGAGATGTCAGGTCATTTCAATGAGTGCCCTGGAGTGGCTTTCATAATGGGGATATGATCAATGTTTGAAAAATAAATATTGGTATATCATGTTTTTGTCTGGCGTGTGAATATGCTCACTACCATTATGAGTATATAATAGTGTTTGGATTGTGAAATTTTGGGAGGGGAAGTTTGAGTGGTGCTACTGGTTTATATATGGAATATGAGTTTTAGGTGGTAGAGGTGTGGGTTGGGAGGATTTTGGAGCATTTATTTTGTAGTTCACATGCCAAAATAAAAAATTATGAGATGACTGAACGGTAAAGACCTTGGTAATTGCTTGGAGCAGAGTAATGATTACATTATATTTGTGCATGTGCCAAATTGTTTGTTTATATTTGAGAATGTAGCCAAACCTTGCAATTTTATTGCAGCACACGATCATTTTATTTGAAATTTTGTGTTGTATTTTAGCATGAAACTGCATTCTTATGATTTTGCTTGGGTTTTGCCTTCCTCTGAATGTCTGGGGATCTCTCTTGTACTCAATGCAGGAATACTGGAAAGCTAGAAAACCTTTTGTTGGGCAGAAAAGAAAAGCAGGAGATCTTTAAATCCTTCATGGTTGGGCAGAGGAAACCTCCTGGTGCTCCTCAAAGCGGTTGGGAGAAGAGCTAGCAGCCCATTGACTTTATACCCGACTCCATTTCTGAAGACTTTGAGGAACAAGTGATTGAGACTAGGAAAAGAACCAAGGAAAAAGTCATTGAGGAACAAAGGTTGGTTAACTTTGTCTCATGTAATGGAGTTGTACTAGATTGTAGAAGTACATAAGATGAACAATATCATTTTGTATACAAAATATGTTTGAAATAAGTAGGATTAGTAGTGTACCAAAGATGTTTTCTTGTTTGATATGAGAACTGGAATGACATTATTATATTATTGATTTCAAATTTTATGTTTCTATTTCGTATTTAATGTATTTTTATGATTTTGAAATTGATTACAAATATTATTGTATATTCCAAAATCTTGTTGATCAGCTTTGCAGGGAAAAAAAAAAGATTTATTGAAAATTGCACTTTATTTGAATTTAGCAAATTGCAGATTTGGTATCAGGATAATAGAAATTTTTTTTTAAAAAAAAAATCGGAGGCGAGGACATGGGCGACAAATCCCTGTCGTCACCTAGTGCTTAAAACATATGCATTGTGTTTTCTCGCCAATTTCGTCGCCTGTTTCCTCGCCCCATTCCTCGCCCCGTTCCTCGCCCTCGTCCTCGCCACCATCCTCGCCCATTTCCTCGCTAAAGTCCTCGCCTACAGGCGAGGACACTGTCGACTAACATGGGAGCCCGACGATCATCAAGGCGAGGACACGTTTTCCTCGCCTATGTCCTCGCCTCACGCTGTAGGCGAGGACATAGGTGAGGAAAATGTGTCCTCGCCTCCCAGCGATTTTTTTGTAGTGCGTTCAGTGGTCCCATGAGTCGAGAAATATGCATACGTATTTTTCACAAATAGTAATAATTACAACCAATCCATATGTAAGTATATTATTAGCTTCTCAAATGAGAGAGTCAAGTCTTTTAGCCTTAAATAACCCTAACGAATTCATCTCATCTAGCTAGTGCAATAGATGTAGTTTTACTTTGAATTAGCTAGTGCAGTACATGTTTACTTGGACATATTATTAGTTGGCTTTTCGTCTAATCAAATTGTGCAGTCAGAAGTAAACTATTTAGGTCAAATTCGTCATCCAAATCCATAAAGCTCATTGGATATTGCTCCTACGGCGATGACCGGTTCCTCGTCTATGACTACTCGCCCGGAGGCAGCTTGGAGAAGCACTTGTTTAAAAGTAAGGATCCAACAACCCAAATCAACCGTGACGCGTTTTATGTTGTTGTTAAGGTACACGATGAACGTGTAAAAATTGCATATATATAGCTACGGTTAAAGCTGAATTGTTGCAGGAAATTTTCCAACACTGTCATGGGCGAGGAGGGTGAATGTCGCAATAGGTGCAGCTCGAGGGCTGTGCTTCTTGCATGAGGCCGAGTCACCTGTAATATTTGGGGGTTTTAAGACATCGAATATATTGTTAGATACGGTAAGTCTTGTTTACGATCCATTCACTCCTTATTTATCTAGATTATATTCTAGACCATTGACTAACAGACTAAGAATGGAAGCTTTAATCATAATTGTATAATGCATATATGCATGTATCATGTTTGATTCATTGGGCTAGGGTCTTGAAGAAGAAATAAAATAGAAATAAATTTGATCAAATTTTTAATTTTATTTTTCTTGCATTAAAAATAGAAACAGACTTGCAACTAATAAATATTTGGGACATATATATAGATGCTGTTTGGTTGCAACCATATTTAAGAATATACAAGATGGTTTATTTTAGCATACTTAACCTTTCTATAAACTTGTTTGGTAATAAACATATTGAGAATCTGATTCGAAACATTTTGGGGAACATATAGTAGTACAATATAGCAAAATTTAAACATATTGAATATGGTATCAGCTAAACTCTACAAGCTAGATTCAATTCAAAGTTATATGATATTTTTTTGCTACATAAATAAAATGCCATAATATAAGGTAGTTTGTAGTTTTTATATTTCTAAAGGGTTTTTATTTTATTTATTTTTAGTTTTAGTAGGAGCAAGCTAGTGTGCCTATGCCTTTGAAGTTTGAATTGTATCTAAAAGTAAACTGTCCCTATAAGAGGGAAGAATACAATTTGGTGCTACCCGTACCCGGGACAATATTTTATTCTTTTTTTTGGTAAATACTGATACTTAAATAATCATTAAAGGTTTGGAGGTACAAGCCAAACAAATTATAAAGTAATGGGAGGGCTAAAGCTCAACCCGATGGACAATTTTGATCATCCGCTAAATATGTATATATAATTTAAAGTGGGAAAACAACTTTTCTATTTGATTTTTAATTTAGAAATATATAGTTCTCTGGGCATGAATGAAATTATAGATGTATATATGCATCTCTAACAATAAGGGAAAAGTTTACAACTTGTGTATTTCTGAGTTATAGTTTCTTTGAAGACTAATTATTATAATTAAAGATGATTTTTATAACTGCAATATAGGATTTTAATGCAAAGCTTTCAGATATTGGATTGGCCAAATCTGGTCCCACCCATCGATCTCAACATAGAGTACTAATAGGGACACAAGGTTATTGTGATCCATATTATCTTGCGACAGGTAAATACTCTTTTATTTATTTCAATATTTTTTTTCTTCTTACATGCACGATGCATCTGTATTTTCAATTTTCATTAAATATATATAATGATAATTAAAATACTTTTCGTAATCATTATATTTCAAGAGTAGTTCCCAGAATTTAAGCAACATTTGACATGTAGGCACAATCTATATTATTCTATCAGTAGAAGTTACTAGAACAACCTTATGGCAACACAACGCGGTTCTGAGTCTGCTATGGGGCCTTAAAAGTAGGATTAATATACTATTGTTAAGGTATTTTTTTAATTAATTTTTTTTACTCATTTAAATTATAAATAAACGGCACCATTTCCGAAGATAATAGAATAATGAACGAACCCCATAAAGTTGCTCCACCCCTGTGGCAACACTCTTGTTAGGGGAGTACTATTTCTTTTTTTCTTTTTCTTTTTTTTTGGAGTACTAATTCTCGTCCTTATTAAACCAAATATTTAATTAATGTTAAATCTTTATTTAGTTATTGCAATGTATTTTTTTAATCGTTAATATTTTAAAATATATACAAATTAAAAGTATATAAAATATTAGACAAATCTAAAAAGATCGAACTCGACTATTTCTTTTCAAACATATACTTACAATAATACTGAGACAAAAATTGAACAATTAACAGTGTTAAAAAATCAAATCAGGCATCTTACATGGGATGGAGGGAGTACATTCATATTTGATAATTCAAAAAAGAGACATCATGTAGAACACAAGGTCACAATATATGCACGGGATAGTGAAATATGTTAGTTATAAAATTGGACACCACCAATAGCGTAATATGGTCAAAGTACTATAAGAAATTCGCGGGAAGGCGACAAATTTGGCGACGAAATTTTATTAAAGTCATCGCCTAAAATTTCGTCGCCTGACGGATTTTGTCGCCTTGTTTGTCGCCTAGTGCGCCAGGCAACGAACAAGGCGACGAAATCCTTTCGTCACCTTCCCACAAAATTCTTGTAGCCCAACCATGGTAAAAAGGTAGTCTCAATTCCAACAATGGCAAGCAATTTAGAAAAAGCCGTAGTATACGAAAGTTCCAACAAAACCACTATCTCAAACCGCACTTCCACGTCTCCGATACTGCGTCTTAATAAGAACCATGGTCTATGACAATCTTAGAGTTGCATGGCTATCCACGGCCGGGGTACGGCAAAAGACTGCCCTCATACTCGTGGTCGTACCGAAGGTATCAAAAGTATACCAAAAATCATTATGGAATGAGGAGAATACGAATATTGAAGAATTAAACCCCTTGCTAATTGCTTGTGCTGGAGAAAATCAACAAGGGTCCCGAAACCCTAGTTTCCAATTTTGGAGAAACAACAAGCTGACTTCCAAGCCCTCTGTAGGATTCATTAGAAGTCTAAATCACAAACAAAAGGTGCTTTGGAAACCTTGCACCATGTACTACGAATCTGATTAGATCACCTACTATAATTCCAAGTGCAACAAGCCCAAAATGAAGTGTCAACACAAGGTAAGCAACCTGATACAGGATGTAGGTCCTTAATTCAAGATTCTTGACTACGAGCGGTCGTCGGTGTGTGATCAGAACAACGTGTAAACAGAAGAAAGACAAAACACCAAGAATTTGTTGATCCAGTTCGGTTTTGCAACCTACATCTGGGGGATACCAATCCAGGATATCTAGACTAAGAAGAACCAAAAACTCTACAGACTTCAACCTAGATTCAACCTTAGAATCGGACTCAACACTAGACGAACTATCTAGATGAACTCCATCGTCAGGACTCCCCCTCAACGACGGCTTGCAGGAACACCTCCTGATCCGAATCTCCAGAATCTCCTTGAATCTGATATCCTTCGTTCTTCTTCTTTGATACACCTGAATCTTCTTCTCCAGGCTTCCAATAAGCGCAGGTCTCAAGGCTTCTTCGCAAAGAAAACCTCCACAACGTGATGTGTAGAAACGAGATCTTCAATTCGGCAAACCAATTGAAGCATATGAAGTGCAAGACATTGATGATCTTCAAGAATGACTCACAGATATAGAACACTCATCAACGTCTATCTAAAACCTCTCAAGAATGAACTCTATGAAAAACAAGAGAGAAAAACCAACTTCTAAAAATATGAAAGTGAATTACAACTCAATAGATCAATCTAGCAAAAATCTCTTAATCTCATCTAGGACTAAACACTTATATAGAGGATAGTAAATTCGCAATATGCTGAAAGTAGCTCCTCCAAATCAGTTAAAATAGTCCAAAATAACTTCCATCAGAAACTGATAATTCTGTTCAGTTCTTGTCGCCAATGCGTCGTTCCAACATCGTTATGAGACACTGTTCATCTGCACAAAAAGCTTTAGTGTGCTAACAATCTCCCCCTCTTTTTGTGTAGATGATGATCCCATCAAAAGTATCTCAAACATTAAAAGTGTTAGTATCACAATCAAAGATCACAGTAAGATATATCCATAAATCCATAAACATCCATCAATAGCAGTCATGCTAGAGTTCTAACATCCATCAGAGAATATCAAGATATTCACAATGTAAATCACATTACCAACCAAGTATACTAGTTACCATTACCAACATATCAGGTCAAGCTTCTCCAAATCTCCACCTCAATATTAAGCTCGGGATAGACACCTTTATTTCTCCATTCTCCCCCTTGATGGGAGCCATTTTTGAACTGAGTTGGGAAGCTTTTCTGGTTGGTACAGAAGCAAAACACTGATACAGTAGTCTGTGAGTAATAATGGCACTTTAATAACAACTTCATCACAGCTATGTATCTTTATCTCAACTGCAGTGATTCAATCTTTGGGCTGGGAATATGTTTCAGTAACAATTGGCCCAATGCCTTATCTTTCTAACTCTGAAGGCATAACTCCAAAATTCTCTTTAGTTGATATGAGTTGTTGTTGGTCTGTGATCACAACATCACATGGTGGTAGACTATTCTTCTTTGGAATCCAAACTCTTTGTATTCTGATCCTTTTTCGAAGTTTCTCCGTTGGCCATACAACAGCTCGACCATTCATTAAGTCTCTTACTATTCTGATGCAAGTTTCAGCAGAATGTTCTGGTAGTTGGCAATAGCAATAGTCTTTCTGTCGTCTGGACGATGTGCTGACTTCAATTTTGTCAGTCTCCTTATATTGTGAAGTCAAGTATCCTTCACTCACGAATTTGGTTTTGCTTGGAGTTGATTTCTTCTTATAACCTATACCTGTTTGATCACCAAAAACCTTTCCCATTGACAAAACTTCATCGAGTTTATTTTTACCTTTTACTACCTTTTGGGAATTGCGGTTTTCCTCTTTTAAATCATCCAACTCCTTTTGCATGTCAAGAACTTTAGCTTTAAGCTCATCATTCTGATTCTTTAAAGAGTCGACTTCCTTTAGAACTTCTTCATTCTTTTCAACTTCAATATCATAGGCTATTCCGATGTCAGCGAGTTGTCCCAACAACTTTTTATTTTCCTGAACAGCAGCTTTGAATTCTTCTTTGAGTTCATTGTAGTCAGCAAGTAATTCATCGTATTCATCATCACTGTCACCTGAATCAGAAGCAACTTCGTTAGGTGAAAAACATATTGTCTTTATTGTACCTTCCGAATGAGTGGGAATAGCATTTCTTGGAGTGAATGTAACGATATCATCAGTTTCACTGCTGTGGTCCTCGTTCGTTTCTCTGTCGTCGTAATGACTGAGTGTAGCTTGAAGTTCATTTCTACTGCTTTCTCCCCGTTTCAGGTTCTTGCACTGAAGTCTATCTGTCATATGAACATCGTCAGAACTACATTTCGGGATCTTTCCTTTGTTGAATTGCTTGGCCCTTCTTTCTTTAAGTATTCTAACACCTTCTTTGATAATGTAGAATAGTTCATCATCTGAAATGTTATCAAACTTTTCTACAACATTCAATGCGATGGTCTTTGCATCTTCTTGAAAAGCCATTCGATGGGTTTTCATCATTTTCTTTGATGCGCCTTTTCTCTTCATTTTCAAGATTCCGGATCTCCTCAGCTACGTTAGAGGGATGGCTTTGATACCACTTTGTAGGTCCCTTAATTCAAGATTCTTGACTACGAGCGGTCGTCGGTGTATGATCAGAACCACGTGTAAACAGCAGAAAGACAAAACACCAAGAATTTGTTGACCTAGTTCGGTTTTGCAACCTACATCTGGGGGATACCAATCCAGGATATCTAGACTAAGAAGAACCAAAAACTCTACAGACTTCAACCTAGATTCAACCTTAGAATCAAACTCAACACTAGATGAACTATCTAGATGAACTCCATCGTCAGGACTCCCCCTCAACGACGGCTTGCAGGAACACCTCCTGATCCAAATCTCCAGAATCTCCTTGAATCTGATCTCCTTCGTTTTTCTTCTTTGATACACCTGAATCTTCTTCTCCAGACTTCCAATAAGCGCAGGTCTCAAGGCTTCTTCGCAAAGAAAACCTCCACAACGTGATGTGTAGAAACGAGATCTTCAATTTGGCAAACCAATTGAAGCATATGAAGTGCAAGACATTGATGATCTTCAAGAATGACTCACAGATGTAGAACACTCATCAACGTCTCTCTAAAACCTCTCAAGAATGAACTTTATGAAAAACAAGAGAGAAAAACCAACTTCTAAAAATATGAAAGTGAATTACAACTCAATAGATCAATCTAGCAAAAATATCTTAATCTCATCTAGGACTAAACACTGATATAGAGGATAGTAAATTCGCAATATGCTGAAAGTAGCTCCTTCAAATCAGTTAAAACAGTCCAAAATAACTTCCATCATAAACTGATAATTCTGTTCAGTTCTTGTCGTCAATATGTCATTCCAACATCGTTATGGCGACACTGTTCATCTGCACAAAAAGCTTTAGTGTGCTAACACAGGATAACACATAGAAGCTTGTATCCATGGCGGCATTCTTAGTCCAAAAGTTCCATTCCCAAGCCAACAACAAGTATTACACTTATCTCAATGGACCAAAACGTGAAACCAAGAGGAGAACCCAAGATTCTAAGCACAAGTTGAACAACAGCCTATGTCGAGCTTGATCACATCATTTTCATGAATTCCCACGCTACAACATGCACTCCAAGCTCCAAAATCTTGAAGAAGTTGGTCGTCTAGGGCCTCCTGGAAACAAAATTAAAGAGGTCGAAAAGAATGGCTTAAGATTGACACAAAGTCCAAATAGAGCATGTATAACCGACTCTGTTGCAAATTGCAATCACGCTACGGCGGTCAGTCTTCCAAGACCACAGTTCTGTTTTTTGCTCATTCCTCTCATCTTAAAAAATCAAGCCCAAAACTAATTCTATCCCAATTCAACCCAGTTTTACTTACTACAAGAATTTTGCGGGTAGGTGACGAAAGGATTTTATTGCCTTGTTCGTCGCCTAGAGCGTTAGGCGACGAACAAGGCGACGAAATCCACCAGAAGATGAAGTTTTAGGTGACGACTTCAATAAAATTTTGTCGCCAAATTTGTCGCCTTGCCGCGAATTTCTTGTAGTGAATTTATTTTGGGGTGGCTGGTTTTGGTGAGTTATTGAGGGTAGATTTAATTATTTTGAGAAAAACAATTATTTTTTTTTTTGGTAACACAGCCTGAAGAGGCGAGCAAAGGAGAAGAAAAAAGAAAAAACAAATCCAAAACAACTAAATCATGCGGGTATAAGAGACACCGCTAGCATCTTTCACGACCAAGGGAGCAATATCATCCGGAGGGAACGCCCAAGTTGTATAAAACTCCTCATCCCGAGCCGCCTTCTTTGCTAATCCATCCGCCACTTGATTTCCCTCCCTATAGATATGCCTCAAGCAACAGCCGTCCATGCCCCTAAGGATGTCACGAACATCTTTGATAGCAGGCCAAAGCGGATGCTGAACAAGCACAACCCCCATCACTAGATTGACCACCTCAATCGAATCAACATAGCAAACTCGCAATGCAGCTCCCAGTTGTTGAGCAAGAAGCAGACCAAATCGAAGGGCAAGGATCTCCACTTCAAGAATATTCCGTTTGCCAAGCGCACCACCGCATCCATGCACCCACTGGCCGGCAGTCGTCCTTACAACCGCACCAAATCCCGACCGGCCATGCGATCCAAGGACACAGCCATCAGAATGCAAAACTAGCCCATCCACATCATCATCTTTCCACCTAATAATCTTAGGCGTCCGAACCCTAGCCAGACCAGTCGCACCTTTGTCCAGCTGCCGAAGTAACTGCAATGCCTTAGCTAAAATCTTATCACGACCAATCACTTCGCCCCTGAAAATCCTGGCATTTCGCGCACACCAAACAGTCCAAAGAATAGCTAGAAACCATTTGCCCCAAGTCCTCCATGCCCATTCACTCCAATGCCGACACTCACCAGTATCCACATTCATAAGCACATCACCTATAGAGAAGCCCCCTTTGATCCAAACATGAGTGGCCCAAAGACATAGGAAAAGGGAGTGTCGCCAGTCATCAATCTCCACTCCACAGATGGTGCATAATGGCGATGACGCCATACCTCGGCGGTGTCTCAACTCATTACATGGGAGCGAGCCATGTCCAAGAAGCCATAACAGAACCCCTATCTTTTCCGGAATATCTGAGAAAAACAATTATTAATTAATTTATCAAAGATGTTTTTATTTCTCATACTTAAAAAATTGTCTAAAAGAATTTTATATGTAACATGAAAATAAATGTTCAAATGATAATTTAATATCAAATAAAAATGTGTATATAAAAACTTTGGGGTAAACGCTTTAAAAAATTTCAAAGATGATTTTGTAGTTTAAAAAGATATAAAATGTATTCTAATATAGATAATTATGACGATTGGTTGTGTTGTGACCGCCCAAGTTTTTGGGCTGAAATTGGGCCAGTTGTTGGGCCTGTAAAATAAGAATGGTGGGCCGAGAACAAAAAGGGAAAAAATAATCAAAGCCCAAGTACAAAAGTCGAGAGAGATGGGATTAAACCAAAAGCAACGAGCGAGTTCGGCTGAAGCAAGTGAATACGAATTCGGCCGAAAGAAGGAAGAAATGCCGATCGGCTCTGGAGACAGTTATGGAGCAGTTATCGAGCTCCACTGCTCTATCTATAAATAGGGGATGCCGAGCAAAGAAATGAGAGAGATCAATCCCCCCCAAATTTCCAATTATATCAATTTATTTACTTGTATCTTTTACAACTTTCCTTTACAAGCTTTCCTAGAATTAGCCTAGTTTGTAGCTGTTACTTTTTTTCAAATCAGTCGTTGTTCCTTAACAACTGGTAAATTTTGATAGCTAGTTGAAGTATTATCAGCCGTTGTTTCTTAGTAGCTGGTAGATTTTTAATTATTCCACTATTTTGCCATTGAATTGATTCAATTTCAGTCAAGTTTGGGCGCGTTATTATAATTTCAGACCCGTAACCGGTTTCATCCGTTTCCGGTAGCCTTCCATGAGGAGAAAAATGTCATTGGCCATAACCGATGGCCAAACGGTGGCACGCCCAGTGGGAGACAAATTCGCAATGGCAGTTGATCCACATGCGCTTCCAGCAGTTAATACAGCGGCGAGGATGGATTTGCCATCGATTCATGAATAACGCACGGCCAATCCAGGGAATTATCCCCCAGGATTCACTGGTCCTGCAGATTTTAATCCTCAGGAGTATGCACATGATGATCTAACACTGCGCTTTCGCGATCATGTTCAGTTTATAGTTGAAGTGGCGGTTACTACTTCGGTTCGCCAAACAAAAGGGAATATATTGGCAGCTATGCCAGCAAAAAAAATATTTGGAGCTGAACTAGCTGGCAATTTATATCCGTTCGGAGCTCAGAATTTGCAGGCGGCAAAGAATCCACCTCTGGTAATTCCAAATCCGCCTCATATGGTTCAGAATCCGCCATATATCCAAACAAACTACCCTCAGCAGGCCTATCGGCCGCCAGGAGGGCATGGATGCCCTTATGCGGCACCTCAAGGCAGATTCGAGCAACGCCCTTACCAACCGCAACCTGCTCAGGTGGTGCAACAACAATATGTGCAACCGAATGTTGCGCCGCCTCAGCAGTTGGTTGATAGAGAGCTTAATGCGGATATTATCCGAGCTCAATTCGCAAATTTAATCGGCCAGGAGAATCGACCGATGTACAGGAAGCCTTATCCAGATTATATAGAGGAACAGTATCCTCTGCCTAGAGGAGTGAAGGTTTCTACTTTTAACACTTTTTCAGGCGATGTAGGCAGATCGCCCAAAATGATTTTCAAAGCTGATATTATTTAGTTTATCACTTACTGGTCCGACTTTTGAGTGGTATATTAATTTACCACCAGGATCAGTCAACACTTGGGCAAAAATGAAGAGTTTGTCTCATGGCCGATTTTATAACACCAGCCCTGAGGTGTCGGTAGTAGACTTAACTTCAACTAAGCAGAAGGAGGGAGAAACCTTCCGAATTTATGGAAAGATTTTATGCAATCAAGGTACAAATGAAGACGATGTTGCCAGAACATGAATACATTCAGATTCTGAAGTTTGGGATTAAGGATCGATTAATGGTAACAAGACCAAGGACTGTGGCTGAATTGATGGCCGAAGCAATCAGAATGGAAACTTATTTGGCAGAACAAGCGTCTTTCAACTCAAGCCGAAGTCAGAGTGGTAGTTCTCAACCCATCCAATCGGCTGCGTATTTTGACGAATCTTTGGATAGGTGTGAGATTGGAGAGGAATACCATGGACGATATTCCAGCATTGGCAGAAGTGGCAAGGGTAGAATTGGTGATAGAAAAGCCTGTGACTTGCCCGCACTCAGACCAGTGAAGGGGGAAGAAAAGGAGGATCAATACAAGGACGATCCTCAGAGGTTCTATACATTTGATTTTGCCAAATTGGATGAAATTTTTTACTATTGCCTGAAGAATGGGTTAATCGAGTTAAAGGAAATCATCCGCAGCCGACTAAAGAACATATGGGCGCCGGATGGTGTAGATTTCATGCATCCGCGACTCATACTACGGCGGTTTGCGGACATTTCAGGAAGATGGTCCAGAAACATATCGATGTTGGGAAACTCAAATTCCCAGACAGATTGATGGCCATTGATAAAAACCCGTTTCCTGTGGCCAACATGCTGATGATTCATCCAGACCAGAACCAATCAATACACAATCGGCTGGGAGAACAACCATTGTCCGACAGGAAATCTATACACGATCGGCTGGGAGATTAGTCATCGACTGAAAAGAATACAGGAGTATGGCATAGATTGGGTTCGACCCAGAAAGGAAAAGGAAAGGTGTCTGATGTTTTTGACCGATTGGGTCAATATAAAGTAGGAGAATGGAGTAAGAAAGGTGAGCAAAGGTCGGAGGAGGAAGTAAAGAGGGAGAAGCTGGCCTTGAAAATAATTACCAACGGATGGATTCGGAGATGAAACTGACAGCTGATAAGAAGAATGGGAAGACGGTGATACAGATCACAGTCCCGGAACAAGCTGTATCTCCGGCAATGAAGAGGTTTAGGAGACCATCTACAAATACACAGGTTGGTCAATGGGTGAAAAATTCCCCCAAGACGGAGCATTTCGGCCAAGGCCGATTCAATGCTATGATCCAAATAGCAAAAGAAGGGCCTACTCCCAAAGGGAAAGGGTCATATCAAACTTATAAAAGAAGAATGCAGCGGAGAAAAGCAGCCGCAGATGAAGAAGAATATGATATGATGTATATAGAGGAAGACTTTCCAAATGAAGGATCCTATTCGGAAGGAAGGGTGTTGAATAAAGTGTTTTCGGCTTATATTAAGTCAGCCGAAGGAAAGAGAAAGGGAGGATATAGGAATGATGAAAGTCAATCGAAAAGGGAAAATAAGTTTCGACTGAAGGATGAGTTAGCCGAGGAAGAAGAAGTGGGCTCGGACGAGGTAGATGAAGAGTGGAAGCCACGTCTGATACGAACAAGGGAGTGGAGACCGAAGACGTCTATCGTCCCTAATGCTGAGACTCTGTCCATTGGACAGTTTAAATTCAGTTTCAGATCTAATGCTAGCATGGTGGGAATTGCTGCGGTGAACGAGGAAGAATATTGGTCCAATACTGAACCGGCAGTAGTGTTTTGCCAAAAAGAAGGAAAATTCTTTGGTGAAGAAGAGCGAGAAGTTGATTTCTGCTTCACCAAGCAGGAAGAAATTCGGCCAACAACCGAAGTCAAGGAAAATTGGGAAAAAGGGTACTAGGCGTTCCTCCCAGAAGCTCAGCCAACTACTATTTTGCCCCCTACTGCAAAAATGTCTCAACATGTGAGACCTCTATATGTGAAAGGATGGGTTAATGGAAGACCATTAAGGACGATGTTTGTAGATGGAGGAGCAACAGTGAATATAATGCCACTCTCTATTTTGGCCAAGATCGGCCAAACTAGAGAAGACTTGTTACCCACTCGGATGAAGGTACATAGTTTCGTAGGAGCTCAGACTGCAGCAGAAGGATGTATATTGGTCGATGTGACCATCGGAACCATTTCAATCCCGACAATGTTCTTTGTAGTAGATACTGATGTCCCATATGCGGCCCTATTAGGCCGATGCTGGATACACACTACTAGGTACTTGCCATCTACTTTGCACCAGAAGCTTTGGTTTTGGAAGAATGGTGGCTCAGTAGAGGAAGTAGAAGGAGACCAACCCCCATTTCCAGTAAGCTCAGCCAGAAAAATCGATGCTATATTGTACGAGGAACCCATACAACCTTTCCGGGCAGTTGTGGGAGATCGATAACTGGAGGTAGTGGAATGCGACTGGACGGATCTGGGATTTGAGGTCAAGTATCAGGCCGACCAGCGGCCAAATGCAAAAGAAGATAAATGATGAATGGAAAAAATGAAGAAGCAGCCGGGCTCGTGTCGGTCGAGCTCAAAACTCAAGAAGGGAAGGATCAATGGAGCGAACTGGTGGACTCTATCCCGAAGCGTACACCAGACTTTAAAGCATAAGATCCCTTGTAGACGATCAATGTTGGAAAAGAGGAGGCCCCTAGAGAGATCCCAATAAGTGCGAATCTAGAACAATTTATTGTCAGTCGATTCAAGAAAATCTTGATAAAGTTCAAAGATTGTTTTGCTTTTGACTAAACAGAAATGCCTGGATTGGAAAGATCAATTGTGGAGCATTGATTGCCCATCAAGGACGGCTTTCGACCACATAAGTAGCTGGCCAGGAGGGCAGCACCCGAAACTGTCCCAAAGATTAAAGAAGAAATAGAAAAGCTGTTAGCGGCCGGGTTTGTTAGGCCAGGTAAATATATAGAATGGTTGTCAAACATTATACCAGTTATAAAGAAGAACGGGAAGTTGAGAGTTTGTATTGATTTTCGAAATCTCGATATAGCAACTCCCAAATATGAGTACATGATGCATGTTGTTTACTTATTAATTGATTCGGCCACCAAACAAGGAATGCTATCTTATATGGATGGATATTCGAGATACAATCAAATTTTTATGGCCGTAGAAGATGTACATAAAACTGCATTCAGGTGTCCCGGAGCCACTGGGATTTATGAATGGGTAGTCATGTCGTTCGGCTTGAAGAATGTCGGAGCTACCTACCAAAGGGCCATGAATTATGTTTTCCATGACTTGATCGGAGATTGCGTGGAAGTATACATCGATGATGTCATGGTCCGATTTAGAAATATAGAAAAAGATTTGGCTTATTTAAGGAGAGTCTTCCTTAGGATGAGGCTGCATGGAGTCAAGATTAATCCGGCCAAGTGTGCTTTTGGGGTCCATATAAGGAATTTTTTAGGCTTCTTGGTACATAACAAGGGTATAGAGGTGGATGCAAATAAAGCGAAGGCTATTCAAGAAGCCAGGCCACCTCATGACAAGAAAAGCCTGCAAAAATTCCTAGGCCAAGTGGGATTCTTGAGGAGATTCTTGGCCAACGCGGTTGGAAAAGCAAGAAAGAAGAAGAATTTAAGTGGGGGAGAGGACCAACAGAAAGCATTTGAACAGTTGAAACAAGCACTGGTCAGTCCACCCATATTAGTACGTCCAATACTCGGCCCACCACTGAAGTTGTACATAGCAGCGACCGAAGAATCTATAGGGACGTTGTTGGCCCAAGAAGACGAAGATGTCAGGGATCAGGCGATCTACTATTTGAGCCGAATTCTCAAAGAAGTAGAACTCAGGAATTCGCCGATTCACAAGCTATGTTTGAGTTTGTATCACGCTTGCCAGAAGTTGGAATATTGTATTCAGCTGAGGCAAGTAGTGGTAGTGGCATCAGTGGACATAGTCAAGATTATGATGAATGATCCAATTAGCAGCTGAAGAATGGCTAAGTGGGCCATGAAGCTAAATTTGTACGATCTAAAGTACCAACCACTAAGGTCTATGAATGGCACGTTGTGGCCGACTTCCTAGAAGATCATCCAATGCTTCTGATAGCAGAAGATACTATAAAGGGATTTCGGCCGATCCAGGAAGACGAAGAATGAATAGTTTACCTTCAGCCGGGGGTTTTAATATTTGACAGCTCAAAAGCGGCTACAGGAGTTGGAGCTGGGTTCACACTACATAAGCTAGAGGGCAGAGTGAATAGATATTATATAAAGTTTCCAAACTCCTATACCAATAACCAAGTGGAATATAAGGCATTGATCTCAAGATTACAACAAGTGAAAGCCAAGGGGGTCAAAGCCATCATAATCAAGGGGGATTCACAAGTAGTTATCCATCAGCTGCTTGGGGACTTCTCTGTTAAAAGTTCGCAGTTCATTGGGTTGTACGAGGAAGCAGTGGATTTGTTGGCCGATTTCGGTGAAGTATATATAGAATATATTCCGAGAAAAGAGAATGAATTGGCTAATGAGTTGGCTCAGCATGCTGCAAGGTACATGAGAGAAAATGGCAAATCCAGTAAATGCAAGATACATGAAGGAATATTATGCTTTATTTTGGGATTAAATAGAAAGAAAACATTTTATTCTAAAGGATGAAACATTACAAAAATGAGCTACGTCAGCTGGAGACGGCTTAGGTAGTCCAAGATTACAATATACAAGGGAAACGTCCTATTCTATGTTGGCGTATACAAGGGAAAAGTCCTAAGAATGACCTGTAGGATTACTTGTATAACGCCGCCTAAACCCCATCGGCTGAACCAAAAGTGGTACGGGTCCGACAAGGATCTAGGCCGATCTTTCCCAAGAACAAGGTGTTAACTACTGGGGGGAGATAGATCGAATAGTATAATGTCCCTCAGAGGTAGACGTCGACCTCAGTTCAACCGATTCTGCTTCTCAGTTGGTCTGACGATTATTACAATGGAGGCACCGGCCAAGGAGGAGAATGGTGGGTAAGGATGGAGGAATCACTAAGGGCAATGATTCTCCCCTTATGAAAGATCTGACAGGATATAGTAGCGCCGGGAAAGGAGTGATTTCTTCGAGGTGTCCGTCGAGATCTTCATTAGAAAGATTACTTAAAGACCCTCTCCCGCATGATTATGGCGGCAGAAAGGTTAGCTGCGTTCGTGCCACATGGGCTAAGGTTTTTCGTACCACGTCTGGAAATTCTTGGACGAGGATCTTTTCTAAACACCATGGGGGCACTGGATTGAGGAGAACCAAGGGAGAAACGTGAGAAATCGTGTTCATAATGGAGAGATGAGTATGCACATCAAGATGGTGATTGTGGAAGATTATGGCCTGAAGAGCCTTGGTATTTATAAGAAAAAATTGATATGCTGGCAATTGGATAAGGAACGGTCTGCATTTGAAGCTATTTGTGAAAAATATGTTTCTTGATTCCCGATAAAGTAGTTGTTACCAATGAAAGGCTGCTATAAAGAGGCCCGGATATCATGGAATCTCTTAATGAAATATACGCAACAGAGAATAAGTAAAAACAAAGCAGAGATGCAGTATGGATATGAGAAATCAATAGTATGTGAGTAAAAGATATAAACGTCGGCCGAATTGAGTATCAGTTGGCCGACTTACACTAGCAATCCATATTAAAAGAAGTTAGCCGAAAGGGTCAATGGCCGACACCAGAAGAAAGTGTGATACAATCCAAACTTATCAAGTGTTCACAAACAACCAAGCAACTTGAAATATATGAAAAAGATCAGTGATCCTCGCTATCATCAAAATGTACATCTTCATCAAGATCTTGAAGGGCGCCAATTTGAGGGTCAACCGGAGGAGTTGAATGCGCCGCAGAAGGAAGTACAGCCTGTCACTTGGGGAAGTGGATGGCGAACGGCCGTGATACCAACATCAGTAGAACAAGAAGATAACAAAGACTCGAAAGTGCATATAGGGAGAGCAGATTTCCCTCAGAAAAAAGATTAAAGTAAAATAACTTGCAATTATGAGAAAATGAAGGGAGTACGCGAAAAGAGATAGCTGCAGAAGCTTTTGAGGAGGAAGGAGGATCGCGAGGCGGGGTTTCTTCGTCCTCCGAAGGATCCAAAGGGACAATGTCAAAACAAGGAATGATGTAGGCGGTAGACGTGCCACCCAAGTTCTTAATCTAGTTGTTCAGCCAAGGTCTGAGTCTCTGACCATTTTTGCTGAAAAGAACCCATAATATGGTCATTGAAACTCGTCCTCATGGCAAGATAGGAGGCACTTTGCTAAGAGTCCAAAAGCTGGGCCTTGGGAACTTCGGCTGAACGCCTCAAATCAGTTGGTTCTCTGTTAGCCTCGTCCAATGCAAACTTTAGTTATCTCTCTTTTGGTTGAAGGCGGGCAATCTCTTGTTGAATCAAAGAAAGCTCCTCAGAACATTTGAGCTCGCGGGAGCCCACGCCAGCCAAAGTGCTCATATGAGCCTGGTATTCAGCAGAACACCTGTCGAATTCAGCCTGAGAAACAACTATGGCATCCCATTCGACCGCAAGCTTGTTTCGAGTAACTTGATGAGCTGGGAGCTCTTGGTCCAAAGAAAGAATTAACTTAGTTATCATATGAAGAGTAGCATCTAAGTTCAGGGAAATAACATCGTCGTGGAATGTTGATCGATATGAGAAAGAAGAAGCAAGATAGGCTTTAGATGAACATATTCTACTTCAGGGCGATGGATGATCATGTTACATAACCTTCCAAGACAATCCCCCTAAATAAGCCGAAAGGTCTGATGGAAGGGTAGATGAAGGAGGAGGAGAAAAGAAATCATCCAAAACCGGATGGTCCAGGAAGGGAGACGAAGACACCTGGGTGTTAGGAACATCACTCCCTCGTTCAGTCTCGTCTAAGGAGGCGAAAACAACCGCGGGGGAAGCATGTGGCAATTCCAGACGAGAGCATGAAGAGGAGTGTAATCAGAAGGGCCGACAACAGTTAATAGAGGAACGACAGTTGAGACTGGAACGTAGAAAGCAGGATTGCTATAATGATCCAAAGTAGTAGTGGCCGGTGTAGCAGAAGCCGAAAGAGGCACTTCAGGATCTACATCTGTAGTAGAGTCTTCAACTTTGTTTGAGTCAGCAGCACTTGAATTGGCCACCACGGCCAGGGTCTGAGAAATCTACGGTTCCTGAGAAGTAGAAGTAGCGTGAGAAAAAAGGGAGGAAGGTGAGACAGGTTCTAAATCCAAGAAAAATAGTATGACAGATCAAAGGATTCAACATACTTGTTTGTAAGAGGTGATGATTCTTCCGAGAGGTGAACGGGATGATCGCTTTCGAGTTTTAGCAGGAGAGAAAGAACTCATTGGGTCAGCCGAAGGATTATTGATTCTCTTTCGGCTAGAGATTGGTGCAGACGCGGGGAGGCAGAGTGAGAAATGACAAGGGACGAATCATTTTTCTTCAACCCTACGAAGGAAGCATGGGTAGGTTGAACAAGAAATTAAGATGATATGTAACCATGAAAAAGAAATATATATATATGAAGGAAGAATAAAAGATGGAGAGGAATGTGCCGGAGAAAATCCACAATGTCGTAAAAGAGGGTTAAGGTAGGCACTGAAAAAAGTACGGGCAACGCCATCCCACCAATTTTGGAAATGAACAGTTGCTAACCCCGCACGAACGACGAATTTCGGACCCTCAAAATTTATCAGGCGACGGTTCCAAGCTGCGTAGTGTTCTCTGCTAGTCGAGGCGGAGATCGGTTTATCAATACGATAAGCTACCACTAGATCTTGAGCAAAGTCGAGCTGCTGCTGACTAGGTGAGGGTTATATATCTCGGCAGGAATGGTGGCATTAGCAAGGGCAGTAGAACCATTGAAAATGGGACGAGGGATGATGCACCTATTCCAAATCTGAGGTATAGATCGATCAAGAAGGTCGCCAAAAGGAGCAGTTCTGATGCCTATGATCCAATTAAAGTTGGCTTTCTTGTAAGAATAGTCAGAAAATGCTTGATCAGCCGTCCAGCCCATGAAATAGCCGACCCATTGAGGAATCGAAATATCAGGGAGATGTGTTTGGAGCAGAGGAATAATAACTGGACTATCTGGGTGAATATGAAAAGAAGGGAAGCCAGATATATCCCAGAAGTACCAGACTAGACATAAATGAAGAAACCAAAGAGGGCCACGGGCCTTGTCCGTAAGACCTTTTTCCTAAACCGCAACATAGGCCGACATGCCCGAGTATAGATGACCAAGGAAGAAGTCGGCCAGAGGTAAACGAGTTTTATTAATAATTTCGTAACCCAAGGGATAGGTTTCAAGAAGAACAGCCTTAGAAGGAGCACACTAGAAGAACCGCGTAAGAACGTACATCATGAAAGCAAGGGGCACTTCACAAGGAGGTGCGGCCGAATCTGAACCACTTTGATTGGAGATAATCCAAATGCTATAAGTATTTTTTAAAGAAAAGCCAGTAGTATTTTTCTCCGGCTGACCATAAGATGCCACCCCAAGGTTGTCTCTCTAACGGGAAGATTCATGAGGAGCTTAACATCCTGAATCGTAGGAGTCAACATACCCCAAGGGAAACAACAACAATTAACTGTGGGATTCCAAAAACACAAAAGAGCGCCTGAATAGGGCGAAGATCAGTCGGGAAATGTTCAACGCTGAGTTGGACAAGGCGAAGAAGGCCCCCATCGAACCAGGACTTACGACAATACGGCTCCAAGTGACGGTACCAATCCACGTATTCAACAGACGCCTTGAGGAACGAAACGGAACGAAAATTCTGGAGGAAAACCACGGTGTGTACAGCGTAATGGGCCGGTTCTCAAAAATTAGGGCAGTGCATTCGTCGACTTCTTGAGGAATCCCAAGTGGACCCAAAGAACATAAACCTTCAAGGATACGGCAGACCGCTGAACGAGAGGCGGACGAATTCTCAAGCTTCACAAGATGAGAAGAAGGAACAGAAATGGATCGTGGATCCATGATAGAAAAAGAAATGAAACAAAAGGAAGAATAAAGAAAAGAGAGAGTTGTCGAGAGAAAAACGATTATTTGAAGAATGAGAAGGGGAAAAGCGGTGTAATAATGACAAACTACGGGATACAGAGACCAATGATAACCAGATTTTTTAGAAAACATGTTGGAAACCGACGTGGTACAAAACCAATTACTTGGGAATGAGCCCAAGTAAGGAGGGCATCTGCTGTGACCGCCCAAGTTGGTGGGCTGAAATTGGGCCAGATGTTGGGCCTTGGAAAATAAGAATAGTGGGCCGAGAACAAAAAGGGGAAAAATAATCAAAGCACAAGTACAAAAGCCGAGAGAGATGGGATTAAACCAAAAGCAACAAGCGAGTTCGGCTGAAACAAGTGAATACAAATTCAGCTGAAAGAAGGAAGAAATGTTGATCGGCTCTGGAGACAGTTATGGAGCAGTTATCGAGCTCCACTGCACTATCTGTAAATAGAGGATGCCGAGCTCAGAAATGAGAGAGATCAATCTACTCCAAATTTTCAATTATGTCAATTTACTTTCTTGTATCTTTTACTGCTTCCCTTTAACAGCTTTCCTAGAATTAGCCTAGTTTGTAGCGGTTACTTTTTTCCAAGTCGGCTGTTGTTCCCTAACAACTAGTTGATCTTTTTAACTAGTTGAGGATTATCAGCCGTTGTTTCTTAGCAACTGGTAGATTTTCCATTATTCCTCTATTTTGCCATTGAATTGATTCAATTCAATCAAGTTTGGGCGTGTTATTATAATTTCGGAACCGTAAATGGTTTGATCCTTTTCCTGTAGCCTCCCATGAGGAGAAAAAGGTCCTTGGCTATAACCGATGGCCAAACAGGTTGTAATCATGATTAGTGTTGGATGATAATCATAATTTCACTGAAAATTTTTTATATTCCCATTAAGGTGAGAATTTCACAAGTCTAAATATGTCATATCTCAAACTAAATGTGCGAATGTTAAATTTTATGGCAAAGATTCTCACGGGGAAAGTAAAACCATCTGAATCAAACACCCTTGTAGATTGTCATTTTATTCGTGAAGAAATAAAGGTGCAAGCAAGCCTGAAAGCGATCTTATATACATTTGGTTTTACATGTCATAATGATCTAAATTATATTATACTCACTGAGTCCATTGGCAAAACCAGGAATCTCAACAAGGAGGGTCGATTTCATTCAAAAAAACTCACAACAAAATTAACCCAAGACCAAATGCAAACTATATTAAAATATCGTTCAAATAACGTTATACCAAAATAATAATGTAAACCTAACTTCGAACTGAGGAAGAAGAACGTCCACCATCAACAGGTGGTAACTTTTAATCTTCGAGATGCCATATTTTGAAACCTCTCCAAAATAGCTTTGTTTTCAATCTTTAAAAAGATTTCTTTTTCAATGTAATACACAAAACTATCTGTGAGAAAATCATCCCCATCTTGTTGCGCAAATCACTCTTGATAATCTTCATTGAGGAGAAAGCTCTTTCAATGGTAGCTGTTGCAACAGGCAAAATTAAAGCCAACTCGATGAGCCAATAAACTAACTTGAGAGCAATGTGCCATTTTCTCTCTACCAATTTCTTTGCAAGATCTCCAATACTTTGAAGACTAGGAAAAATGCATGCTCAAAGGTTCTCACTATTGAGATGTACTGATTCAATTCTTCTTTTAACTTGAACTCATCATCATCATCTGGATATAACCGCGCAAGACAAAGTAGTCTTTCCATATCAAAGGTTGCAAACGAGTCTCTAGGATCAAGACATGCTATACACATAAAAAGTTCTTAACTCAACTCTCCAAAATGGTTATCCAACTCTTGTAAGATACGATCAGCAACCTAATATATTAGAGAATAAGTATATTATTCATATTAATGAATGATAAAGTATTTTTCAAAATAAAATTGATTTAAAATAAGTACCTGTCGAAAATAGTGAAAATAAGTCTTTCTTTGATCATCGACTTTACTTCAATGATAAATGTCTTTTGTAGAACAAAATGTTGTAACCATTTCCATTAAGTCTTCCCAACCCTCCTCTCTAAACTTCATCAAATATTTCTTAATTGATGTAATCAAAATAAATGCATTGCCAATATTGTCACCATCAAATGAGAAATGATTACGAATTCAAAAATTGTTGATTTATCAATCAAACCTGTGGCAACGCCTCGACTTGGGAAATCAGTTGCCTCCTCTTCAATAGTTTCAAGAACATCTTGTATAGCATCCCACATTTCCAAAAACCATTTGATTGTCCTAGAGTGAGATCCCCATGGTGTAGCACCTGGTCGAGCTAAACTTGTTTCTTGATTCTTTCAGGTCCATGTAGAAATCTCACCACTTCCTATACACCGTACAAATTCATCATGATGCTTTTCACGAATAGCATCCATCCTCTTGCACGAAGCTCCAATAAGATTACAATCCTAATAGCATGATCAAAGAAATTTCCCACATATGTATTCTCATTTCAAATTGCTACAACCACTAACTCAAGTTGGTGAGCAAAACAATGAACATAATATGCGTGTTTATGTTCTTTGAAAATGAGAGCTTTAAAACCACTAAATTCTCCACGTATATTGGAGGCCCCATCATAACCTTGACCTCGGAGTTGAGAAAGTGATATACCACTCTTTGTAAAGAAATCATCAATTGCACTTTTTAAAGAGCGTGCCGAAGTGTCACTAACGTGAACCACTCCTATAAATCGCTCGATCACTTCTCTCCAATCATTCACGAATCTCACAACCAGAGCCATTTGTTCCCTTATTGAAGTTTCTCGAGCTTCATCGATCAAAAAAGTAAAGTATTTATTTCCAATTTTGTTGACAATGACATTCCTCACCTGTGTTGCACAAGCATTGATAATTTCCTTTTGCATTTTTGAAGATGTTAATAAGTTGTTCCCTGGAACATTTGAGCTCATGACCTTATTCATTTCTTCGTCACTCTCATGATACCACTTTAAAAGTGAAAGAAAATGCCCTTTTCGTATTGATTCTCTGTACTCGTCATGTCTTCGAAATGGCAAACCTTCCCCTAAAAGCCACTGCATAATATTCACAACCGCCGTTAGTCGAACGCGATAATCAATCTCCATTTGTGTGCTCTTTTGTGATAATACATAATCCACATTATGCCTTTGATCTCTAAATGCCTAACACTGAATTGCAGGGTGGTCACTTTTTAAACCACCTTCATGGTCTTTAAATTTACTTTTAGCATTCACCCAATTTGTAAAACCATCATAAAGGCATCATCTCCACCATGGCACACCTCTTCTAAACAAATAACAGCATAGACAAAAAGCGGCATCTTTTTTGAACACTGTATTCAAGCCAAGAATGTTTTGCAAACCATTCCTTTTGAAAGAACCTCACCAATTCTAGTTTATTGAAATTTGTGATCATGTGGTTGACAAGGACCTTTTGCCAAGTATCTTCTCCTTAATTCATCTCTAATACCAAAAGGTTAAGTATCAATAGGTTTGCACAATCCTGGATATCCAACAATATCATCCTTCACTAATTCTACTTATTTTCGTTGTTTTTTTACCACAATCTCGATCACTCAAATTCAGATTACTAGATGAAGATGAAGCCAGTCTCTTCCAATTAGATACAAATTTATCCATAGTAAAATTCAAGTACCTAAAATATTCAAATATTTCATTTATTTATATGAACAACTGTAACACCCCGAAAATTGAAACATGATTTTCACAAGCATTACCGCCGTACTAACAATCCCAAATTAGTGGGCCAGCAAACTTAGAATAGCTAGTACAAGGCTTAGTACAAAACTACAGTGATTATCTGATTAGCCAATTATGAGAGGAAACTAAACAATAAAAAAAAAAAAAAACATAGGCAGTTAATAAGTCTCCACATAAATCCAATAATAAAAACTAACATACTACTCAGGCTACAAGCCTCGTAATCCAATCCAAGTAAAAAGGCTACCAACCCAAAACAGTAAATCACATATGGCCACAGGCCGACATAAAGTAAATCGTAGACTCACAGGCCTCAACTAGCGAACAGTTCAATAGAAGTCAAGTAATAGCAAACATAATATCACGTAAGCATAATTGAATGAAATATATAATCCTACCTGAGTGATCTCTCATAATCCCCAAGTCTTATGCCATGCTATAGCCTTCATGAATCTACAAAACAGACAAATAAAGGGAGTCTTTACAACATACTGAGCAAGGGAACTTGTGCAGGGGAAATTAAGGGGAAGCAATTAATTAATATAATAAGTAAATAAAACATATAAATAAATCATCACAACATCAGATACCATTCCCACAACCATAACATAAAAAACACGTATAGCATATAATTAAATCATCAGACTATCTCATAACGGTACTTCAATCACAACATACACGAAACATATAAATTAAATGATGCATATGATGCATGTACTAGCATACACCTATCTACCCTATATGCAAACGCTGATGACTATGCCTAGTCGGCAACCTAAACCCATGGGGTATGGACCCACGGGTGAGGATATGATCAACTTCAACATGTTACAGGGTAACATACACCATCCCGCAGGGATCCGCAATTTTGTCAGCCGTAGCTGAATCTCATATCACATGCCCCATCGGGCCACGAGACACAACACTTGTGAAGGCTTCCCATATAATCATCGTCATGCCCATTGGCATAATAATATCACACGCCCCATCGGGCCACAGGACTCAACAACACCTGTAAAGCTGCCAGGTCAATCATAGACATCATAACCTCACCCGCAAAGGGCTATGTCATCTATATCGAGGGTCCAACATTAGAATATTAATCACTTGACACAACAAATATAGAAATTACTTCCTGCAGAATTACCAAACCATTTAACAGTGAACTTCAGAATAATAGTGATTCCAGGCAACAATAACACGTAACATGCTCACAGAATAATGTTATTCAATATAGGTCGTTCATGGTCAGAGAAATGTTACTCGCCCCTGCCAAATGTTGAATCTGATCACCTCACTAGTTAATTAAATTAACTTACTATTAATATAGGGAAAAATGCGAGCTATAGTTCCCATTATAATACACATGCAAGGAGAGATCCAAAATTCATATCATAAGTATATAAATTCATCCCATTACCAATTTATTCTTTTAAGCCTATCAATTAAAAATTCATTTAATAAAGAAATGAAAGACCCTGGCACAATCTAATATGTAAAACCCTGTAGCGTTGTTTGAGCGATGTCTCAACAACCTGCAAATCACAACCAGAGGCAGACACAAACAGAGTGCGGAAATAAACAAGAACACAAACAGTTTGGTTACCCAGTTCGATCCACTGATCTACATCTGGGGTCTCCAAGCCAGGTATTCACTAAATCTCCACCAAACAGATTGAACAAGAGTCAATCACACCCTACACACCCTTACATTCCAGTGAACTCTCCTATCTATCCAAATAGACTAGAAGAACACATGGGAGCTTCAACTATCTACCCAAATGCACTCATTCACTAGCAGGTGCTAAGGTGGTGTTTCTGGAATCTAGCTACTCAAAACAGATTAAGCTCAATGGTGCTAAAACACCTACAATATACACATATTATGTTTACAAAAGATAAACCCAGAAATGCCTAAACACAATCCCAAAATCCCATAGAAATGTAGAAGACACAACAGCTAAAGCAATACCAGTAGTAGGATGGTTGTTGGTGTCTTCTGTAAACAACGAATATCAGGGGACTTCTACTTCAGCTCTCAAATCGCCATAATCCAGCTTAGAATCTGCAAATGCTCTGTAAATTGAGCTGTGATTGCGGCTTCAATACTCACTACTTCCCTCAAGGACGAATACAGGTATTTATATGGGTTTTAAGGCCTATCTAAAACCCTCTAAGGCATGCTAGGGGAAATGCCACGTCATTGTACTTTTCTGTGCTTTTTCCAGTGAAGAGAAATGAGCGTTGTTGGCATGATGTTGCAACAACAACGAATATAGCGAACATCTTCACAATACTAAAAATATTCCTAACAATCTCTCCCTTTGTGGAGATAATCGGGCCAAGTAGTCAAAACAGTGGAAGAAGCACAGAAAGACAAAATCAGATCAAATGAGCATCATGATCCCAACACACATACATGCCATGAAAGATAGAAGCTGAAGAAGACTAGGCATAATCAAAACCATCCATCTAAAAGAGATAATACCATATCCAAAAGTCATAGCATCCAGAATATAACAGAAATCCATATCCAAATCCACCATATACAGACCAGAAATCCAGAATACCAAAGTAAAGCAATGTCTGAACAAATAAAGGTCTGAACCAATAAAAGCAACAAAAATTGTTGTTCCAACATCAGAAAGATCACCGAACCCTGTTGTCCCTTTCCACTGGAACTCCCCCTTACTTGGCAGATCAAGGAGTACCTGAACTGGAGCACCAAAGGAGTGTGGAAGGAGTGCAATCAGCTTACAAACTCTCCTCTTGAGCCCCATTTGCATATAATTCAGGACGCCCAATTCCTTCTCAACCTGTTGCAGCTCACCTCGGATGTGATCAACTAAAGCAGATCCAAGCTTTTAAGGGCCAAGCTTGAAATCATTGTGAAGACCCTTAAGCTTGTCGGAAGGCAGATGTTTTTTGACCTTGATAAAGGTTTCATTGGGAGCAAGCAAGTGCCAGGAATGGGCAAACAAAGTAATAAGGACAGGATAAGGCAATTGAGTGTTCTCAATTTTGTCACGAGAGAATCTCAACATATGCTTAATTATTAGGTAACTTTAGTTGAGTATCTCAGGACATTCATCAATAGAGTACAAGAATTTTTCCATAATAGAACTAAGCTGACTAGCATTAGAGGTAAGCTGAAAGTTCGAAGCACCAATCCTAAATAGGCAATTAAACTTCATAGACAGATCAGATGGACTCATAGCACGTCTACCAAAAGCAGATTTCTTAGAGACAGAAATAGTAGAGGCTATGGTCGCTAACTCAACATTGAGCAAATCAAACGGATTGGCCATATCAGTATTGGTAGGAAGTTCCAACAACTTACTAAAAACAGAGGGAGTAAAATCAATCAACTCTCCACGAAGGTAAATCTTACAGTACCAGGGGGAAACAGGGTCAAAAACATCAGATGCAAATTAGCATAGAACTCACGAACAACAGTAGGAGAATATCTCTTAAGAGTAGTAGCCCAGACAGAAAGATGTTTCTTCTCCAAATATTCAGAAAATCCAATTTGATCATAATAAGGGTGCACATAGCATTCCTCAGAAATGAAACCACGAGAGTGAAGGGTTTCCATGGCATACCTTTCTCCATCAGCAGAGAAATACAAAGGATAGTGAGCATCAGACTCCTTGAGAACAGGGATGGATTTCTTCTTAGGAGCAGCCTTTTTAAGCTTCTTCTTCGAAGGTTGTTTGGACACAGTAGGAACAGCCTTGCGCTTCCCTTTCTCACGAGCCTGTCTACGAAGCTCATCAAGAGAAGTATCATCTGGATCAGCCTGGGAAGGTTGTTCTTGAGGCGTCGGAACATCAGGATTAGGAGACCCACCAAAAGGAACCTGTTGAGCAGTCCCCGAGTGAAGTGGAGTGTTGGTCTCAGGGTCCAACATCATTAAACCATCACCAGTAGCAACAGCTGAAGGCGAAAGAGGGGAACTCGAGCCCGGGGGCACAGGGACGGACGGAGACGTACCGGGGGCAGGGACCGGGGGAGGTGTCGGACTTCCAAAACCCGTGTTAGGGTTTTCTGTTGTCGGAACACCCGCTGTTGGATCTGCATCGGCCGATGGTGTCTCGACATTGTCCGGAGTGGGCTGAGGGTTAGAACCCTTCTCAACATCACCATTGGACTCCATGTTGGCATCATCAGGGTCAGCCACGAAGTAATCATCCACAGCGGCATCGGCGTCGTCGTGCGCATCCTCAAATTGATCTTCTCCAGGAGATTGTTCAGCAGCAAGACGAGCTCGATAGAGTGAATCATCAACTGCAAGGGGCTGAGCATCCACAACTTCATCAGGGTTAACATTGGAGCTGGAGGGAGACGCCACTGCGAGAGGATTTTCAAAAAATTTCGAAAGGGGAAACTGGAGAGAACTTGCAGAGTCGACTGGGGAGAGAGAGAGTGGAGACGTGCGCAAGTAAGGTGTGTGCACTGGAAACCGTCTCAATCTGTTAAGACAACTCCCCCTGGGCCTGGGCTTGGGCCAAAATAAATGTTATCCAAGAAAAGCAGTGGCCCACCCGAGAAATAGCCCATTAGTGAGAAAAACAGAGGTCCAAACTGCGCCTCAATAGCTCAAACCGAGAAGTATCCAAGTTCTTAGTAGGGATGTCTGCAAGTTGTTCCAACGACGAGAGATGCTGAATCTTACACAGAACATCCTCGACTAAATTTCGGATGAAATGAAATCTGATGTCAATGTGTTTACTCCGATTGTGCTGCACTGAATTCCTGGAGATATTGATGGCACTGGTATTATCACAGTGAATAAGGAAATCATCCAAGGAGATTCCATAATCAAGGAGCATTTGACGCATCCAAATCAACTGAGTGCAGCAATGAGCAGCAGCTATATATTCGGCCTCTGCAGTAGACAAAGCAAAAATATTTTGTTTACGTGAATACCAGCTGACCAAGTTTTGTCCGAGATAAAAACAACCCCCGGTGGTTGATTTTCGGTCGTCGGAACAACCAGCCCAGTCACAGTCTGTGTAGCCAATCAACTCGAGTGAAGATCGTTTAGAATACCAAAGACCGAGGCCAGAAGTTCCCTTAATATATCGAAGAATCCTTTTTACAGCACGAAGGTGAGATTCTTTAGGATCAGATTGATACCGGGCACACACACCAACACTGAAAGATATATCTGGACGACTGGCGGTGAGATATAAGAGATACCAATAATGCTGCGATACATTGTACTTTTCTGTGCTTTTTCCAGTGAAGAGAAATGAGCGTTGTTGGCATGATGTTGCAACAACAACGAATATAGCGAACATCTTCAAAATACTAAACATATCCCCAACAGACCCCATGCAGACTAATATAGCAAAGACTTAGAGCTACATTACAAAACTATTTCATTAAAAACATGCACTAAGTGAAGGGCATATATTAAACTAATTTGTCATTACAAGTTAAAAGTAATACTCCCTCTGTCCCATTTGAAATGTCTCATTTCATTTCTGCACACAATCCAATACACTTTTAAAATTGTTAATATCTCAAAATATATACAAGTAAAAATTATGTAAAATATATATTCTAAAACTATACGATTAGACGAATCTAACAAGACCGAACATGACTATTTTTTTCAAATATATGATTACAATAATATCGAGTCAAAGTTGAACAATGAACAGTGTCAAAAAGTCAAATGGGACAATTGAAGTGGGACGGAGGGAGTACTAATTAATACTAATACTAATAATCTAATAATTTAGACTAAGCTCTTCATCAAGTCAAGTAAATTACAGATTCAAATGCAGAGAGGTATGTTTTCAGGCCCAATAATTAATCCAGAATAAGACGAAAAACTATTCAACACTCACAGTAGCACTTCGTAGACATACTTACACACATATTACAATTTTGATAGTTGGCATAGGCTTATAATGACGATTCAAAATCCACCCAAGCAGATAAAATTAGACTTTGCATCCAAGCGTACATACATTACGATAAACATCATTATATTTAAGAAAAATAAACCTATTTAGCACCAAACTTCAAAGCCCAGGGATTACCGAGTACTTCATGCTCAACAATTAGCCATATATTCACGAATTCATACATGCCCTTTTTAAACCAACAATCACCAATAAATCAACTTTTAGACAACATATTTACATATTGACCAACAAAAGCCTATTAGCTCAACAAAATCCAATCAATCACAAAAAGTCAAATTCTTCAACTCCAATTCACAAATCTAGGACATTAGGATTTACTCAAATTATTTAAGAATTACTCCATTAAAAAGAACATAAACCGATACCCAAATTAATTAACCAATAATCTCATTCTACAGTTCTTCCAATATATACATATATATTCATGTATATCAATACATCAAATCTCATATTAATTCATTTATGTCAACATCCAATAATTCCCAATTTAATCACTTGTTGGACAACTCAAACTCCCAATTTAATCAATTCTAAACTAAACATTAATAGCTCTAATCCTCATCCCCTATCACACTAAAATTTCCAATCTTCCACAATATTCCAACCCTCCAACCATCAGCATATATCGATTCAAATCAACATAAATACATCTATTGACAATCCCTCAACTTATTCAACCAATAATTTAGAAATAATCAAACTTATTGAAACCTCAACATTCCAAAGTTTCTCTGCAATGCTCAATAATATTTAATCTAACAAGAAATCTTCAGTATCTATTATATTTAATATCAAGGATTAAGATTCAAATACTCGGAAAATATATAAACAATAAACCATATTCAAGGTAACTCACGGCATAAAAATAAGAGATGAAGAACCAGATGTTTAGAATAAGAATAGGTACCCCCATAAAAGCAGGGAGCGAAATAATCTATACTTATGATCTGTATATATCGCCCGAGCAGTCATCGTGCCAAAAGACATGCTTGTGAACTATATGTGCTCACTTAAATAACAGTATGAGTCTTTTGAACACGTGGTAGACTACAAATTTTGTCATGAAACACGTCACTGAACATAACCACAACCCAACTACTTGAGACAGCCAATGCAACTGCTCGTAGATCCCACACTTAACACGAGTAGGTAGGCTATCCCCTACATAATAATACGAAGCAATAAAACAACAGACTGCTGCACAAAAGGGTCAACAAAAACAAGAATGTTAAGAACAAACTTGCCCCAACGACCCTAAAGAATTTGTGGAACACCACAATCAATCAGGTGACACCGGCAAGCCAACCAATTCGTGCCCAACGTCATACCACATTTATTGGTCCAAAACCATCATTTCCGCCTAAAACTAACGACCATCGATGCCCATTAATATATCATGTGCCACATGTGATCACCACGAAAAATTATTAGTCAACAGTACACACCGGCATCTGGTAGTACACCGACAGTCATACTCTACGCTCGTGTATGAATTTTCTGAGCCACAAATGAACACTAAGCTCTCGACTCAAAAAAAATAATAACTACATGACTCGCAATAAGAAAGGTTCCCTAAAATACGAGTACCATTTTGCCACTTAACAAAGAATAAAGAATAACACCCCTCAGTAATATATGCATAATGTTACATAAAGTCCCAATATACAAGAGCACAGTCATTGAACAATAATAATAAAAATGAAAGCAATTTACAGCCCTCAATGACCGTGATGAATAAAGATCCCAACTGGAGCACCATAGTTCTCTCACAGTTTTCTTGAACTGTGATATAACCTGGTATGCGCAATATCCAAAAGCATAAGTAAATAATATGCAGTCCTACACTACATGCATCCCCACACAGCTCACCACCTATGTCTACACCAAATTTAACAAAATATGAGAGCACACAAGCTTTGATACCACTCTGTAACTCCCCGAAAATTCAAACCTCACTTTCGCAAGCATCCGTCGTACTGACCATCCCAAATTAGTAGCCAGCTCACTTAAAATAGCTAGTACAAGACTGAACAGAAACCTACAGTGATCATCTGATTAACCCATTATGAACGAAAACTAAACAAATAAAAAAACACATCGGCAGTTAATAAGTCTCTACACAAATCCAAAAATAAAGAACTAACATGCTACTCAGGCAACAAGCCTCATAATCCAAAACCAGGCACCAAGTCAAATATTCCAAGCAAAAGGGCTACCAGCCCAAAACAACAAATCACATATGGCCACAGGCCGCCATAAAGTAAATCCTAGGCTCACAGGCCTCAACTAGCAAACAGTTCAATAGAAGTCAAGTAATAACAATCATAATATCACGTAAGCATGATTGAATGAAATATATAATCCTATCTAAGCGATCTCTCTGAATCCCCAAGTCTCATACCATGCTATTGCGCCTCCAGGAATCTACAAAATAGACAAATAAAAAGAGTCAGTACAACATACAGAGCAAGGGAACTTGGGTAGGGGAAATTAAGGGGAAGCAATTAATTAATATAACAAGTAAAGAAAACATATAAATAAATCATCACATACCATTGCCACAACAGTATCATACAAAACACATATAGCATATAATTAAATCATCACACCGTCCCATATCGGTGCTTCAACCACAACATACACGAAACAGATATATTAAATAATGCGTATGATGCATGGCCTAGCATACACCTATCTACCCTATATGCAAATGCAAATGAATATGCCTAATCGGCCACCTAGAACCCGAG
Organism: Hygrophila difformis; assembly: GCA_030278955.1. Taxonomy (NCBI): domain Eukaryota; kingdom Viridiplantae; phylum Streptophyta; class Magnoliopsida; order Lamiales; family Acanthaceae; genus Hygrophila; species Hygrophila difformis. The sequence continues at coordinate 22,362,000 of JAOANR010000005.1, forward strand.
CAGTGTGGATCCACGGGTGAAGATATCATCAACTCCAACATGTTACAGGGTAACATACACCATCTCCGCAGGAATCCACAATCGCGCCAGCCATAGCTGAATCTCATATCACACGCCCCATCAGGCACGAGACTCAACAACACCTGTGAAGTCTTCCCGTATAATCATCGTCACGCCCATTGGCATAATAATATCACACGCCCCAACGGGCCACGTGACTCAACAACATCTGTAAAGGCTGCCTGGTCAATCATAGACATCATAACCTCACCCGCAAAGGGCTATGGCATTGATACCGAGGGTCCAACATTAGAATATAAATCACATGACACAACAAAATATAGCAATTACTTATTCCATAAAAAATTACCAAATCATTTACCAGGGAACTTCATAGTAATATCATAGTAATATTGATTCCAGTCAACACTAACGCATAACATGCTCACACAATAATGTTATTCAATATAGATCGTTCATGTTCAGAGAAATGTCACTTGCCCCTACCTAATGTTAAATCTGATTACCTCAACAATTAATTAAATTAACTTACTATTAATGTAGGAAAAAATGTCAAGCTGTACTTCCCATTATAATACACATGCAATGAGAGATCCTAAATTCATATCATAAGTATATAAATTCAACCCATTACCAATTTAGGGATAGGTTAGGATGCTGAAGCATTAATATTCAGTACCCAGGTGCTAGTAGGGGATATAGTGCAAAGCATTCCATCTAAGTGCCGAGATATTAAAGGAATCTAAAAATATTTTAAACGATTCTATTTATGAGGAATCAATAATTATGTTAATTGAATATCCACTTTCTATCATTGTTAACTGAAAATTTGGATTGATTAGTAATTGCCATAATATGAGTAATCATCATTATTGAGTGTCCGAACATGTTTATGTACTACTCTCATTATTTGTAATAATTATATGATACTCCCTCCGTTTTCCAAAAAATAAAAAGGACCCACAATGCACGCAGTCCAATGCACATTTTAAAGCATTAATAACTCAAATTCGGTACAAGTAGAAATTATAAAAGTTCGATATTTTAAAACTACTCGACGAGACGAATCTAACAAGATCTCACTTAGATATATTTTAACTTGTATAACTATAATAAATCTTTAAGTTAAAGTGCATGGGTGAATAGTATTAAATTTTGCAATGTTTCAATTAATTCGAAACGGATGAAGTATGTTATAAATGTCAGACAACCATCATACATATAAATTGTATGCATCACGCACAATCCATGATACCAAGCACAACTCATTCAAGAACCCTGGACAATATAAGTATGCGGGTATTGAACAATGTATGTATATTTCGCTGACAGGAAACATTGAAAAAATGAACTGCATGCCACATACTAGAATAAAAACACTATTATGATAACCATTGTGTAAAGTATCATTATAAATGTAAAATATGAACGATTTTGCAAAAATAATATTAGATGATTGCATTCCAAAAGTTTTGATTTTGGCACACGAAAGTATGAAACAGATACTAAAACAAAGACCAGTTAAATGTTTTCCATTGCTGAAACCCACAAAACAAAGCAATCCATGTTTACAGCATCACCAACCACTAAATTACAATGACCGAAAAAATAGGAGAGTTCAATCACTCTATAAATAATCGATATTTACCACTAGAAATGGGGCGGTTGTGTCGACGCCTTCGCCTTCCGTTTACCATGCCCTGCACCACGGGCAATCCCTACACTTGTATCGGCAGCAACAAAAGCAAGCGGCACCGCATCGCCAACACATCGCCATGTGCCGAATTATATCTATCACGTATATGTCATGATACTAGCACATAGACCATAATAAACAATCACGCATATAACAGTAACTCATCACCTACATATGAACATTTGCCTGGGGTGATAGGTCAACAAAATCATAATCGCTATCAGGTAGATTAGCCTGTGACAAAAATGTATCAAATAACACATAAACATAATACACAACCCATCACACAACAATACCCGCCCTAAAACAAACACGACTTACAATTTGCTTGATCATTTTCAGTAATATGACAATCTATCACATGTATCCCCAATAACCGTCACCCTATACATGCAAAAACATCACTTATAACTCACGAGAACAGCACACTTAATAAATTATGCACATACTCAATAATAATCAATCTCTTATATAATAGTGGCGCATACAAGTACGAATACTAGAACAACAGAAATTGCAAAAATGTTTTAGTTGGGAACAACAAGCACTAACATATGAGGAAATCAACACATAGATTGGTAGAAAGTAACATGAAAGGTTGTTTCTACTCAAGAAAAAGAGTTTATATGATGATAAATTTCACATTATTCTATATTGTTATCAAGAAGAATATGTTTACAGGGGAACTGTAGTCATCAAGAATTCTTTCAAACTTGTTGTTAATATATCATAACCAATGTAACATAATTCGCTTAGGACACAATCGAATTCCGTTTCAATTCGCTCGAACCGAAACGGGGTTAGGTAGCAATCTGAATCGCTTGAAATCGCGATTCAAAACGGTGAAATGAGCGAATTAAACCTAGACAAAGAGACTGCCACAGTGGGGAGCGGCGGCGAGGAGCAGTTGAAGGAAGCAGCAAGGCGCAGGGAAGAAAAAATTAGGGCAAATAGCAGGGGGAAATAGGAGATGCAGGGAAGAAGATGAACAGAGTTTTCATTTATTACATTTCAGTAATCAATGACTATTTTTTAGTCTCCCCATAAGTCTATTCAAGTTTTTGTCTGCTTCCAAGACTATTTCCCCACCGCCCACCCAAAAGTTTTTATTTCATCTTTTCTTTTCTAATTATCTTTTCATCATGTCTGGTTGTATACTCCTAGTTAAAAAATTTATTTGAAAGTTACATGATTGAGTACAATATTTGAGGATAAAAATAAATATTTTTTTGCTGTGCGATATGAATAAATAGTTTAAAGTTATAAATTAAATGAGTATGTGGATTAAAAGAAAAAAAATTAATCGAATCAAAGCAACGAATTATGAATCGAAAAAGCGAATTAAAGCAGTCTACCCCTAGCGAATTATAAAATTTCTAACAAACGAATTGCGAATCGAATTTCGTTCTCCGTAAACGAATTCCGAATCATGTGACATTGATCATAACATAAAAGGAAAATACTCTGGAATAAATCTTACAAAGAAATAGTTTAGACAAACTTATTGGAAACAACATTACAGTAATCCAAAGAAAAGTGGCCCAATAAGAGAAGAGAAATCAGTCCTGAATTATGTTTGAGGGTTTGAAATTTCTTTCACAAACTATAAAAGCATTTTGGTTGTTGTACCACGTAGAAATGCAAGATATTTATTTGAAGCCTGTAATATGGATATTATATTAGCATTATTTCACTGATCTTTCATGAAAGATTCAATTATAGCAGAACATATTACTTGATGCATTTGATCGCGAACTATACAATTTTTAAAATGTAAACTATGAAATGGTGAAATGAATTAGAATCTGAATGAAATGAAAGATATTGGCATAATCAAATAAGTATAATCCTTTGTTCCCTTGAAATTTATTAATCGAAAATGCATCGGAAAAGATAAATCCAGATTTACAAGAAGGAAAAACTATTTTCAATAAAATCAGGAAACAAAGAACCTTGCACACAAAAAATGCCCACCCCCAAAACCCAAACCCCCCAACCCCGGCGACCATCAACCACCATGACAGTGCAAAATAAACCACGCCCCCAACCACTTGGTTTGAAAATGAAATTACATCATATTTATGCAAAACAAAACAAAGTAACTAAAAATACATTCAACCGGGTACCCAAAACTGTAATCCATGATACCATTTCCATTACCAAACAAAACTGTAAAATCGACAATGGGAAAAAAAGTACAAAATGAAGCAAAGGTGAAACCCTAACCTTCAGCGATGATGAAAACCACAAAATCCCGAAATGTGCTTCGGAGCAGGGGATAAATCCGATGTTACACCGTGAATATTGGTGTCGGCGGCTGCGAAAAATTCACCCAGAACTGGTATGGTGTCATTTCAGGGGTAGGAAATCGGCGGCTGCGAAAAATTCTCAAACGAATTGGGGATGGGAGGAGGTTTGATTCTTTCCCATATCAAAAGGACTCAATACTATGTGGTTCCCATGTATGGAATGCTCCTTAATTATAGGGTAGAATAAAATAAAAAGATTATATGCCATTATTACGTAGAATCATTAAAATCTTCTTAAGAAAGGAAATAATCCCTATATCATATAACTAGCACACAAATAAAATAACCTTAGCTGATTCAGCCGGTGCTGAATCAGCAAGTAAACCGATCCCGCCAATTTATTCTTTTACAACTCTCAATTAAAAAATCGTTTAATAAAGAAATGAAAGACCCCCTGCAAACTAATATAGCATAGACTTTGAGCTACTTTACAAAACTATTTCATTAAAAACATGAACTAAGTGAAGGCATTAATTAAACGAATTTGGCATTACAAGTTAAAAATAGTACTAATACTAATAATCTAATAATCTAGACTAAGATCGTCATCAAGTCAAGTAAATTGCATACAAATGCTTTCTAATGGAGAGGTATGTTTCTAGGCCAAATAATTACTTCAAAAAAAGACGAAAAACTTTTCAACAATCCCAGTAGCACTTCGCAGACATACTTACACACATATTACAATTTTGATAGTTGGCATAGGCTTATAATGTGACGATTCAAAATCCAACCAAGTAGATAAAATTAAACTTTGCATCCAAGCGTACATACATAACGATAAGCATCATTGTATTTGAGCAAAATAAACCTATTCAACACCAAACTTCAAAGCCTAGGAATTACCAAGTACTTCATGCTCAACAATTACCCGTATATTCACAAATCCATAAATGCCCATTTTAAACCAACAATCACCAATAAATCAACTTTTAGAGAACATATTTACCAATTGACCAACAAAAGCCTATTAGCTCATCAAAATCCAATCAATCACACAGAGTCAAATTCTCCAACTCCAATTCACAAATATAGGACATTAGGATTTACTCAAATTATTTAAGAATTACTCCATTAAAAAGAACATACACCGATACTCAAATTAATTAACCAATAATCTCATAACACAGTTCTTCCAATATATACATATATCAACACATCAAATCTCATAATAATTCATTTTTGTCAACATCCAATAATTCCCACTTTGTTGCTGATTGTGTGGGGGTCTGGTTCCCAGCGTTTAGTTATGCTGTTTGTTTTTTATTTATTGCTTTTCTTCTCCCTTTGTCCCCCCTTTTTCTGTAGTTTTTAGTTTTCTTCTTAGCCGACATTTTCACGTCACCTTTATCCAAAAAAATCCAATAATTCCCAATTTAATCTCTTGTTAGACAACCGAACCTCCCAATTCAAGCAATTCCAAACTAAACATTAATAACTCTAATCCTCACCCCCAATCATACTAAAATTCTCAATCTTCCACAATCTTCCAACCCTCCAACCATCAACATATATCGATTCAAATCAACATAAATTCATCTATTGACAATCCCTCAACTTATTCAAAATTTAACCAATAATATTAGAAATAATCAAACTTATTGGAACCTCAACATTCCAAGGTTTCTCTGCAATGCTCAATAATATTTAATCTAACAAGAAATCTTCAACATCTATTATATTTAATATTCAAGGATTAAGATTCAAATACTCAGACAATAAATAAACAATAAACGATATTCAAGATAACTCACGGCATAACAATAAGAGATGAAGAACCAGATGTTTAGAATAAGAATAGGTCACCATCACCGCCACCCGGTGTCCTGGCCGGAGGACGGAGCCGCCGACGATGTTTGCGCGCACAGCCGCACGCCGCTGGCAGCAACCGATGTTACTGCCATGGCGTCGCCCGCCCCTTCTACTGACGTCCCCGACCTTCATTCTGCCACCGCACGCCGGTGCGGCGGCGCTGCTTGCTGCTGTTCTCCGATCACAATACAGAAGAGGGAAAGGGAAAAGAATTGGGGAAGAAGAAAGGAGACCCCACACAAATCAAATACACAATAATTTCCTTGCCTGATTCAATGAGCTTCAAAGCTTCAACAATGGCTGATTTCCCTCCTTTCTTCCTCTAGTTGCTGCCCCTTCCACCCTAATCTGCGTTCTGTTTATCTGCTTCCATCTCTCCAAGTCACGTTCAATCAAGAGCAAAAACAAGGGTTGAGTGGGTGTGGGTTGGAGCATGAGATGGGATAATGCATTTTGGGCCATAAGTTAAATGGTAACTGGGCCTTGGTAATTGGGTCATACAATAACAAGAACATGAAGTAAAAATCTAGAATAAGTTAAGCACATGAGATCCATTTTAAAGAACAAAAATATTTATTTATTCATTAAATATTGTAACAACACTCACAATATGAACAACCATTCATAGAGTCATAATCAGTGTCACATGATTCGGAATTCGTTTCGGTACGGTGAACGAAATTCGATTCGCAATTCGTTTGTTAGAATTTTTTTAATTCACTAGGGGTATGCTGCTTTAATTCGCTTTTTCGATTCATAATTCGTTGCTTTGATTCGATTAAATTTTTTTCTTTTAATCCACATACTCATTTCATTTATAACTTTAAACTATTTATTCTTATCGCACAGCAAAAAAATATTTATTTTTATCCTCAAATATTGTACTCAATCATGTAACTTTCAAATAAATTTTTTAACTAGGAGTATACAACCACACATGATGAAAAGATAATTAGAAAAGAAAAGATGAAATAAAAACTTTTGGATGGGCGGTGGGGAAATAGTCTTGGAAGCAGACAAAAACTTGAATAGACTTATGGGGAGACTAAAAAGTAGTCATTGATTACCAAATGTAATAAATGAAAACACTGTTCATCTTCTTCCCTGCATCTCCTCTTTCCCCCCGCTATTTGCCCTAATTTTTTCTTCCCCGCCTTGCTGCTTCCTTCTACTGCTCCTCGTCGCCGCTCCCCACTGTGGCAGTCTCTTTGTCTAGGTTTAATTCGCTCATTTCACCGTTTTGAATCGCGATTTCAAGCGATTCAGATCGCTATAGAATCCCGTTTTGGTTCGAGCGAATTGAAACGGAATTCGATTGTGTCCTATGCGAATTATGTTACATTGGTCATAATAGGTAGTTAAGCATATGAAAACCAGTTTTACTTGCCAAAAGGTAAAGGAAACAAAAACACTTACCAAGATGTGGATGGATAGCAGTTAGAAGTTGCTCATGTTCTTACTTTTCTTTGTTGTTTACTTGTTATTGCATTGTTCAAACTTCAAACTCATATAGTTTAGAAAATGGTTAGACTTTGAAGACGGCACAAAATCTAGCATTGAGCAAGCTAGCTTTAATTCAATATAAGAAGGTAAAAACTATTGGATTATAAATCATTTTTGGGCTTCTTAAAATTTAAAATTAAGTGTTACATGAACAATGAACAGTACTTCAAAGTTGAAAGTACTGTTTGGAGTGGGATGGACGGAGTATGGTTTATATCTTAATGTTATGATTTTTGAATTTATATTTTCCAAACATTAGAACGTTGTATGTTTGATTTCGTATGTATTACGAGTGGTATAGGATAAGTGTTTTTATATAGTTGGGTATAATTTGTTTTTCTAAAAAAAATAAAAAGAAAAACTACATTGCAGATGTAAGCTCAAACAATATGATCTATTCTTCTTAAATTAATATATATGGCTACTAATTGCTTTTGTATCCCATTTGTCAATAACTTATTCATTATAGGTAAGGTTTAATCTTCGTTTTTTGGTTATAATAGGTAAACTAAGTAATAAGTGCGACGTATACAGTTTTGGCGTAGTTTTGCTAGAGTTGCTTTCAGGGCGGCCGGTCATCGACGGAACACAGTTTGAAGAGGAGAGATATTTGGTCAATTGGGTAAGGAGTTGTATTGTTGAAAATGGAAAGATATATAGGATAATGGACACAAAATTAGAAGGTCAATATTGTAAAAGAAGCGCATATATTGCTGCACATGCTGCGCTGCGTTGCGTAAACCCCGACCCCAAATTTCGGCCTACCATGACATGCATTTTAGAGGTTTTAGAAAATCTTCCTTCGCAGAAAAAGAGATATAATAGAAATGGAGATTTTCTCACTTCTTCATTTTTGAATTTTGATCATATTGAACTTTGCATATTTTGTGAAGTGATAATTTGGGTCTACGGGGACTATCGGATGCAATTGGTCGGGACCCCAAATTTATTTTATATTTTTAAATTTTGTCATATTTATGATAGAATTTTTTCGTCACAATTCAGTTTTTAGTTGAGGAGTAAAGCTACTGGGAGTGAGATTAATGTTTCTGCTAATGTTCTTGAAGAGGCTTTGAATGGTGTTAACCAAGAAATTTTGGAGAATAAACCTCTAGTTTGATTGAACCATGGATTGAGTGAATTACAAAAAGGATTTTGCAGAAAGGAATTATACTGGAAAAAATAACAACTGGGAAAGAAAGAAAAGACTGTAAAGTGCAGAAAACTTAAACAATATGAAAATGCAGATTTCTGGTGTAGAGTTGAGATGCCCTTTGGTGATGCCTCCACCCAATATTTATAAGGAGGAGCATCATGTCTATCGGTTTAGGAGTGGAGTTGTAACGCCTGTGCACGATTCTTTCTTCCGTAGATGGCGCCTCAATCTTCAATGCGCTGCCATGATCCTCTCTGCTGTCGTGAATGCTCAGGATTCCTCATGCCTTGATGACGGATCCTCCTCCATTTGCTTGCATGAGCCGCCAGCTTCTCACCACCACTTGGTATCATCCGGATAAATCTTGAATTAGATGGCTCCTCACCACTTGGTCTACCCGGATAATTTTTTTAAATTGGATTGGGCCTCGAGAAGGATTGAGTTAAACTTAATGGGCCTTTGGATTGGGCTCTTCGAAAAACGGACTGGACTAAATCCACTTGGCCTAATTTATTGGGCCTAAAATATTGGAGTTAACAGATGCCCCACTCGCGCTATTTGTCTGATTAGTATTTTAAGACAAATCTGCACGTTTTAATCATAAGCCTGGCCCATTAGGCCCATTCCAAAATCCTAACCCTAGTTGGCTTCTATAAAAAGCCACTTCTTCCTTTAGGTCAAAATTTTTGGGCATTTTTTCAAATTTCCCTTCTCTTCTTCTCTTCTCCTTCTTCATACCGCCGGCACCAACCAAGGAGGCTATAGCCATCGAGCGTTGCTTACTCTGGAGCCACCGTTTATCGAAGTCGATCAGTGCCGCCATCATCGAGGTCAGTCAGCGCCATCGTCGTGGTTCGCCCCTGGACCGCCATCGCCAACTCCCGAGCTGCGATCGGAATGCCCGAGTTGTCGCTGCCATTGACGATGGCTACAAGCCCGAGCGCCCGCCGCCATCGAGCTTCCCCAGCCGCCAACTAGCTCCGCTCCTAGTGGAATCCTTGGCCGCCACCTTGTCCGGCCTCTCCTACCAAGCCGCCAACACCAGCAAACCGCCGCCAGCTCTCAGTGCCGCCAGCCCTTGCGAACGTCGCCAGCCCTGAGGAGCGCCGCCAGCTTCGCCCGCGACCGCCGCCAACTTCGAGCGCCCCCAGCGTGCCGCTGAGCCTGCCGCCAGCCTGGAACCTGCCGCCAGCCCCTGCTGCGCCGCCAACTCCCACCGCCAGGCTCCACTTGCCGCCAGTCTGGTCCAGCCGCCAGCTCCTGCATCGCCGAGCATGGGCCGCCAGCTCTCCTCGGCCGCCAGCCGCCAACCTTGGTCGTCCGCAGCCTGGCGCCGCCATCAGCCCTGCCACGCCGCCAGCCTGGTCCAGCCGCCAGTTCCTGCATCTCCGAGCACGGGCCGCCAGCTCTCCTCGGCCGCCAGCCGCCAACCATCGGGCCGCCAACCTTGGTCGTCCGCAGCCTGGCGCCGCCATCAGCCCTGCCACCATCTCCTTTCGCGCCGCCATCCCCGTCCGCTCGAGATTCATGGATCAGATTAGCTTGTTGTCTCCTTCTGTTATCTTGTTCTAATGCTTTGTTGGCTAAGACTTCTGAACGCGTAGTGCATGCTAGGATTAAAAACTAGGGATTGGAAGGGTATGTCTCGTCAAGCTGTAGATGTTACATGATTCTTGGATTGTATGTTTGGGCTTGTTTCTGATGTTTGATACCTTGAATTGTATTGGCTTCTTCTTTCTCATCACTAGCTAGACATACATGAATGTATGCATTATTGGCGCTGGATGTTAGGTGAATTTTGGAATCACATGCTGGGTTGCTCTGTATCCACACTTCTAGATTCTGTTCTTGCACTATATCCATACTTTTGAATTGCATGTATGCTCAGGCAGATTCTCGAACTACATGCTGATCTTGAATTGCATCCAACACCATGTTTGTTTGATGACATATAAGAGCTAGCCAAATCATCACAAGTTTGATTCTCTTATTTGAATTGCATCCAACACCATGCTAGCTGCTTGTTTGTTATCCTGATTAAGTATCCTCAAACACATTGCTTTTTAAATATAGAATTTAGCCGACGAAACCACGCCAACTGCCAGCCGTAGGCCACCAACTGCTCCGAGGCCGCCAACTGCTCCGGCCGCCAGTCCCGGGCCGCCAACTTCTGCCCAGGCTGCCCGCTCCAGGCCGCCAGTTCCACCTGCTCGGGCCGCCAGTCCCAGGCCGCCAGCTTCTGCCCCTCAGGCCACCAGCCTCTTCTCCGGCCGCCAGCTCCAGCTCCAGGCCGCCATCTGCTCGGGATGTCTCCAAACCGCCAGCTTCCTCTGTGCAGGCCGCCGCCAGCTCCATTTCAGTCTCTTCTCCGGCAGCCAGCACCAGCACCAGGCCGCCATCATCTGCTGGGGATGCCACATTGGGCCGCCAGCCACCACCTTCACGGGGACAGGCCACCATTCCCTTACCAGGCTTCGCTGCCTTGTCGTCTGGTGCCACGGGTTTTCAGGTTTGTTCGATCTCTTCACCTGCTTGTATGTTCACTTTTTACTTGTGAATTTATTTTGACTGATTTGTCCAATTTTGCAATAGGACGTCGTCTCCAGGACAGCTCAGGCCGCCACTCCGGGTACCCAGGTCGCCACTCCTGTCCAAGCCGCCACTCATGCCAGGTCTCAGCCGCCATCCTCATCAGTCCAGGCCGCTCAGTCCGCCACTCAGGTTTGCTCAACTTACTTGGTGAAATGTTGATTCGTCCTCCCTCGCCCTTGCTTCATATGTGTTTCATAATAATGCAGATTGTTGAGGGGTTACTCATTCCGGACTCTGATGATGAGGCCTATGATTTCGACCGCCCGGAGTCGGAGCCTTTTTTACGTCCTTCTCATCGCACGACTGCGCATGCAGATGAGACCCGGAAGTTTTTATTGTGCACATGTCCGATCACTCAGGCTGCATTCATTGGAGCCTTTGTTTCGCAGACGAGGTTTATCCGGTCTCATCAGTCTGGCACCACTACCCCTAGATCTAAGAAGACCAAGGTTCCCCAAATCGAAGAGAATGACGATCAGACTATTTTGGAGAAATATGTTTCGTGGGTTCGCCAGATGCGGGTGGGAGGACGTACAACTGAATGACGTAACTGGGGGATTGAAGATGCCATCATTCTATCTACTCGGCCTGTAGTGATCGATCATCGTCTCATTTATTACATCATGGGCTTCTGGAACTCTAGTGTTAATGCCTTCCAATTCCCTTGGGGTTTTGTGGGTCCCACGCTTCTTGATGTTGTCATGATCATAGGACTCCGAGTAGATGGTTCAGAGTTGACACAGTCGGCTTCCGATGATCGTGCTCTTGCTGATGCTATTTGTCCTTCGGCCAAAGAGACGAAGCAGTACGGGGCATACATTGATCACAATATGACATCCGAGAGTTCACCTTGTACATTGGATGAGCACGTGGCATTTCTATTGTTATGGTTTAGCCGATTCATTATCTGTTCGAGGGCTCGGACTGTCTTGCGTTCCGCTCTTCCTCTCGTGCGGGCCATTATAAATACTCTTTCTTGAGCCACTGGTTCTTATTTTCTTGGCACCCTGTTCAGTGGTATGGCCAAGATTTCTGATATGTTGGCTAGTGGGCGAGATCCCACTAATTCGGCCTCTGGCCCGTTATGGTTTCTGCAGCTTTGGATTCAGCTATACTTTCCTCGGCTTTTTACTGGTGTGCCTCGTCCTGGTCCGAGGGATGTTGCTGATGGTGACCCGTTAGGCTTATTACTAGCTGCTGCTTCTGTGAAGATTAGCAGGGATGGTCTTTTGCAGCGGGACATTATAGGGATTATTCGAATTTTTTCTTCATCACAGGCCCTCTTATCAGGACTTATATGTGTACGCCCCTATAGGATGGTTGTTGTCCGAGCTTGTGTGCAAACCTGATCAGCCTCGTGGTCTTCATGGAGAGTCTACTTGGAACGTTAGTGTGAAGCCCCATATGCTTCTGAGTGGGCTAAAGAGGAACGATCAGTATAATCCGATCGTAGCCGAGCCATATTGTCCTCATTTGCTCGCTCGTCATTTGGTTGTCATCTCGGCCTCCCTCGCAGTGTGAAGTGGCCGGTTTCTATTAGGAGTAAGAGGATGACGGTCACTGATATTCAGGCGGTGGTTGCTTTCTCGTCCCGTCTGAGCTATTTAGTTATCTTCCCTTTTACTCCGACAGGGACGCTTGCTGCTGGTTTCATGGCATGGTGGACGCCCTACATCACCTCTGTCTTGCCATCTTATGACCAGATTACAGCCCGCTTTTGGGACCTGCAGTGTAGCTCGGCTCCTTCGAAGCAGCCCAGTATTCGTAGTGCCGTTGTTCGATCGGCAGCTACTCCTATTTCTCGTCGTACCCCGAAGTCTAAATCTGTTGCAGCTTCTTCATCTTGCAAGCGTCGAAGAGGTATGCCTCCTTCGTCAATATGTCTTTTTATACACTATTTCCTGGTCTTTTAATATTTCTCTTTTCTTCAGCTGATGACAATGATAGTGAGGATGATGAGGACTATGTTGCTTCCTCTGGTGACGAGGAGTCGAGCTCCAGTGAGGAGGAGTCGAGCTCGGGTGAAGAGGAGTCTAGCTCTGGTGAGGAGGAGTCGAGCTCCGGTGAGGAGGATCCTGATTATGATGATGGCCCTACGGCCGATGATCATGCTGAGGATGATGTTACCAGAGACGATAGTCATATGGAGGAGGATTCACTCGACCTTCACGAGGCGTTGACTACTGCTGATGAGCATATGGAGGATGTGCTTGCTAGGAGTGAAACCTATGATGAACTGTTGGCTCGTGCTGATTATATCATCTGCCATGGAGATGACCCTAAGTACGAGACTAAAGCTATGGTGACGGACGCTACTGATAATGGCCAAAATTGACCATTATTTTCAATCTATTTCCGTGTCTAATACGGACATTTGATCGCATTCCGGTCTTATTTTAATAAGAAAGCAGTTGAATTTAACAGATTTATGCAAGTTTGTATAAATAATAAGCTGGTATTGAAAAACACAAAAATATTGTTATTTTATTACTTTTTATATTAAAAAATCCAAAAACATGATAAATTACTAAAAATCCTCCACTTGATTAATTTTGGTTCGATGATTGTCTATTTGATAGAACACGGGTCTATTAAATGGAACACAAACCAGATAGTCAAGTGGAATAAATATACTTATTTATATTATTTTATATTTTGATTTATATATTTATAATTTTTATAACATTCTGTGTTATGATTTATATATTTATATATTTATAATTTTGGTTTATATATATTCTGTGTTATTAAGTCCACTAATCCAGTTTAATTAATTAATTGCAGGATATTTAACTTAATTTGGTCCAAAGTTATCAGTCCAATCCAGTCCAATTCCCCTAGCCCAATCAAACCCATAGCCCATTACACAATTAATCCAAAAAATAGCCCAAGCCCACTCAACAAAGCCCAATACCCAATCCAACTCCACCCTAACCCTAACCCTATTTCCCGCCGCCACCCTGCCGCCGGCGCCGCCACCGCCGGCCGGCGGCCACCTCCGTCCATCCACAGCTTTCTCCGTTCGCCTCCCACAACCACGACAGCCAACCCCAACACCACCATCATCCCATCGCCACCACCGAGAACCACCGCCGCGGCCACCGCATCCATCATCCATTTCCAACAACTCCCATCTCCATCCTCCAACACCACCATCCACCACAACCAACAAAACCCCCAAAAATCAAATCAAACCCATCTCCAGCCGCCTCAGCCCTCTCCGGAGCTCCGACAAGGTCCCATCTCCGCCGCCGCCCTCCGCCGCTGCCCCGTTCAACGGCCAGCGCCGCCTCGCGCCACCACAAATCCAGCGGCCTCCATCTCGACCACCGCTCCGCCTCCGTCCCTCCGTACTTCCTCCGCCCTTCGCCGCCTCTGCCTCCAAGCGCCGCCCCCCCTAATCCAACCTAATCCCCAAATCTGAAATAAGAAACCTAGCAAAGAAAATGAAGCTATGGTTGAAAATGGGAATGGAACAGCAAGAAAAAATGGAAAAGAAGAAAACAGAAAAATAGAAGAAACGAGACAGAAAAATGAAGAAGAAAGAAACAAAGAAGAAGAAGAACAGAAATTGAAGAAGAAAGATAGAAGAAGAAAACGAATGGAGAAAAGAAAGAGTGAGAAGAGAGATGTTGAAATTTGAAAACTGGAAACAAGAGAAAGAAATGAGAGGAGAGAGAAAAATTAACACTTTGTCGCGGAAGGTGTACACCGCGACAAAGTGCTCCGCGCCCAAAAATTTGCTCCGCGCCCAAGAACTATTCCGAGACTGTGAGAGGAAAATCAAGGCACAAAATTTGGTCGCGGAACAATATTCCGCGACAAAGCTTCCGCGCCCGAGACAGCCACACCGCGACAGAGACAGGCAGCTCACGTGACATGCCCATGCCCATTATTCCTCACATGTCAAAACAACCGGAAGGTCCTGGGACCTCAAGTCCCGCAGCACAAAAATTCTTGTCTTTTCCCCTGGACCTCGAAGTCCCGGCCCCTCCTGGGCGCCATCTTGGAGCCAAAAAGTGTTTTGTCCCTATTCCGCGACAAAGCAGTTGTTTAGCGACCAGGTGGGCCTTGAATGGGCCTAGGGCTTAATCCTACTCTATAAATATAACCTCCCACCCCCTTGAACAGTAACCTAGCTACACTTTAGTTTATTTTACTGTTTTGGAGGCACCACTGTGCTCTCCAAAAACATGTTAGAGTAGGTAGTTTATTTTTATGCAATGTAGTAATAGACTTTAGCTTAGTTTTAATTCATGTTTTGTAATAAATAAGTGTAGCTAGTGTTCATTTTATTTTTCAGTTTTATATTTTTGTATTTTGGGTTGAAAACACTTAATCAATGGGTGTGTTTAACCCATTTTTGGTTTTTGGTAATATTGAGAAAATGATTCCCAAAAATTATCATGTGTTTATCTCTTGGGCTATTTACTGTGTTGTTGCATTTTGGGTCACTTGACCAATTTATTTTTATGTTTTAGATAGATTTTTTAATTTTTATTTATTTATGCTTATATTTTGTGTTGCATCTCCTATATTGTAGTGCATCACATTGTAACCCCACGGGTTGCAATGTAATCTTCCCGTTGTGATCCCACGGATCACAACGCACACCCATGTAATGCAATATTAGGCGTTATGCTGCCGAAATATTTATATAAAATATTTTAAAACCCTTTGTCGCCATACACTCTTGTCGCGGAACCACGTTCCGCGACAAAACCACTGTTTAGCGACAGAGGACCAAATTCTTGCATTTTGTCTGCATGGCTTTTGTCGCGGAATGCCCTTGTCGCGGAACCACGTTCCGCGACAAAATCTTATTCCGAGACAGAAAATTATGCCTTGCCATAATTTTGAAACCCATTGGTCGCGATGCAACTCTTGTCGCGGAACCACGTTCCGCGACAAAATCCTTGAGTAGCGACCAAGGACCCAAATACTTGTAATTTTATTCTGGGAGGACTCTGGCGCGGAACCTTTGTCGCGGAACCATGGACCGCGACAAAATCCTTGTTCCGCGACCAGGAATTATGTCTTTACCAAATTTTCAACCCCTTTGTCGCTATATCCCTTGTCGCGGAACCATGTTCCGCGACAAAATTTTTGTTTGGCGACAAAGCAAACCCTAATTTTCAAGAATATTTATTTCTCTTATTTCCCACCCCTTTGTCGCGAAACCCTTGTCGCGGAACCATGCTCCGCGACACAAACTCTATTCCGCGACAAAGTGGCACCTTTTTGCCAAATTTTTATTCTCCATCTCACTCCATTAATTAATTGAACCTTTATATTAATATTTTGAGGTTGAAATCCAATGATCTCAACCCAGGATTAATTTGATATAAAGAACTTTGTTCAATTCCCCATTAAAAGATTCTTCTACAAATAATTAAACTCTAATGATCTAAGTATATAATCCGGACTGTAATTAATTAATTAATTATGGAATGAGTGATTATTTAGACATAATGAGTAATTATGGATTAATTTCCATACCTTGCATGAGAAACCAATGTCTCTCATGCAAGATGACCCAAAAATATTTTTCTTTTATTTATTTTGTCTTTTCCCGTAATGTGTGAAACAACTAATAAGGAATATATCAGATTAATGTTGGCGGGTATTCCCACACGGATAACTAGCTCGTGGTCTGTATATTAATTATTAGATGTTATTTTGCATGGTCCGAATAGTGGTCGGTGGAAGCCTTGGCGGTTCGTCCATCCGGGACTGTAATAGCTGCTCAGCTGACTCCCATCCGGATACAGTTTTATTTTCTTTCTCTTAATTTCAAAACCTGAATTCAAGTTGTAGTATTATTAAATGATGTCGACCAACATTATTTGAGAAGTATTGCAACAAGAAAATATGTGGGTTTTTCTTCCATTCACAGACAAAAGGGAGCTGAATGACGGCGGTCACCGTCACTTGGAATTCCCTTCTGTCTAAAAATCTTTCCATCTGGAATAATTGGGAACTGGATAGCAGATGTTTGCAGTCCAGATCACCCCAGTTATTTCTGGCACTCTCTTTAGCCAAAATTCTTCTCATCCCCGGCTATTTCATCTCTGTGTGTCAACTTCTGTCTAAACCCACCTTATATTTTGGGTTATTTAATTTTACACTTCTCTATAAATTTATGCATGATACTATTATGTAGATATCGTGGTCGATATTATTTTGGGATCCTTCCCTTGGACACAGGAGTCTTGATTTTAATCAGATGTCTCATAATAAATTTCCAACAAAAATTCCTTTATAAAATCCGGATCTGAGTAAGGGATAAATTCGACAGTTATGACTAATTCATATCCGACTGGGGGTTGATTTTGGGAAAGTAGAAGCAGAGTCAGCGATTAGGTCTCACCTAGACTGAAATGATTTGTGTTTTAATTGAGAGTCTAGTACCTGATAGGGAATGATTTTCAGATTTATTATTTTCCAAATTGCTGTGCATTGGGAATTTAGTCTTAACTATCACACCGAGATGGGATCCACTTGGATTCAAATACAGTGTGTTAGATAATTCTAGAGGAACAATACATAGGCCTTGGTTATTTTCTAAGATAGGGTTGAGTTCCTTTCAACTGCTATCCTCTTCTGCCAAAGCCTATTTTTGAGTCCTGAGTGAGTGCATCCGGAACGAACTAATTTATTAGTTCGTTTCATTAGTTTGTATCTCATAACCACCCGAAGGGAAGTGAACACTGCGAGTGGTTCACTGAGATTAGGGAATTCTTGATCCACACCCAGTCATTCTGACTGGGGGCTTTCTTTTACTACCAGGGTCAGACTTTCAAAAACCTCCGAGTGATAGGATTTTAAATGCTTTCTTTATCGCTTTCTTTTAAATGCTTTCGTTAGAGGTCACTCGGTTGTATTGAGAGTTGTGTAACTGCTACTAGGACTGAGAGTTAAGGGATAGTTCAGGGCTTGATTAGAATCTTTGGGTGTGACATGGGGGAATGATAACGGTACTTGACACTTCAATAAATGATTTGTCAGGTGTTGCTTGTCCACCACAGATAAATAATATAACTTTGCAAGGCCTGTGAAGGGAGTTATGAGTCTGTGGTATCTTAGATTAAATTTTCTTAAGAGCATGTAAACTCTTACTGTAAGTACCTGTCTGTAAAAGGAAACATGGTACAGAGAACATGAGAATTAGCTAACTGATGGATTATCCCAAGCTAAGATCTGTGTATTAAAATGGAAGTTTAACTATGTTTCATCTGAATCTTGTCCAATCTTTATTCTTTTCTTCCTGTCCCTTCTGTCATATTTTAAATCTGCTTTCTTAGAATAATCTTAATCGCTTTCTTAGAATAATTTTATTGCTTTCTTAGATTAAATTTAATTCGCTTTCTAGAATAATTTTATCTGCTTTATTTTAATTGCTTTCATAATCTAATTTAAATTATGTCAAGTAGTTGTTAGTCAAATCACAAACTTGAATCGAGTAACCGAGTGGAAAATCTTAGTAAATGGCGTGGGCCCTGCTTCTATCGCACATCCTCCAGTGAACGATCCGGTACTTACTATAAATTACTGCAATTTTTGACTCCGTGCGCTTTCGGGGGCACAGTTTCTTAACACGAGTAAATAAAAATGTGTTTTTTCAGAAAATACTCATGTAGTGGGAATTTGCCGAAAGTTTCATGGCAGGGAATCTCATGACATGAAATCATGAGAAGTATCATGGCACATATGCCGGGGACCCTCAGTGTGACAGGCTGAAGGTCAATTTATCCCGGTTGTATCATGAGATTTGTCAGAAGTTTCATGACAGAGAGGATCACATCGCCATTCGAAATTAAAGCCCCTCGCACGAGTAATAAAAAGTAACAATCCTGATATATTCCTAAACCCATTCCATAAATCATAACTCTTTCATTTTAATAAATTCAATCCTGATCTATTTTATTGAAAAATACTCGTGTTAATGAAATTTGTCAAAAGTTTCATGGCGCCGTTGCCGGGGAGGATGCAGCGTCGTTTATTAAGAGAATTACACTCCTGATTACTCATAGTTAGTTTAGTGTTAGTTCAGTGTGTTTATTTCAGAACAGAGAAGTACCCTCAAATCAATTAAACATTTAGAGTACTAAGACTCTAAATGTGAGGATGTTGATTTGAAGAGAAAACCTAACCAATTGGGTATTTTTGCTTGCAGGAATCATGGAGCCACCAAATTGGTTTACGGAGTTAAATGTGGAAGTGTAGCATTGGGGCTACACTACTTTGATTTTTCGTTTAATTACACTTCGCCAATTGCAAAATCTAGGATAATTAAACGAAAAATCAAAGAAAAATGGAGAAGTGTAGCAGTGGAGCTACACTAATTGGCAGTTGTAAATTGCACAACACGTGAGACTCACGTGTTTGTCATCTCCACCACATCCGGACCACGAAGCTCAACCGCTGCTCCATCGCTCATCCACCTAAACACCACCACTGCGCTGAGGAAACCCTCATCACTGGTGAAACAACAAATGGAGTAGCAGATCTTCGGAATACCAATTGCTCACCACCATCGGACAAGCCACGGCCATCATCTCACTTTCCGTCGCCCCTGTCTCGACTGAGCATCTAAAGAGGTTCCCGGTTGGATTAGTTCTGTAATTGACCAAAGATTATATCCGGAATTCAAAGAAATTTAAAATCCGGAATAATTTTCGCAAGGACGGAATTAATCCAACCTAAATTTCTGCAAGTCAAAATTATATGTATACATATATTTATATTTATATCTCTTGTGAATATTATTAAATAATTCGGGTAGTAATCAATTAACTCACATTTAGAGTACTAAGACTCTAAATGTGAGGATGTTGATATTTTTGAGAAAACCCGATAACTTCTTCTGTGTTTGCTCTGCAGGAATTTGTGGAATCACCAAAAAGAAAATTAAAGCTCCAAAACAGGTTCCCGGTTGGATTGATTCTGTGATTAGTTGAAAGTATTCCTGGAATTTAAAGCAATTTAAAATCCGGAATAACATTTATAAGAACAGAATTAATCCAACCTAATTTATGCAAGCAAATATGGTAGGTTAAAATTTTATAAAATCCAAAAATGTGATTGAACAATTTTGATGAAAATCATAATTTTTCTTAAGTATTGGGCATCGAACAATCGCCTTGTTCGACGAACCAAACGATCACACATAGCCAAAATTGTCGAACATTTAATTGGTTTGACGAAAAATGGCTATCGGAATTATTTTTCTATCTTTTATGTTAATATTTTCCCCCTCCCTCCCTCCTCTCTTATTTTATTTTGATTTTGATAATTTGTTTAAGTAGGAATTGATTTACTCACATTTCGAGCAAGGCTCAAAATGTGAGGATGTTGATTCTTCACTTAAAAAAAAAAAAAAAAATGTGTGTTATTTTTTCTTTTTGCTTATTTTTATTATTTTATATTTAAACCCAGTGCAAAGCATGCATAACTCTGTCTAAGAATTCACATATTTGATTTTGGTTTATGATTAAATTTTCAAACTTTTAAATTGGGATAATATAATTGAAGACATGCATGATATGAATTTTTGAGGTTTTGAGCTATAAAAATTTAATGACATAATCATCTTGTTGGGTAATGAGTCCTCATGTTGAGAATTTAATTGAATAGAGTGTAAGAAATTTTCAAAGATTATATTTAAGAATATTGTATGACATGAATGAACCATTCCATGTGAGATTTGAGCCATGAGTCATTTTTACTCATTCTTTTCATTGATGTGTGAAAATCATTTTGATTAAAGGAAACTAGAACTTGCGATTGGGGCCGATTCAAGACCATGCCATATTCCGAAAATCGAGCATATGATCGAGGCACTTAGAAAAACCAAAAATTTTGGCTTTCTTTTGAATTCCAAACCCAAAAATATTTTCCCTTTAGGATTAACCACTTTGAGCCTTTAAGCCTAATTTTTCTTGAAGCCCTCTATATTATTCCTAGCCTTCTAAAAAGACCAAAAAATTCAAACCCAAGTGTGTAAGAATGAATTTTATCAAGGCATTAAATTTATGATCATCAAGTCATCAAACCGGTATTCAATAAACCGATTCAAAAAAAAAAAAAAAAAAAGAAAGAAAATTGTTGAGTTCCATTCAACACAAAAAAAAAAAAAAAAAATATTTGTTGAATTCAATTCAACACAAATAAATTGCAAATGACAAAGCAAATTGGACATAGTCTAATGTCATGCAATATGAAAAGAAAAGCAAAAGAAAGAAAGAAAAATATTGATGATCATGAATTTCAAATAAACATGCCAAGTTATGATAGAATAAATTCTTGCCACTTCTTAGCCCAATAATTTCCCTTTCCTACCAAATGTTACAACCGTATGCCCCGTTATAACCCTTGAATAAGACCTCATGATCTCGATTTGAAGAAATGAGCCGGTGGCGAGTTGGTCCAATCGCAAGCATATGGGATAATTTAATTAAATTTGATTATGAGTGCTCATTGATAAAACCCCCTTTTTGAGAGTGAGTGAAATTTCCGTTTCCACCATATGTGAGGCTCTGCTTTTAATTATGTTCATGTCATACTTTAATTCTAGAATTAAATCAATGAATTTTTCTAAACATGATATTCATGAATAATTATCAATAATGACTGATTTGTAGGCCTGATTAAGTGAGAAGTATCATTTTATTAAACACTGCAATCAAGGGAATTTAATACTTGTAGTTTTTGATTGTCTTATCCCAATCTAAAAAGAATGAAATTTTTGAAGCCACGAAAATAGATTGAATATGTAGAGTCCGTGTTCTTAGGAACATTGACTCTGACTGCTCGGGGACGATCAGTATTAAATGTGAGGATGTTGATAATGGCCAAAATTGACCATTATTTTCAATCTATTTCCGTGTCTAATACGGACATTTGATCGCATTCCGGTCTTATTTTAATAAGAAAGCAGTTGAATTTAACAGATTTATGCAAGTTTGTATAAATAATAAGCTGGTATTGAAAAACACAAAAATATTGTTATTTTATTACTTTTTATATTAAAAAATCCAAAAACATGATAAATTACTAAAAATCCTCCACTTGATTAATTTTGGTTCGATGATTGTCTATTTGATAGAACACGGGTCTATTAAATGGAACACAAACCAGATAGTCAAGTGGAATAAATATACTTATTTATATTATTTTATATTTTGATTTATATATTTATAATTTTTATAACATTCTGTGTTATGATTTATATATTTATATATTTATAATTTTGGTTTATATATATTCTGTGTTATTAAGTCCACTAATCCAGTTTAATTAATTAATTGCAGGATATTTAACTTAATTTGGTCCAAAGTTATCAGTCCAATCCAGTCCAATTCCCCTAGCCCAATCAAACCCATAGCCCATTACACAATTAATCCAAAAAATAGCCCAAGCCCACTCAACAAAGCCCAATACCCAATCCAACTCCACCCTAACCCTAACCCTATTTCCCGCCGCCACCCTGCCGCCGGCGCCGCCACCGCCGGCCGGCGGCCACCTCCGTCCATCCACAGCTTTCTCCGTTCGCCTCCCACAACCACGACAGCCAACCCCAACACCACCATCATCCCATCGCCACCACCGTGAACCACCGCCGCGGCCACCGCATCCATCATCCATTTCCAACAACTCCCATCTCCATCCTCCAACACCACCATCCACCACAACCAACAAAACCCCCAAAAATCAAATCAAACCCATCTCCAGCCGCCTCAGCCCTCTCCGGAGCTCCGACAAGGTCCCATCTCCGCCGCCGCCCTCCGCCGCTGCCCCGTTCAACGGCCAGCGCCGCCTCGCGCCACCACAAATCCAGCGGCCTCCATCTCGACCACCGCTCCGCCTCCGTCCCTCCGTACTTCCTCCGCCCTTCGCCGCCTCTGCCTCCAAGCGCCGCCCCCCCTAATCCAACCTAATCCCCAAATCTGAAATAAGAAACCTAGCAAAGAAAATGAAGCTATGGTTGAAAATGGGAATGGAACAGCAAGAAAAAATGGAAAAGAAGAAAACAGAAAAATAGAAGAAACGAGACAGAAAAATGAAGAAGAAAGAAACAAAGAAGAAGAAGAACAGAAATTGAAGAAGAAAGATAGAAGAAGAAAACGAATGGAGAAAAGAAAGAGTGAGAAGAGAGATGTTGAAATTTGAAAACTGGAAACAAGAGAAAGAAATGAGAGGAGAGAGAAAAATTAACACTTTGTCGCGGAAGGTGTACACCGCGACAAAGTGCTCCGCGCCCAAAAATTTGCTCCGCGCCCAAGAACTATTCCGAGACTGTGAGAGGAAAATCAAGGCACAAAATTTGGTCGCGGAACAATATTCCGCGACAAAGCTTCCGCGCCCGAGACAGCCACACCGCGACAGAGACAGGCAGCTCACGTGACATGCCCATGCCCATTATTCCTCACATGTCAAAACAACCGGAAGGTCCTGGGACCTCAAGTCCCGCAGCACAAAAATTCTTGTCTTTTCCCCTGGACCTCGAAGTCCCGGCCCCTCCTGGGCGCCATCTTGGAGCCAAAAAGTGTTTTGTCCCTATTCCGCGACAAAGCAGTTGTTTAGCGACCAGGTGGGCCTTGAATGGGCCTAGGGCTTAATCCTACTCTATAAATATAACCTCCCACCCCCTTGAACAGTAACCTAGCTACACTTTAGTTTATTTTACTGTTTTGGAGGCACCACTGTGCTCTCCAAAAACATGTTAGAGTAGGTAGTTTATTTTTATGCAATGTAGTAATAGACTTTAGCTTAGTTTTAATTCATGTTTTGTAATAAATAAGTGTAGCTAGTGTTCATTTTATTTTTCAGTTTTATATTTTTGTATTTTGGGTTGAAAACACTTAATCAATGGGTGTGTTTAACCCATTTTTGGTTTTTGGTAATATTGAGAAAATGATTCCCAAAAATTATCATGTGTTTATCTCTTGGGCTATTTACTGTGTTGTTGCATTTTGGGTCACTTGACCAATTTATTTTTATGTTTTAGATAGATTTTTTAATTTTTATTTATTTATGCTTATATTTTGTGTTGCATCTCCTATATTGTAGTGCATCACATTGTAACCCCACGGGTTGCAATGTAATCTTCCCGTTGTGATCCCACGGATCACAACGCACACCCATGTAATGCAATATTAGGCGTTATGCTGCCGAAATTTTTATATAAAATATTTTAAAACCCTTTGTCGCCATACACTCTTGTCGCGGAACCACGTTCCGCGACAAAACCACTGTTTAGCGACAGAGGACCAAATTCTTGCATTTTGTCTGCATGGCTTTTGTCGCGGAATGCCCTTGTCGCGGAACCACGTTCCGCGACAAAATCTTATTCCGAGACAGAAAATTATGCCTTGCCATAATTTTGAAACCCATTGGTCGCGATGCAACTCTTGTCGCGGAACCACGTTCCGCGACAAAATCCTTGAGTAGCGACCAAGGACCCAAATACTTGTAATTTTATTCTGGGAGGACTCTGGCGCGGAACCTTTGTCGCGGAACCATGGACCGCGACAAAATCCTTGTTCCGCGACCAGGAATTATGTCTTTACCAAATTTTCAACCCCTTTGTCGCTATATCCCTTGTCGCGGAACCATGTTCCGCGACAAAATTTTTGTTTGGCGACAAAGCAAACCCTAATTTTCAAGAATATTTATTTCTCTTATTTCCCACCCCTTTGTCGCGAAACCCTTGTCGCGGAACCATGCTCCGCGACACAAACTCTATTCCGCGACAAAGTGGCACCTTTTTGCCAAATTTTTATTCTCCATCTCACTCCATTAATTAATTGAACCTTTATATTAATATTTTGAGGTTGAAATCCAATGATCTCAACCCAGGATTAATTTGATATAAAGAACTTTGTTCAATTCCCCATTAAAAGATTCTTCTACAAATAATTAAACTCTAATGATCTAAGTATATAATCCGGACTGTAATTAATTAATTAATTATGGAATGAGTGATTATTTAGACATAATGAGTAATTATGGATTAATTTCCATACCTTGCATGAGAAACCAATGTCTCTCATGCAAGATGACCCAAAAATATTTTTCTTTTATTTATTTTGTCTTTTCCCGTAATGTGTGAAACAACTAATAAGGAATATATCAGATTAATGTTGGCGGGTATTCCCACACGGATAACTAGCTCGTGGTCTGTATATTAATTATTAGATGTTATTTTGCATGGTCCGAATAGTGGTCGGTGGAAGCCTTGGCGGTTCGTCCATCCGGGACTGTAATAGCTGCTCAGCTGACTCCCATCCGGATACAGTTTTATTTTCTTTCTCTTAATTTCAAAACCTGAATTCAAGTTGTAGTATTATTAAATGATGTCGACCAACATTATTTGAGAAGTATTGCAACAAGAAAATATGTGGGTTTTTCTTCCATTCACAGACAAAAGGGAGCTGAATGACGGCGGTCACCGTCACTTGGAATTCCCTTCTGTCTAAAAATCTTTCCATCTGGAATAATTGGGAACTGGATAGCAGATGTTTGCAGTCCAGATCACCCCAGTTATTTCTGGCACTCTCTTTAGCCAAAATTCTTCTCATCCCCGGCTATTTCATCTCTGTGTGTCAACTTCTGTCTAAACCCACCTTATATTTTGGGTTATTTAATTTTACACTTCTCTATAAATTTATGCATGATACTATTATGTAGATATCGTGGTCGATATTATTTTGGGATCCTTCCCTTGGACACAGGAGTCTTGATTTTAATCAGATGTCTCATAATAAATTTCCAACAAAAATTCCTTTATAAAATCCGGATCTGAGTAAGGGATAAATTCGACAGTTATGACTAATTCATATCCGACTGGGGGTTGATTTTGGGAAAGTAGAAGCAGAGTCAGCGATTAGGTCTCACCTAGACTGAAAGGATTTGTGTTTTAATTGAGAGTCTAGTACCTGATAGGGAATGATTTTCAGATTTATTATTTTCCAAATTGCTGTGCATTGGGAATTTAGTCTTAACTATCACACCGAGATGGGATCCACTTGGATTCAAATACAGTGTGTTAGATAATTCTAGAGGAACAATACATAGGCCTTGGTTATTTTCTAAGATAGGGTTGAGTTCCTTTCAACTGCTATCCTCTTCTGCCAAAGCCTATTTTTGAGTCCTGAGTGAGTGCATCCGGAACGAACTAATTTATTAGTTCGTTTCATTAGTTTGTATCTCATAACCACCCGAAGGGAAGTGAGCACTGCGAGTGGTTCACTGAGATTAGGGAATTCTTGATCCACACCCAGTCATTCTGACTGGGGGCTTTCTTTTACTACCAGGGTCAGACTTTCAAAAACCTCCGAGTGATAGGATTTTAAATGCTTTCTTTATCGCTTTCTTTTAAATGCTTTCGTTAGAGGTCACTCGGTTGTATTGAGAGTTGTGTAACTGCTACTAGGACTGAGAGTTAAGGGATAGTTCAGGGCTTGATTAGAATCTTTGGGTGTGACATGGGGGAATGATAACGGTACTTGACACTTCAATAAATGATTTGTCAGGTGTTGCTTGTCCACCACAGATAAATAATATAACTTTGCAAGGCCTGTGAAGGGAGTTATGAGTCTGTGGTATCTTAGATTAAATTTTCTTAAGAGCATGTAAACTCTTACTGTAAGTACCTGTCTGTAAAAGGGAACATGGTACAGAGAACATGAGAATTAGCTAACTGATGGATTATCCCAAGCTAAGATCTGTGTATTAAAATGGAAGTTTAACTATGTTTCATCTGAATCTTGTCCAATCTTTATTCTTTTCTTCCTGTCCCTTCTGTCATATTTTAAATCTGCTTTCTTAGAATAATCTTAATCGCTTTCTTAGAATAATTTTATTGCTTTCTTAGATTAAATTTAATTCGCTTTCTAGAATAATTTTATCTGCTTTATTTTAATTGCTTTCATAATCTAATTTAAATTATGTCAAGTAGTTGTTAGTCAAATCACAAACTTGAATCGAGTAACCGAGTGGAAAATCTTAGTAAATGGCGTGGGCCCTGCTTCTATCGCACATCCTCCAGTGAACGATCCGGTACTTACTATAAATTAATGCAATTTTTGACTCCGTGCGCTTTCGGGGGCACAGTTTCTTAACACGAGTAAATAAAAATGTGTTTTTTCAGAAAATACTCATGTAGTGGGAATTTGCCGAAAGTTTCATGGCAGGGAATCTCATGACATGAAATCATGAGAAGTATCATGGCACATATGCCGGGGACCCTCAGTGTGACAGGCTGAAGGTCAATTTATCCCGGTTGTATCATGAGATTTGTCAGAAGTTTCATGACAGAGAGGATCACATCGCCATTCGAAATTAAAGCCCCTCGCACGAGTAATAAAAAGTAACAATCCTGATATATTCCTAAACCCATTCCATAAATCATAACTCTTTCATTTTAATAAATTCAATCCTGATCTATTTTATTGAAAAATACTCGTGTTAATGAAATTTGTCAAAAGTTTCAGCTACTCACCTTGGTTCCCTTGATCAGGTACATTTCACCACTTTGGATTTTTTCTCGAATCCTGTATTGGTAAAGTGCCAACATCTTTTATTTCTGCTTAGGATCCACCTTCTTCTCAGGCTGGTGACCATGCCTCTACAGTTAGCTCCGTTACTCCCGAGTTGACTTCTCAGGTACACTTTAGTTGCATTCCCATTTTCTTTTGTCTCTCGCTATTATGCAAATTGGTTCTAAAGATAGCTATCCTCTAGACTCCTAGAGACCGGATAGACTCTCCTCTTCCTACTCAGGCTGCGGATCGCGCCTCCGTGATTATCACTACTGACCCTTTGGTGACTTCTCAGGTACTCCTTTAGTTGTATTTTCATTTTCTCTTGCTCTTATCCTCAAGATATGTTCTAAGTGTTTCTTCCTCTAGACTCCCACGGATCAGGCAGATCACTCCGCGGCTGATACTTCAGCCGATTTGACTGTACCGCCTACCCAGATATATCGCTCCGTGACTGATACTTCAGCTCTCTCAGCTGATTTGGCTGCGCCACCTCCTCAGGTATATTTCCTTTCACCTTTTGTCATAATAAAACTTTTTTGTATTATTCTAACATAGTTTGCCTCTAGGCACCTAGGGACCCTCCTGCAGGCCCCGTGGCCTCTCTTCTAGACTCGGGCTCTCGTGCTGCCATAGCCTCATCATGTGAGGCATTTGACCGTCTTCTTTCCACTCAGACCGGTCCACTTTCAGCTGAGATGGTCTCTAGACTCTATGGCCTTCTTGGCGATGTCAGCTTAGTCCGTGCCTTTATTGAGGACGCCGGCTTCTCGGATTTCTCGGAGCTCTTCTCTGACTTGTCCCTTGCTTATCCTCTCTATAGCAGTACAGCAGATCAGTCTGCTCAGGACTTGACACTTTTTGATGATCTCGAGGCGCGGCACCATGAGGTTCATTCCCAGTTAGAGGTTATACATCCCCAGCGCAATCAGGCTTCCACGGTTCTTAGGACTGAGGAGAGTAGGCAGTCACAGTTAGAGAGTACTGTTGCCCAGGCGCAGCGCGATATAGAGAAGCAGAAAGAAGTTATCTTAGAGAAGCATGATGAGGCTGAGCTACCGTTGAGCTTGTCATACTTGAGGCTGAGCTGCTCAAGTTTTCTGATCGAGCTACCGCTTTGCAGGCTGATCATGATCGTTTAGCTGCGGATGATCGTGATTTATCAGCTGAGTTATTGAGAGCCCGTCGACCCCTGCTATCAGCTCGTGCTCGAGTTTCTGCTGCAGCACTTCGCCGCCTCACAGACGCCCTTCGGCGTTCCCGTGATCAGTGGGCCGTCATGCGTCGTCGCCTACTAGGTGATGAGACACTACCTCCCCCGAGTAGTTAGTACTGCTTTTGTGATTTTATTCAATACTCTATTTTGGGTCAGCTCACCGGCCTTGTGGTGAGCACTTTTTAGTACTCTTGTTTGCCGTTTTTTGCTACTTCTTTGGCCAGCTTTGTGATTGGCTACTTATGATGCACTTATGTTATTTATTCTTACTCCCAGACTGATGGATAGAATATTTTGAGATATTTTGCATTTATATTCTGTCTGTGTTCTTGACCATCGATGTCCATTAACTTGTATGCACCATTTAGTAGTCTTTGTGTCACAATGAATGGTCCTTCCCAATTTGGGGACCACTTTCCTGTCTCGTTAGCATGCACTCCTAAAGGTAGGATCACTTTCCACACTAGATCCCCTTCGCTGAAGGTCTTGCTCCGAACCTTCTTATCATAATGCTTTGCCATTCTAGCTTTTTGATGACGGATACTTTCCAAGGCCATAAGCTTGTCACCATCAGCCGTCTCCAACTCTTGCGACATGGCTTTTTCATACTTAGATAAGTCTAAGCGATGTTGCTGAGCCACCCTTAGAGATGGAACTGTTATTTCCAATGGCAAAACAGCGTCATGACCATATGTTAAGTAGTACGGCGTGAACCCTGTAGCTGTAGACTTAGAGTTTCTGTAAGCCCATAGGACCTCTGACAAGGTCTCATGCCACTTTCTTGGTTTTTCACCTACAACCTTTTTGATCATACTTATTAAGATCTTATTGGTGGCTTCAGCCTGACCATTTGCCTGAGGATAGTATGGAGTAGAGTGATAGACGCGGATCCCAAACTGTTTGGCAAAAGCTATAAACTTTTCACCAGTGAACACCGTACCTTGATCGGCAGTGATTGTTTGAGGGATCCCAAACCGATGTATCAATTCAGTTACAAATTTAATTACATCGCCTTGATGGATTTTCTTCATTGGCCATGCTTCCACCCATTTGGTAAAGTAATCAGTGACCACAAGTATTAATGAGTGATTCTTAGATGATGGTGGATGAATCTTCCCAATAATGTCCATCCCCCAGCCACGGAATGGCCAAGGCTTAATGACTGTGTGTAATTCTTCCGCCGGTACCCTTTGAATGGGGCCATGCTTTTGGCAAGCCTCACAACCGCGAGCATATATGATACAGTCCTCCATGATGGTTGGCCAGAAGTATCCATGAAGGTGGATGCTCCACCTCATGCTAGGCCCTGCCCGATGAGAGCCGCATATCCCCTCATGGACTTCTCCCATCGCCAACTTAGCATCTTCGGGACCTATACACTTGAGCAGCAATCCATCTACCGCCCTTCGGAATAACTCGCCATTGACCAGCGTGTACCGCAAAACTTTTTATCTTTAGCGAGTTATCTCCTCCAGATGATGGGTTCTCGAGGTATCGTATGATCTCGGTCCTCCAATCACCACTCTCTTGTTGGTCCTCAGGCTCACTTGTGATGGCGGAAATGTGTGGTGCCCCGCTAGGGCGACAAGCCTGCCAGCCTGAAGCAAGTTGAGCGGCCTCGTTGGCCTCTTGATTTTGGCTTCTAGGCACATGTGTGATGGTGGCGTCCGAAAACTTGCCCAGTAGCTCTAGTGCTGTCTCATAGCACTTAATCAATCTGGGACTCTTGCATTCATATTCTCCCATTAACTGTTTCAGGATGACTTGGGAGTCTCCAAAAATTGTAATGGATTTCACACCCTTCAGCAATGCAGTCTCGAGGCCAAATATCAAAGCTTCGTATTCTGCTTGATTGTTGGTGGTGCCAGGCTCTAACTCCCGAGCCAACTTCCAATGTTCCCCAAGAGGACTAGTGATCGTAATACCGGCTATCGAGCCGCTGCTTGCACAAGATCCATCAAAGGCTAGTTCCCAAGGTTCGAATCCCATAAAGGACGCTTCTTTAGGAACTTCTGGCAAAACCAACGAAGGGTGTTGAGCTAAAAAGTCAGCTAAAGCTTGTCCTTTGACTGCCTTTTGGGGGACGTGTACAAGGGTAAAAGGACTGATCTTCATAGCCCACTTAGCTTGTCTACCCTTTAATGCTGGCTTGTGCAAAAGTGCCTTCACCAAGTCAAAGGGAGCTACTACATGAACTGTTCTTGGCAGCATGTAGTGTCCCAACTTGTTGCATGAGTATACTAGGGCGTAGCACAACTTTTCTAATGCGGTATATCTTACCTCTGGCCCTTGCAGAGTCTTGCTAAGGTAATAGATAGCCCTTTCCTTGCCGCCTTCATCATCCTGTGCAAGCAGGCACCCGATAGATTCTTCGGCGGCTGCTACATATAGTTTCAAAGGTACTCCATGCCTTGGCGGCACTAATACTGGAGGATTGACCAACGCTCTTTTTATTTCTTCAAAGGCTGCTTGATGGTCAGTCGTCCACAGGAACTTCTCGTTCTTTCTTCCTTTAAGTAAGGTAGTGAACGCTTTCATCTTTCCCGCAGCATTGGAAATGAATCTCCTTAAGAAATGGATTTTACCCATCAATGATTGCAGCTCTTTGAGATTGGATGGTGCACGAGCTTCAAGATGGCCTTAGCTTTATTCTGGTCTACCTCAATACCTCTCTCATGCACGAGGAAACCTAAGAAATTCCCTGCTGCCACTCCAAGGGCACACTTAGCAGGATTAATTTTCAATCCATGCTGCCTCATTCGGATGAAGGCACCTTCAAGGTGAACCAAATGTTGGCCAAATTCGCATGATTTCACGACTATGTCATCAATTTATACCTTAAGTGTATGTCCGATTAAATCGTGAAAAATCATGTTCATGGCCCTCTGGTATGTTGCCCCAGCATTTTTCAATCCAAAAGGCATGACTACCCATTCAAAAATGCCGACTGGCCCTGGGCAACGAAAAGCTGTTTTATGTACATCATTCTCAGAAATGAAGATTTGGTTGTATCCAGAATAACCATCCATTAAAGATAAAAACTTGTGACCGGCGGCCGCATCAACAAGCATATCGGCCATAGGCATTACATATTCATCCTTGGGCGTTGTCAAGTTTAAATTCCTAAAGTCTATACAGACTCTCAATTGACCATTTTTCTTTACAACAGGTACAATGTTCGCACGCCATTCTACATAACGAAAAGTTCTAATGTAACCTGCTCTAAGAAGCTTCTCAATCTCAGCCTTTATTTTTGGGATGGTGTCTGGATCGAACTGCCTTGGCGGCTGCTGAAACTTTTGACAATTTCCTACACGAGCTTTTCTAAAATATCCCAAGTTAAAATTATTAAAAGGAAAGAGTTATGATTCGTGGGAAAGGGGTTTAAGGATATATTAAGATTTCCCTTTTATTACTCACGTGGGGTGCTTTGATTTCAAATGGCGCTGTGGTCCTTCCCGCCATGAAACTTTTGACAAATATCACGGTGCAACCGAGATTTGACCTTCAGTCTGTCACCCTGAAAGTCCCCGGTATCTGCGTCATGATACTTTTCATAATTTCATGTCACGGAAGTCCCTGCCATGAAATCTTTGACATTTTCCCACTGTATGAGTATTTTCTAAAATGTTGTGTTTTTATTCACTCGTGTCAAGAAACTGTGCCTCCGAAAGCGCACGGAGTCAAAAATTGCAGTAATTTATAGTAAGTACCGGATCGTTCACTGGAGGATGTGCGATGGAAGCAGGGCCCACGTCGTTTACTAAGATTTTCCACTCGGTTACTCGATTCAAGTTTTGCAAGGGTTTCTAACAACTACTTGACATAACTTAAATCCAGATCATGAAAGCAGTAAAAGTTATTCTACAAAGCATGGTAAATTATATCAAGGAAAGCAATTAAATTTATACTAAGAAAGCGGTTAAAATTATGCTACATCTAGAAAGCAGATTTAAATATGACAGAAGGGACAGGGAGGAAGTAATAAAGATTGGACAAGATTCAGATGAGGCACAATTAAACTTCCAATTTTTTTTTTATACACATATCTTAGCTAGGGATATTTCTCCAGTTAGCTAACTCTCATGCTCTCTATACTATGTTCCCTTTAACAGACATGTACTTATAGTAAGAGTTTACATGCTCTTAAGACAACAAAATCTAAGATACCACAGACTTATAACTCCCTTCACAGGCCTTGTGAAGTTACATTATTTATCTGTAGTGGATAAGCAACACCTAACATATCATTAGTTGACATGCCAAGTACTCCTATCATTCCCCCGTGTCACACCCAAAGTTTCAAATCAAGCCCCAAACCATTCCATAACTCTCAAACCTTTTAACAGATGGACAACCCTTAATTCTTCCGAGTGACCTCTATGAAAGCATTTTAAAGGAAAGCAGTAAGAAAGCTGTAAAGAAAGCATTTAAATCTATCACTCGGAAGCGTTAAAAACGTCTCTTTCCGTTAGTATAAAAGAGCCCCCTGGTCTTGGTGACCAGATGCAGATCAAGAACCCCCGAGATATCAATAAGCCACAGGGCTTACAACATCTGGGTAGTTATGAGATACAAACTAAATGAAACAGATCCATAAATGAACCTGTTCCGGATGCACTCACTCAAGACTCAATTCTAGACTTTGGCAGAAGAAGATAGTAGTTGAAGGAATACTCAACCCTACCTTAGAAATTCACCAAGGCCTATATGTTGTTCCTCTAGTATTATTTATCACATCTCATCTATACCCAAGTGGGTATGGATTTAATGCGATATCTAATATAAGATTTCCAACATACAGCAATTTCGAGAAGCAAATGAATGTTTGAAAATCATTCCCTAGACAGGTACTGAACTCTCAATTAAAACACAGATCCTTTCAGTCTAGATTAGACCTAATTGCTGACTCTGCTTCTAAGCTCTCAAAATCAACCCCCAGTAGAATGTGAATTAGTCATAACTGTTGAATTTATCCCTTACTCAGATCCGGATTTTATAAAGGAATTTTTCTTGGAAATTTATTATGTAGCATCTGATTTAAATCAAGACTTCTGTG
This sequence comes from Hygrophila difformis, assembly GCA_030278955.1. NCBI lineage: Eukaryota > Viridiplantae > Streptophyta > Magnoliopsida > Lamiales > Acanthaceae > Hygrophila > Hygrophila difformis. The sequence goes on from JAOANR010000005.1 coordinate 22,395,908, forward strand.
TCCAAGGGGGAGGATCCCCAAAATAATAATGACCACAACATCTACATAATAATATCATGCATACATGTATAAGAGAAGTAAAATAAAGTACCCCAAAATATATGGTGGAGTTAGACAGAATGTGATACACAGAGATGGAATAGCCTGAGGTAAGAAGAATTTGGCTAAAAAGAATGCCAGAAATAGTTGGGGTTATCCGGACAGCAAACATCTGCCATTCGGTTCCCAAGTATTCCAGATGGAACGATTTTAGACAGAAAGAATTCCAAATGACGGTGACCGCCGTCATTCAGCCCTCTTTTGTCAGTGAGTGGAAGAAAAACCCACATATTTCTTGCTGTAATATTTCTCAACTGATGTTGGTCGACATCAGTTGATACCATTGCAACTTGAATTCGGGTTGAGAAATTAAGATAAAGAGAATTAAAACTGTGTCTGATTAGGAATTGGCTGAGTGACTAATCGAAACTCTTAGTGAAGAGAACGCTCGCCGGAGCTTCCACCAACTACTAACCAGATCATGCAAAATAACAGATAAAATGATTGACACACAGAAGACGGGTTAATCGATATCCCTGTGAAGGGACCTTTCACCGACATTAATCTGTGGTGTTTTTCATTATCCGTTCATACACACAATGAAAGAGAAAAGATGAAAGTAAGAAAATATTTTTGGTATTGTGTGGGTGTTAGGCACACAATAAATGGACACTAATGGGCTGAAATGTGTAATGGATAAAAGCAGATGAAATGTGCCTAGGCTCAATGCACCCATGCAACTTACACAAATCATGAAAGAAAAATATTTATGGAGTTTTCAAAATAAAAGGATTGTTCAATTCGAATTATTGAGGTAATTCGAATTGAGAATGCATGAAGAATGAAGTATGATCTTACCCAATTAATCCTTGCAAAGGAATGAGATATCATCTAATTCGAATTGTTGAGCAATTCGAATTAATTCGATTTGGACAACTCGAATTGATGAAGTCCTTTCCTTGCTCAAAATTGACTAAGGCATATACCTCAAGGGGAAGGTGAATTCGAATTGTCCAGCAATTCGAATTAATTCGAATTGGGCAATTCGAATTGGTTGGGGGTAGAAAATAAACTAAGGCATGAGGGGATGGCAATGGATACAATGTGGTTTTCAAGCCAATTCGAATTGTTGAGCAATTCGAATTAATTCGAATTGGTTGGAGACCACATGAAGGAAAATATCTGGCGTGCAATTCGAATTTCTTGGGCAATTCGAATTAATTCGAATTGCCTCAATTCGAACTGTATCCCATTTTCTCATAACAATTTTTGTCTCACAAGTATGGGTTAGGTGTACACTGTGCGGGTGGTGATGGGTTTAGATTCACCAAATCCCTCATCTCCCATCAGTGTCACTTCACAGCCACCCTAGTGAGATTTTTCAAAATAAAAACAAACACATGTCCAGTGGGTATTGATAGGATTCAACCCTATTTCTACAAACAAAAGATTCAAAGATTAAAAATCCTAAAACTTCTAAATATCTAAGAACTACATGCATAATGCCAAGAACATCTATGTTATCTAAGGCATCACGAAAACAAAAATAAGGCAGTAAATAAGGCATGAAAGGTAAATCCTAACAAACTCTAAAAGCATCTAAAATCTAAGAACACTTGTTTGAAGCTATAAGGCACACAATCAAACCAAAAACCCACCAAACATGCATTTATTATGTTTGAATGTCAACTAGAGCATAGTAAATGTAACATAGTTGAAACAAACAAACATTCCAAGCATTTATTTCTAAAGAAAGCATTAAAGAGTGCCAAAACACATGAATAACACCATTTCTGGAAATTTTTCTTGTATTGACACTTCGAAAGAAAAATAAAGAACCCACAACCCTCATTAACTTGAAGGTAGGGTTTATTTTAACTAGAAAGCATGTAAAAATTCTGGAAATGGCTACTCTATGGGTTACAAGAACTGCTTCTATGCTAAACTAAGATTAAAGCATGTAAAACTACACTACTTGCAAGGAAAATAAACTAAACTAAACTAAACTACCTACCTAACCCTTAAGGGGTGTTGGAACCTCCTGCTATTCTTTTTGTCCCCAAGCTGCTTTTTGGTAAATTTTTTGGATCCCTCATTATGTTGTGGAAGGTCTGCTTTTATAGACAAACTTCGAAACCCTAGGCCCACCAGTGTTGTGCTCATGCTCCATAGCTTCATTTGAATGAATTTTGAGTGAAGTTCGAATTATCTCAATCAATTCGAATTAATTCGAATTGTGGGATCTCTTCCTTGAGCTGGGATTGTGGCCTTCAGTTATCAATTCGAATTGTTGTGAAGAATTCGAATTGGTCTTTTCTCGAATTGGATGAGGTTTTCTGCTTGGCTTCCTTGCATCTGTTTGGCAATTCGAATTGTTTGTGCCAATTCGAATTAATTCGAATTTGGACAATTCGAATTGCATCTTCTTCTTGCCTTTGGGTTCCTTCTCTTCAATCCCTAATTCGAATTATGAGAAATTCGAATTAGCTCTTCTGCATCCCTTCCCAACACTTAACCATTTCTTTGTTCTCCTCAGCAATTCGAATTGTGTGCAATTCGAATTAATTCGAATTGCACAATTCGAATTGTGCTTCAACACTTAACCAAATTTTAGTTGTGGGATTTTCACTCTTTTTCCCATCTTTTTGATTTTTGTGGGCTTTTTATTCTTTTGCCCATCTTTTCTTCCTTTTTCTTTTCTTTTTCCTTTTTTCATGTTTTTGGATTTTTCAAACACAAATACAATTAAAATTGCATATTTTGTGTCTTTTTATTACCGGCTCAATATTCTTACAAACTTGCATTAATCTGTCGAATTCAACTGCTTTCTTATTAAAATAAGATGGAAACACGATCAAAATGTCCGTCTCAGACACGGAAATGGATTGGAAATAATGGTCAATTTTGGCCATTATCAACATCCTCACATTTAATACTGATCGTCCCCGAGCAGTCAGAGTCAATGCTTCTAAGAGCTTGGACTCTGCATATTCAATCCATTTGCGTGGCCTCAAAAATTTCATTCTTTTTATATTGGGATAACACAATCAAAATTACAAGTATTAAACTCTCTTAGTTGCAGTGTTTAATGGAATGATATTTCTCACTTGAGTGAACATACAAACCAATCATTATTGTTAATTCTTCTTGAATAAATGTTTAGAAGACTCCATTGGCTTAATTCTTGAATTCAAGCATGACATGAACATTGGTCAATTAAAACAGAGCCTCACATATAGTAGAATCGGACAGTTCACTCACTCTCAAAGTTGGCTTTTTTTATCATCAACGCTCATAATCAAATTCAATTAAATTCTCCCATAAGCTTGCAATTGGACCAACTCGCCACCTACTCATTTCCTTAAATCGAGATCCCGAGGTCTTATTCAAGGTTATAACGGGGCATACGGTTGTAACTTTTGGTAGGAAAGGAATTTATTGGGCTAAGAAGTGACATGATTCCATTCCATCATAACTTGGCATATTTTATTTAAAATTTATAATCATCATTATTTCTTTCTTTCTTTTGTTTTTCTTTTCTATTGCATGACATTAGACTATGTCTAATTTGCTTTGTCTTTTGCAATTTATTCTTGTTGAATGGATCTCAACATTTTTCTCTTTTCTTTTTTCTTTTCTTTTTTTTAATCGGTTTTTGAATGCCAATTGATATTTTTGATGATCATAAGTTATATTGCCTTGATGGAAATGGTTCATGTACACTTGGGTTTGATTTTCTTGGTCTTTTTGTGAGGTTAGGAAAATATAGAAGGCTTCAAAGAAAAATTAGGCTTAAAGGCTCAAAGTGGTTAATCCTAAAGGGAAAATATTTTTGGGTTTGGATTTCAAACGAAGGCCAAAAATTTTGGTTTTTCTAAGTGCCTCAATCATATGCTCGATTTCGGGAATATGGCATGGTCTTGAATTGGTCCCAATCGCAAGTTCTAGTGTCCTTTAATCGAATTGATTTTCACACAACAAAGGAATAATGAGTGAAGGTGACTCATGGCTCAGATCTCACAAGGTATGGTCTGATCATGTCATACATTTATTCTCAAATCTTAGCCTTTGAAAAATTCTTGCAATTTATTCAATCAAATTCTCAACATGAAAGTTCGTTCTCTTTCAAGTGATCATATCATTGGATTTTCATAGCTCAAAACTTCAAGAATTTATATCATGCATATTTTTAATTGTTTTATCCCAATGTAATAGTTTGAAAATTTCATCATTAGCCTAAATTCAACATGTGAATTTAGGTGACAGATTTATGCTTGTTTTATGCCGGTTGTTAAATTGAAAGCAGTAAAAAAGACACTGTGAACATGCAAGCATGCCACAGTTTGGTTTTTGGCGTGGCAGTCACTTATTCATCTTGGACTGTCACACATCTTTTTCACTTAATAGAGAACTCAAAACGAAATTCTCTTTTGGAAAGCAGTAATTAAGTACGACTACCAGAATACGTCGTACGACCATTATAACAGACAAATCCAAGGTTCGTTACACAGTACACGACCTTAATCATAGCTAAACACCAATACAGATGCAGCTGTACACTTAAATAAGTTAGCAACAAAGATCAGTCAATAGATTATCAAAATATAGTTCCAGTCAATCCAGTCAAAAGTGAATCTTTACAGATTCAGTCCGTCAGCATCCTTCCCTTTATCCCTGGAAAAAGATCCTGGTCCAGTGGACAAAGTTTGTCAGGCTGCAGGGCACGCAGAAATCTCCCATGTCTTCTTCATCTTCCTCCATCACCCTCGTGCAGTAGACCCTTGGTCCTTGGTTCCCGAACAGGTCAGGGGTCTCCAGGCTTTCAGCCAGCCATGCGAAGACGTTAGTCCCAACATACCGCATAACAAATCTGTTTGTTATGATCTTGTTGATCATTGACACCCCTTGCTGGACTTGTTCGTTATCCACCTTGCTGAGTAGCATGTATCCCTTGACAAAGATTGAGGCTTTGTGGTTGTCCTCAATCCCTTCCTTTAGTAGCTCACAAGCCAGATTTTCATTTCCCGCTCCAAATGCCTGCAGAGCTGGGACGAGTTGGAGGTTGTAGTTGCCAGCTTCTTCGCACCTGACTAGGAGCGCTTCCTTTTGCAGTTCAAACCTTTGCTCCCACAGCTTTACGATTGTAGTCTCCAGTTCACATCTCTTGTAGACAATGGGGAGGTCAGCAGCATCCCTGAGTTTGGTGCACATTTCTCTGACAACCCACACCTTCTTGATGTAGTCCTCCCCGATGCGGGAGAGAATTTCTCCTAAGAGTTCTACTGGCAGTCCAGTAGTTGGGTCTCTTCCTCTTGATCCTCATTCTGCACTGGGGGAATGATGCCTCTGGAAAGACATGGGGAAATGATTAGATCTGAAACCCTCAACCTCACACCTTCCGCCACCTCAAAGTATAGTTCGCTTGTTACCACCTGCCTTACTTGAGGTACACTATGAAGGTCCAAGGGGTCAGATAATCAAATCTATTCTTATCGCAGCAAGAATAGTGAAGGTAGAAGAAGATCTTGGATCCTTAGAAATTTTCTTAGACTATAAATAGTCTAAGGTGTTTTTGGGTGGTCAAATGACCAAAACGATAAAATTTCATAGGCTATTGAGCCCATGAAAGGATTTTGAATTTTATCACTTAGAAAGCGATTGAAATCATGTGAGATAGGAGAGATAAGAGAATGATGATGCGAAGCAAATGCAAATGATAAATTGTGCAATTACTGGCATGTGTTCATGGATCCGAAAAAAAATAAAAATAAAAATGAAAGCGGAAGTAGACATGCATGCTTACAAAAGGTAATTTGGATTTTTATGAAGAGTATTGACTTGTTTATTTAATGAAATTGGGGGTGTAAGTGGTCCCCCATTTGGATTTTGTTCTTGGGAAGATGGGTTTTTAAGGAATAAAACAACACATTCCTCATAGATAATCCCCACTTGTCCCATGTTACACAAAGACCAACACTTAAACAAAGAGCATTCTGAAAATTTGTCTTTTTGCACATAATTGCTATACCAAAAGTGTTAGAAAAATTTTGGCATGGCCCCGTCTGTACCATGTGTCCCGGATGTGCAAACGTCAACTTTTAGAGTTGAGTTTGCAATGTATGGGTGACATGTACCCGACAACAATATTTATTACCAAAATACTTAAATAGTATAGTACATGCAAACATCAAACAAGTGTGACTCATTCCGACCCTATTTCGACCATCCCCAACATGAACAACAAAACACATTCCACCCCCATCCCCGATTTCACAAGGAAGATGAAAAGACGAAACTGAAACCTATGAAAACAGGGTACGAAAATGAAAAAGAACCACTTACCCCCGACTCCCACTCGGATTAGACGACGAAGAGGCCATTTCCAAGCAGTTTGAACGGAGGAAAGGTCGAGAAGATGAGACTGGTTTCGCAAGGAAGACAGTTTCGCGAGAGAGAACACGGGGGTTTTCAGGATGTGAAAAGTGAAAGTGAGGGAATGAGAGGGAAAAGGGGGTTATAAAAAGGATTCGGAAGGGGGGTTCGAATTATTTCATCAATTCGAATTAATTCGAATTGATGGTTTCTGTGAGAGATGCGAGTTATTCAGGCCAATTCGAATTAATTCGAATTGGCTTGAAAGACAAAAATACAGAGCAAGTTCGAATTTTGAGATCAATTTGAATTAATTCGAATTGACTCACAATTCGAACTTGAGGATGTGAGCAAAATCTGCACAAGGTGCCTAAGTGAACTAATTCGAATTATTGTGGCCAATTCGAATTAATTCGAATTGCTTGAATAACTCGAATTGCTCACTTGCTAAGGACAATGCCTTTTGTATGCCAATTCGAATTAGTCAGGCAATTCGAATTAATTCGAATTGCCTTATAACTCGAATTGCAATACTTGGCCAGATAAAACATCCGAAAATTCTGCCTTGGGTGCCAATTCTAATTTGCATGGCAATTCGAATTTATGGCGATTCGAATTAATTAATTCGAAAGTGAAAATTTCCAAGGCAAAATGTCTTATGTGGTTTGCTCCAAGCAATTCGAATTAATTCGAATTACCTGGACATGAAAAATAAACCACATTCAAGACTTTGGAAAATTTTTAGGTTTTCAAAAGTTTATGTTCATAAAGATGAACTCACTGGCAAACATATCCACACAGAAATATAATCTGGAACATATTGCTTGCATAAATTAGGTTGGGTTAACAATTTTATTTTATGAATTTTATTCTGGATTTTAGATTTCTCTAATTTCCAAAATTTAATTTTCATTAACTATACTGTTAACCCAACCGGGAACCTAGTTTTTTTTTTTTGGAAGCTTTATCTTTCTTTTTGTTGGTTTTCTCCAAATATCAACATCCTCACATTTAGAGTCTTAGTACTCTAAATGTTCACTTGATTTTTGGATACTTTTTCCCAATAAAAATAAATGGAAGAAGTAATGATAAAATAAGGAGGTATATGTATAATATTTATTGAGCATAAGCCGGTTCTGTCGTCTTTTGAGCTTCTTTTTCAGGGTCGAACTGCCCAAGATACTCCTTCAATCTGTGTCCATTCACCACCAGCTCTCCTTTATCGGTTCGGATCCTGACAGCTCCACTTTCAAATGTGTGCACCACTTCGTAGGGCCCTTCCCATCTGGATTTAAGCTTTCCGGGGAACAGCTTTAACCTGGAATTGAATAACAAGACATTCTGGCCAACATAGAAGTGTTTAGACTTAATACGACGATCGTGTAACTTCTGGGTCCGCTCTTTATAAATCCTCGAGCTTTCATAAGCTTGCGCACGTATTTCCTCAATTTCATTGAGGTCCAACTTGCGCTTACTCTGAGCAACTCGTGGATCAAAATTAAGCGTTCTTACGGCCCAGTAAGCCTTATGCTCTAGTTCTACGGGCAGATGACAGGCCTTTCCGAAGACGAGTCTGTATGGAGACATCCCTATGGGAGTCTTGAATGCAGTGCGGTATGCCCATAAAGCATCATTGAGCTTACGTGACCAATCTTTGCGGGTTATCCCCACAGTGGCCTCGAGTATGTGTTTGATTTCGCGGTTTGAAACCTCGACTTGACCACTGGTTTGGGGATGGTAAGGCGTGCCGATCTTGTGGAGAATCCCATTTTTGCTCATAAGATTTGCAAATGCTTTATTAACAAAATGGGTTCCTCCATCTGATATGATCATCCTGGGTACACCAAATCTATTGAAAATGTTATTTTTCAGAAATTTGATGACCTGGTTGCCATCATTGGTTGGCAGTGCAACGGCCTCAACCCATTTGGAAACGTAATCGACAGCTACCAAGATGTAATGGTTCCCATCAGATGTCGGGAATGGTCCCATGAAGTCAATACCCCATACATCGAAAATCTCGAGAATGAGAATTCCTTGTTGGGGCATCTCATCCCTTTTGGAGATATTCCCTATTCTTTGGCATCTGTCGCAAGCTTTAACAAATGCTTTGCAATCCTCGTAGATGGTAGGCCAATAGAAATCGCACTCGAGCACTTTATGAGCTGTTCGAGTGGGGCCATGGTGACCTTCATATTCCGACTCATGACATTTCTTAGCGATTTGATAAGCCTCGTGCTCAGTTACACATCGTCTAATAATCGAATCTGCACAATGCTTGAAGAGATAAGGATCTTCCCAGAAGTAATTAACTACATCTCGGTTGAACCTTGCTTTGTGGCCCCTGCTTTGAAATGGTGGAGTTATTCCGCATGCTAAAAAGTTAGCAATATCGGAAAACCACGGACAAGCTTGATCATGAAGATGCAAGGCAAATAGTTGCTCGTCCGGAAAATTCTCATTTACGGCTATCTCATTTTTATCATTTTCTAGTCGAGACAAATGGTCAGCAGCACCATTGTCTCTTCCTTTTCTATCTTTTATTACGATGTTGAACTCTTGCAATAAAAGTACCCACCTGATTAATCGAGGTTTGGCGTCTTGTTTGCTGAACAAGTATCTCAGTGCAGAGTGATTTGTGTATACTGTGGTTTTCGTACCACTAAGATATTGTCTGAATTTATCAAACGCAAAAACCACAGCATACATCTCTTTCTCCGTGGTGGTGTAGTTAATTTGGGCCTCATTCAAGGCATGACTTGCGTAATGAATTATACAATGCTTCCCTTCCTTATGTTGCCCAAGAACTGCACCCACGGCGAGATCACTTGCATCACACATCACCTCGAAAGACATTGACCAATCGGGTGGTTGCACTATTGGAGCAGAAATCAACATTTCTTTGAGCGTGTCAAAGGCTTGAACACACGCTTCATTTATTACAAAAGAATTTTCTTTACAAAGCAAATTAGTGAGCGGCTTGGCAATTTTAGAGAAGTATTTAATGAATCTCCGGTAGAAACCGGCGTGCCCTAAGAAACTCCTAACTGCTTTTATTGAATTAGGCAATGGAAGGTTGGAAATGACTGAGACCTTAGCCCTGTCGACTTCGATACCTGCGCGCGAGATGCGGTAACCTAACACTATTCCTTCGGTGACCATGAAATGGCACTTCTCCCAGTTCAAAACTAGGTTAGTGTCCTCACATCTTTTCAAAATTTGTGCAAGATTAGTCAAACATTCATCAAAAGTATCTCCATACACAGAGAAGTCATCCATGAAAACTTCAATGCATTTTTCGATAAATTCTGAGAAAATTGACATCATGCATCTTTGAAATGTGGCAGGCGCATTACAAAGTCCAAAAGGCATGCGCCTGTACGCAAAAGTTCCATATGGGCACGTGAAAGTGGTCTTATCGTGATCCTCGCTAGCTATTACAATCTGATTATAGCCAGAGTACCCATCCAAAAAGTAATAGTACTCCCTTCCAGCCAACCGCTCCAGCATCTGATCAATGAATGGCAAGGGGAAATGGTCCTTCCTTGTAGCGGTATTGAGCTTCCGGTAGTCGATGCAAACTCTCTATCCGGTCACTGGACGCGTCGCCACTTCTTCTCCTTGCTCATTAGTCGTTACACATATCCCCCCACGTTTTGGCACGACCTGCACTGGGCTAACCCATTTGCTATCAGATATAGGATAGATGATACCAGCATCTAAGAGCTTGATAACTTCTTTCCTTACCACTTCTTGCATGTGGGGGTTCAGACGCCTTTGTGGTTGCCTTGAGGGCTTGTACTCCTCTTCCATTAGAATTATGTGCATGCAAACAGAGGGGCTTATTCCTTTTATATCAGAAATGGTCCATCCGATTGCATGTACATATTTCTTTAGAATGTCTACCAGAGCTTTTTCTTGTTCTTGTGTCAGCTTGGCTGACACAATTACCGGTAATCTTTTATGTTCAGCGAGAAAGACGTACTTAAGATGATCCGAGAGTATTTAAAGTTCAAGCTCTGGTGGGCATTCAACGGAAGGCAGTGATTTGCGAGAAATGGATGGGAGAGAGAGATCAGATTTACCTTCAGGATCCTGTGTCAGTACAGGATCCACTTCCTCCTCCGTGGTGCTTTCCTCTTCCTCCGGAATGAACTCAACCCCATCAAATTCTTCAAGGTCCCCAGTGATAGGGTCCTCGAAGTGGACAGCATTGCAGCTCCTTGGTTGCTCCGCACCTTCAGGCTTCAGTACCTGTTTTGAAACTTTGTTTGGCTCATCAGTCACAGAGTCTATGCTCTCATCCTCACTCCTACCATCTATTACAGAAAATGTGGAACAGGCTTCCTCAGACGGAAACTTCTGCAGCTTTCCCATGTTGAAATTTAGCTCTTCTTCTCCGACTCGGAGCTTGATGTGATTTGATCGCGCATCTATGAGTGCACCACCTGTTGAAAGAAAGGGGCGGCCTAAGATCAGTGGCATCTCGCAGTCTTCTTCTATATCCAGAATGATGAAATCGACAGGAAATAGGGTCCCTCCCGTCTTGACAATTACGTCCTTCAGGATTCCGATTGGATGGGTAATTGATCGATCTGCCAGCTGTAATTTCATTGTGACCGGTTCAATTGTTCCTAGTTGAAGACGTTTTACCATGGCAAGTGGCATAACGTTGATGCTCGAACCCAGATCGCACAATCCTTTTCCAACATTAGTTTTCCCAATGTGGACCGGCAGTGTAACACACCCTGGATCTTCCTTCTTCTCCGGTAGCACTCTTTGGATAATGGCACTACAGCTGCTGTTCAAGATCACTACTTCCTCCTGCTCAATTTTTCTCCTCCCTGAAATCATTTCTTTAAGAAATTTAGCATAGACGGGCATTTCTGAAATCATTTCGACCAATGGAATAGTGATCTCGACAGCTTTCAGTCTTTCTAAAAACTTTTTAAATTTTTCATCTTGTTCCTTATTTTTAAGATGTGCCGGGTATGGCACCCTTGGCATGTACTTATTATTATTTGTTTTTGGTGGTAAAGAGAAGGAAGTTGTACCTTCAACCCTACCCTTTTCAGCTTCCTGTGCAGCTTCAGCCTGCGAATTAGCTGCCTCTGATTTGTCCTTAACCAGTCCAATACCGTCTCCTCCTTCAATCCTTTCATTTTCTTGTTCACTCTCCACCGGATCCTTTTCCTTCTCGGCCGTCCTTTTTCCAAGTCCAGTATTTCCTTCTAAAGTCTTGCCTCCCCGCAATGTGATTGCTTTACACTGCGGGTTAGCTTCAGTACTGCTTGGAAGTGTTCCTTTCCCCCTGTTCTGCAGTTCCTTAGCCAATTGGGTGACTTGTATCTCCACATTCTTGATTGATGACTGCAGTTGTTGGTTTATGTCTTTCTGGTTGGCTATAAACTCGGTCATCAGATTCTCCAAACGAGATGGTGGTCTTTGGTTATACTGCTGATTCTGATCAGGTTGGGATTGGAAATTCTGGAAATTTTGGCCTTGATTCTTATTAGGCCTCTGTTGGATTTGAGGTTGGAAATTCTGATTCTGATTTTGGAAGTTCTGCACTCTTTGCTGAATGAACCCTTGGTTCTGAGGTCTGAAGTTTTGCTGTGGGTTTTCATTTTCGAACTGGTTTGGCTGCAACAAATGCGCATTAAGTGCATTGTTGTTGGAATAGGAGAGGTTGGGATGGCGACTTTGGTAGTTCCCGGCATAATTACAACTCTCGGTAGCTATCTGTTGGCATATGTCAGTTGGATGAGGCCCTTGACACAGTCCACAGAAAACTCCCGATTGCTGTGTCTGAACTTGGTTTGACGAGGCTCCTGCCTGGGAAGTGTCTATTCCCTTCTCTTTATCCTGGCCCAGCTGTATCGCAGCTACCTGTTCTTGCAGTTTTTCGAAATCTGTTTTACCTTCACTTACAGCAAAGACTTTTCTAGGAGGATCCTCTTTCCTATCGTCTGTGTTTAGGATGGATCTGTTGACAGACATTGTCTCAATCTTCTCCCAAGCTTGGTCCATAGGCAGGTGGAGTAAATGTCGTCCGCCCTCGGCGTCTAACATTGTTCTCCATGGATGGGTGAGTCCTCCGTAGAATTTCCTCAACTGCTCCCATGGTGCGTACCCGTGTTGGGGACATCGCCTGATGAGGCCCAAGAATCTTTCTTTCGCGTCATATAATGACTCGTCTGGCTTCATTTTGAACTCTCCAATTTTTGCTCGTCCTTCCTCAATCTTTGATTCCGGAAAATACTTCAGCAAAAAGCTCTTTACCAAGTCTGCCCAAGTGCTCCTCTGATTTATAGGCAATGACTTATACCAGTCCTTGGCACCACTATACAAAGAAAATGGAAACAACATTAGCCTTATAGCATCAGGAGAAACTCTCTGGTTTTTTATCGTATCGCAAAGCTCTAGGAAGGTCTGGAGGTGATCATGAGGGTCCTCATGATTTGCACCGCGGAACTGATTGTTTTGCACCAAGTTGATGAGTGCCGGTTTGAGCTTGAAGTTGTGTGCTGGAAATTGCACTCTTCCAGGCCTGTCCAGATAGGGTTCCACTATTGGTTGCATGAAGTCTGCTGCTGCTTGCTGCTGTTGTTGATTTCCTTGCTCGGCTTGGTTTTGGTACTGTTGGTGGTAGTTGGGGAATTGCTGGAAGTTGTGTGGATCCTGTGGATTGTTCTGAAACTGCTCCGGGTTGAAGGCTTGATTCTGGTATTGTTGGTTTAAGATGTTCTGATTTTGGTGAAATTGGTTTAGGGGTGGTGGCGGTTGTTGGTGAAATTGCGGGTATTGTTGCTGATTGAGATTTGGTAGATTCTCCTCCTCATTGGCATGGTTAGGATGTTCTACCATTCCTCCGTCAGCTCCATTACCAGGGTTATTTGGTGGGTGGTTTATGGGTAAGATCGGGGGAATGTTCTGGTTATCTGTCATGTCTGATAAATCGCTGCTAGATGTTACGGGTGAAGTGCGGGTCTGACGCTCCTGCTCTTTCTTTCTTCTGGCTTCTGCCCTCAGTTGGCGAGCGGTCCTTTCTATTTCTAGATCGAACGGTAGCTCAGGTAATATGCTCCTCCTCCGTTGCATAAGCAGTTGGTATCACAATTTTGACAGTACCTGTACAATCCCCAGGTTAGTAATGGTTTGAGAGTATAAACAAAAACTATCTATGAGTAAATCAGGAGTGTAATTCTCCTAGTAAACGGCGCTGCATCCTCCCCGGCAACGGCGCCATGAAACTTTTGACAATTTCCTACACGAGCTTTTCTAAAATATCCCAAGTTAAAATTATTCAAAGGTATGATTCGTGGGAAAGGGGTTTAAGGATATATTAAGATTTCCCTTTTTATTACTCACGTGGGGTGCTTTGATTTCAAATGGCGTTGTGGTCCTTCCCGCCATGAAACTTTTGACAAATATCACGGTGCAACCGAGATTTGACCTTCAGTCTGTCACCCTGAAAGTCCCCGGTATCTGCGTCATGATACTTTTCATAATTTCATGTCACGGAAGTCCCTGCCATGAAATCTTTGACATTTTCCCACTGTATGAGTATTTTCTAAAATGTTGTGTTTTTATTCACTCGTGTCAAGAAACTGTGCCCCCGAAAGCGCACGGAGTCAAAAATTTCAGTAATTTATAGTAAGTACCGGATCGTTCACTGGAGGATGTGCGATGGAAGCAGGGCCCACGTCGTTTACTAAGATTTTCCACTCGGTTACTCGATTCAAGTTTTGCAAGGGTTTCTAACAACTACTTGACATAATTTAAATCCAGATCATGAAAGCAGTAAAAGTTATTCTACAAAGCATGGTAAATTATATCAAGGAAAGCAATTAAATTTATACTAAGAAAGCGGTTAAAATTATGCTACATCTAGAAAGCAGATTTAAATATGACAGAAGGGACAGGGAGGAAGTAATAAAGATTGGACAAGATTCAGATGAGGCACAATTAAACTTCCAATTTTTTTTTTTATACACAGATCTTAGCTTGGGATATTTCTCCAGTTAGCTAACTCTCATGCTCTCTATACTATGTTCCCTTTAACAGACAGGTACTTATAGTAAGAGTTTACATGCTCTTAAGACAACAAAATCTAAGATACCACAGACTTATAACTCCCTTCACAGGCCTTGTGAAGTTACATTATTTATCTGTAGTGGATAAGCAACACCTAACATATCATTAGTTGACATGCCAAGTACTCTTATCATTCCCCCGTGTCACACCCAAAGTTTCAAATGAAGCCCCAAACCATTCCATAACTCTCAAACCTTTTAACAGATGGACAGCCCTTAATTCTTCCGAGTGACCTCTATGAAAGCATTTCAAAGGAAAGCAGTAAGAGCTGTAAAGAAAGCATTTAAATCTATCACTCGGAAGCGTTAAAAACGTCTCTTTCCGTTATTATAAAAGAGCCCCCTGGTCTTGGTGACCAGATGCAGATCAAGAACCCCCGAGATATCAATAAGCCACAGGGCTTACAACATCTGGGTAGTTATGAGATACAAACTAAATGAAACAGATCCATAAATGAACCTGTTCCGGATGCACTCACTCAAGACTCAATTCTAGACTTTGGCAGAAGAAGATAGTAGTCGAAGGAATACTCAACCCTACCTTAGAAATTCACCAAGGCCTATATGTTGTTCCTCTAGTATTATTTATCACATCTCATCTATACCCAAGTGGGTATGGATTTAATGCGATATCTAATATAAGATTTCCAACATATAGCAATTTCGAGAAGCAAATGAATGTTTGAAAATCATTCCCTAGACAGGTACTGAACTCTCAATTAAAACACAGATCCTTTCAGTCTAGATTAGACCTAATCGCTGACTCTGCTTCTAAGCTCTCAAAATCAACCCCTAGTAGAATGTGAATTAGTCATAACTGTTGAATTTGTCCCTTACTCAGATCCGGATTTTATAAAGGAATTTTTCTTGGAAATTTATTATGTAGCATCTGATTTAAATCAAGACTTCTGTGTCCAAGGGGGAGGATCCCCAAAATAATAATGACCACAACATCTACATAATAATATCATGCATACATGTATAAGAGAAGTAAAATAAAGTACCCCAAAATATATGGTGGAGTTAGACAGAATGTGATACACAGAGATGGAATAGCCTGAGGTAAGAAGAATTTGGCTAAAAAGAATGCCAGAAATAGTTGGGGTTATCCGGACAGCAAACATCTGCCATTCGGTTCCCAAGTATTCCAGATGGAACGATTTTAGACAGAAAGAATTCCAAATGACGGTGACCGCCGTCATTCAGCCCTCTTTTGTCAGTGAGTTGAAGAAAAACCCACATATTTCTTGCTGTAATATTTCTCAACTGATGTTGGTCGACATCAGTTGATACCATTGCAACTTGAATTCGGGTTGAGAAATTAAGATAAAGAGAATTAAAACTGTGTCTGATTAGGAATTGGCAGAGTGACTAATCGAAACTCTTAGTGAAGAGAACGCTCGCCGGAGCTTCCACCAACCACTAACCAGATCATGCAAAATAACAGATAAAATGATTGACACACAGAAGACGGGTTAATCGATATCCCTGTGAAGGGACCTTTCACCGACATTAATCTGTGGTGTTTTTCATTATCCGTTCATACACACAATTAAAGAAAAAAGATGAAAGTATGAAAATATTTTTGGTATTGTGTGGGTGTTAGGCACACAATAAATGGACACTAATGGGCTGAAATGTGTAATGGATAAAAGCAGATGAAATGGGCCTAGGCTCAATGCACCCATGCAACTTACACAAATCATGAAAGAAAAATATTTATGGAGTTTTCAAAATAAAAGGATTGTTCAATTCGAATTATTGGGGTAATTCGAATTGAGAATGCATGAAGAATGAAGTATGATCTTACCCAATTAATCCTTGCAAAGGAATGAGATATCATCTAATTCGAATTGTTGAGCAATTCGAATTAATTCGATTTGGACAACTCGAATTGATGAAGTCCTTTCCTTGCTCAAAATTGACTAAGGCATATACCTCAAGGGGAAGGTGAATTCGAATTGTCCAGCAATTCGAATTAATTCGAATTGGGCAATTCGAATTGGTTGGGGGTAGAAAATAAACTAAGGCATGAGGGGATGGCAATGGATACAATGTGGTTTTCAAGCCAATTCGAATTGTTGAGCAATTCGAATTAATTCGAATTGGTTGGAGACCACATGAAGGAAAATATCTGGCGTGCAATTCGAATTTCTTGGGCAATTCGAACTGTATCCCATTTTCTCATAACAATTTTTGTCTCACAAGTATGGGTTAGGTGTACACTGTGCGGGTGGTGATGGGTTTAGATTCACCAAATCCCTCATCTCCCATCAGTGTCACTTCACAGCCACCCTAGTGAGATTTTTCAAAATAAAAACAAACACATGTCCAGTGGGTATTGATAGGATTCAACCCTATTTCTACAAACAAAAGATTCAAAGATTAAAAATCCTAAAACTTCTAAATATCTAAGAACTACATGCATAATGCCAAGAACATCTATGTTATCTAAGGCATCACGAAAACAAAAATAAGGCAGTAAATAAGGCATGAAAGGTAAATCCTAACAAACTCTAAAAGCATCTAAAATCTAAGAACACTTGTTTGAAGCTATAAGGCACACAATCAAACCAAAAACCCACCAAACATGCATTTATTATGTTTGAATGTCAACTAGAGCATAGTAAATGTAACATAGTTGAAACAAACAAACATTCCAAGCATTTATTTCTAAAGAAAGCATTAAAGAGTGCCAAAACACATGAATAACACCATTTCTGGAAATTTTTCTTGTATTGACACTTCGAAAGCAAAATAAAGAACCCACAACCCTCATTAACTTGAAGGTAGGGTTTATTTTAACTAGAAAGCATGTAAAAATTCTGGAAATGGCTACTCTATGGGTTACAAGAACTGCTTCTATGCTAAACTAAGATTAAAGCATGTAAAACTACACTACTTGCAAGGAAAATAAACTAAACTAAACTAAACTACCTATCTAACCCTTAAGGGGTGTTGGAACCTCCTGCTATTCTTTTTGTCCCCAAGCTGCTTTTTGGTAAATTTTTTGGATCCCTCATTCTGTTGTGGAAGGTCTGCTTTTATAGACAAACTTCGAAACCCTAGGCCCACCAGTGTTGTGCTCATGCTCCATAGCTTCATTTGAATGAATTTTGAGTGAAGTTCGAATTATCTCAATCAATTCGAATTAATTCGAATTGTGGGATCTCTTCCTTGAGCTGGGATTGTGGCCTTCAGTTATCAATTCAAATTGTTGTGAAGAATTCGAATTGGTCTTTTCTCGAATTGGATGAGGTTTTCTGCTTGGCTTCCTTGCATCTGTTTGGCAATTCGAATTGTTTGTGCCAATTCGAATTAATTCGAATTTGGACAATTCGAATTGCATCTTCTTCTTGCCTTTGGGTTCCTTCTCTTCAATCCCTAATTCGAATTATGAGAAATTCGAATTAGCTCTTCTGCATCCCTTCCCAACACTTAACCATTTCTTTGTTCTCCTCAGCAATTCGAATTGTGTGCAATTCGAATTAATTCGAATTTCACACAATTCGAATTGTGCTTCAACACTTAACCAAATTTCAGTTGTGGGATTTTCACTCTTTTTCCCATCTTTTTGATTTTTGTGGGCTTTTTATTCTTTTGCCCATCTTTTCTTCCTTTTTCTTTTCCTTTTCCTTTTTTCATGTTTTTGGATTTTCAAACACAAATACAATTAAAATTGCATATTTTGTGTCTTTTTATTACCGGCTCAATATTCTTACAAACTTGCATTAATCTGTCGAATTCAACTGCTTTCTTATTAAAATAAGATGGAAACACGATCAAAATGTCCGTCTCAGACACGGAAATGGATTGGAAATAATGGTCAATTTTGGCCATTATCAGCTGCTTATGAGGTCTGAATTCTGGATGAGTTGGCAACTGGTGTTCCACTAGCTCCCTTGATAGTCCTGGCATATCTATGTACTGCCATGCAAAGCAATCCTTATACTTATGAATCAGCTCCACTAGTTGGTGCCGCTCCTCCTCAGGTAAAGATGCACTTATCTTGGTCAGCTTTGGCTCCGCATCTGTCCCGAGGTTGATATCTACAATTGGCTCCTTAGCTTCCGGACTAGGCAATGTCCGCTTCACAGGAGATGGCCACTCAGATGGCCGAACGTCAAATTTATTTTTGGACTTATCTTCGGCACCCATCATCAATTCCGTGGTGGCGAGCCGCTGCAACAAGTCTTGATAAATATCATGGCTGCTCATCATGAAGAGCTTGATTCTTCATGTCGGCTGTCTGCAGAATGTAACTTGAAGCCGCTTGTTGTGAAGTCAATGGATTCTAGATCCATGTCCATACCAATTAAAGCTGATGCAGGTTGGATGTCCTCCAGATAGAAAATGGTCTCATCATTGTTGGCGTCATGTCCTGCAAAGGGTTGAGGATCCGCCTCTACCAACTCTATCTGATCGCCGTTCCAAATTAGCAACTGTTGGTAGAGGGTGGATGGCACACATTGCGCCATGTGAATCTAGTCGCGCCCAAGCAACACCGAGTAACAAGTCTTTGATTTCACCACAAAGAAGGCCACCTTGATGGTCTTGGATCCAATAGTGACATCCGCCGTTATGAATCCGACAGGTTGAGTTGCTTCCCCCACGAAGCTGCACATTCTGACCCTTGTGGGGATCAAATCCTTTTCACTCATTCCAATTTTCCTCAAAGTTGACATCGGCATTACATTTGCCGCTGCTCCATAGTCAACAAACACCCTGCTTACAGGACGCCCGTCAATGTGAGCCTTGACATACAAGGGCTTCAGTTGCCTTGTCTGGGCCACCTCGGGTTTGGCAAACTGTGCCAAAGCTAAATTCGAAACAACATGCTGGCCGCCAAGTTCTTGTGTGGGAGGTGCATCCCTTGTTGGATGGGACAATTCCGCTATCATTTCATCCATTTCTTCAATGAGCCTCGCGAATGATGGCTCTTCCTCATCCCATATCTCGGATTCGGCATCACTTACCTCGTCATCAGCCGCCAATCCAATGACCTGTATGGGCACAGAAGGGTCTGTTGGCCCTTCTTCTTTGTCATAGCCTGCTTCCTCAAGTTCTTTATCTAACTTCTCCCAGAAAGCCTTACTTTCAACATCCTCAAGTTCCATGTCGTCCAATTCACCATCAAATTCTTCGTCGATATTGAGGTTCACATCACCCCATTCGCCACCTTCATATACTTCATCAATGTTCATGTCATCCAACAAACCATCCTCACCAACTTTAGGTTCATCGAGATTGGCCTCCACAGCCACTTCTGCTTCCTTAGGTGTAATGGCACCAAAATTTACTTGTGGCATCTCATTGCTCAATTTTGTCTCAAGCTGTACCTCTGACTTCTTTTGAGATTCCTCCGACGTTTTGCAGTAAGCCGTGAATCCCTCAAAGCTATGTGGCTCACTTCCAAGCTTACCAGCCTCATGATCTGACAAATATGCCATGTATTTCAACAGTACGTTGGTCATAATCAGGTTGGAGTGAGTCATATCCATGCTGTCCAATTTCTCAATGAGCTTCTGCCCCCAAGACTCAACCCTGCTTCCTTCATTATTAGACTGGGTTGTAGCGATAGCTTTACCTTTGTCTTCTGATAAATGAATATTGTTGTGAGGAGGCTCCATTTGTGTTGCCTTTGGTTGAGGTGATGGTGGTTGAGGTTTTCTTTCCGCCCATTGTAGTCTCTCTCGTACTGGCCTCCTGGTGGTGGAAGGTGATGGCGGCTGTAACCTCTCCCGCACTGGCCTCCTAGTGGAAGGAAGCGGCGGCTGCAGCCTCTCCCGTATTGGTCTCCTAGCGGAAGGTGATGGCGGCTGAGGCGGTCTTCTTGAGGGCTCATGCAACTTTTCTTTCCGAGGTGGTATGGGTGAGTTAGGTTCCCTTGCCACTGACCTCGACCTCGTACTTTTTATCTTCTCGTGAAGGGGTCTCCGCTGCTGGGATGTCTCTCCTCTGAAATAAGTTGGTTGTACTGGCTTCCGAGGTCTGGAAGACTCCAACTTATGGATCTGTGCTGCCCACTGCCGCATTTCCTCGGCATACCTTCTCTAAGCCCGCCTAAATTGACTTCTAGTTATGGGTGGTGGCTCCTTTTGAGCAGCTTTGTTCTGAGCCCTATTTTTCATCCACCTTTCCGTCTCAACTGGATGTTCTGGACGCCTCATCAAGGTTGGAACCACACCTGTACACCATGCCTATAATCACGAGTAATAGGTTGGTGTCTCCCGTTTTCATGAATCTCTACAGCATGCTTAGGGATTTCAATCCTCAAAGGAGGATTTTGCTTCCTCTTATGTTCTCGCTCCTCCTCTTCCAGGACTTTCTTGAAGTCCTCCTTCGACATGTTTTTAATTTTGGTTGTTTATTATACAACTCTTTTCGTTTGTCATGATCAGACTCATCAGATAACAAGTCCACGTGCTCTTCATCGATTTCAATGTGTTCCTTTCCTCTATCAGTTCGGCTACTGGAGCCGCCATCTTCTAGATTTGGGATGAGTCCAGAAGCACCAATGGGAAGCTGAGGGAATGGATCTAAATCCACCTTCATACCTGCAATTTTCAAACGTCCCTCTTTTATTTTTTTCTATATGGCAGTCCTAAAACTCCTGCATTTAAAATGCTATGAGTATACGAATTATGCCACTTATAAAATGCTCGGCCTCGAATTTCCTCAGTCGCTGGTAATTTTTGCCCCTCAGGCAACTTGATCACTCCATCTTTGAGTAGGGCATCGAACACTTGGTCCGCCTTGCCCATGTCAAAGAGGTCTTCTTCAGGCTTATAGTTAGCCTCTCTTTGCTTTGGCGGCTTGAGAGCCGCACACGTATACGGTTTGGCTGTGTGTACTAGTTCTGCAACAGCCACCTCCACAGCATCATCCTCCTCATCACTGAGTCTCACCTCCTCGAAGTGGACTCGACGCGTAGGACACCTATCCTCCTGTTCTCCCAGGAATTTTTCCACGCGGGCCGCTCTCTTGGCCAGCTGGGCAAGGTCAGTTGCATCCTGTACAATTAAATATTCTTTTAATCTCGGTAACATGTTAGCCACTGCTATATTGGCTATTTTTTTATCAGGTATTGCCATAGTACATCGGCCTTTAAGGCGCTGCAATCTATTAATAAAAGAGCTTGCCGCCTCATCGGCAAATTGTTTGGCGTTAGTGAGATCTGCAAGACTAACCTGTGACAGAGGTGTATAAAATCTGTCGTGAAATGCCCGCTCGAGATCGGCCCAATTTTGGATTGAATTCGGCCGCAAGGATGCAAACCAGGCAAAAGCAGGTCCAGTCAAAGATGAGCTGAATAATCTTAACTTCAGCCAATCGTTGGCCGCTGCGTCTCCAAATTGAGCAGTAAACCTGCCCACGTGTTCTATTGTTGATTTGCCGTCGTCTCCCAAGAACATGGTGAACTCGGGCATTTTGAAGCCTCTGGGGTAAGGTTGCATAGTGTCTACCCAATCCGGGTATGGTTTCCTGTACGTGGGCCGTTCCATCAGCCTTAATTGAATCCCAAAGTGTTGTTGCATCATATCTTCCAACAATTCGGGTGACACCGCGGGTGCCTGTGTAGGAGGCGTGGCGGCTTGAGGATACATGGCGACCGGGAGAGGGTTGGCTGCCGAATGAGCCATGGCGGCCTGAGGCATGGCGGCCTGAGGCATGTTGGCGGCCGGAGGCAAGTTGGCGGCCGGCGGCATGTTGGCGGCCGGATGAGTCATGCTGGCGGCCGGGTGTGGGTTGGCGGCCGGTAGGTTGTTGGCGGCCTGATGATGGGGCATAGCGGCTGGTGATGCTGCAGCCACTTGTGGCATGTGTCCTCCCATAGCAGTAGGGATGGCGGATGGCATGGGAGCCGCCACTCCATATGGTTGCGTTGTTGTCTGGCGTGATGCCATTCTAAATGCACCGGGAATCGCGGTACAGCATGGTACAGCGCGCTAGACGCTAAGATCCGGATGAAGTATACATCGGCATGGGAGGCGCCGCATAACAAAAATTCGGCATGCTAGGTGCCGCATGAGTAAAAGCCAGAGTAGACGGGAATGAGGGCAAACTCGCCAGTCCTCCAAACTCGGGAAGTGGCGGCTGACCAGATGTTGCCCCCCCAAGTCCTCTGCAGGCCGCCATACGACCCTGGGATGCTTGGTGGCACATTCATGCCATTTGCGGAAGTGGAGCCCTCTTGCGAAGTACGCAGGGATCCACAAATCTTGTCAGTCTGATCGGCCATAGCAGGCCGCAACACGTCCATAAGGTGCCTTGTAAGTAAAGGCATGAATTCGGCCATCGATTCAGTCATCAATAGCCGCATCTGTTCCGAAAGGGTTGGGACTTGCATTATCCCTTGCGGTGGTTGAGAGGTAGCCGCCGCATTATCGGCGTTCTCAGATGGTGTTCTTACTGGAGTTTCATCATGCATCGACATCTCTTCAAATTTTTGTGGTAAGTCCCTTACTACTCGTACGGATCTAAGTAGCATACACTCCTAAGCGGATATGGTTTCAATCTCGAGTCCCACTGGGCGTGCCAATTTGTTAACCAAGAAATTTTGGAGAATAAACCTCTAGTTTGATTGAACCATGGATTGAGTGAATTACAAAAAGGATTTTGCAGAAAGGAATTATACTGGAAAAAATAACAACTGGGAAAGAAAGAAAAGACTGTAAAGTGCAGAAAACTAAAACAATATGAAAATGCAGATTTCTGGTGTAGAGTTGAGATGCCCTTTGGTGATGCCTCCACCCAATATTTATAAGGAGGAGCATCATGTCTATCGGTTTAGGAGTGGAGTTGTAACGCCTGTGCACGATTCTTTCTTCCGTAGATGGCGCCTCAATCTTCAATGCGCTGCCATGATCCTCTCTGCTGTCGTGAATGCTCAGGATTCCTCATGCCTTGATGACGGATCCTCCTCCATTTGCTTGCATGAGCCGCCAGCTTCTCACCACCACTTGGTATCATCCGGATAAATCTTGAACTAGATGGCTTCTCACCACTTGGTCTACCCGGATAATTTTTTTAAATTGGATTGGGCCTCGAGAAGGATTGAATTAAACTTAATGGGCCTTTGGATTGGGCTCTTCGAAAAACGGACTGGACTAAATCCACTGGGCCTAATTTATTGGGCCTAAAATATTGGAGTTAACAAATGACCTTTTACTTTATATAATAACATGCACTATCAGGCCTCTTCCATTTGGAAGTTCAGTAATATTTTTCGTTGTTCTGTCCATTACGATTTGTGATTGAATAATTCCATAACAAAAAAAAATAATTTTTTAGTGTATTATTTTATTTTGTCTAGGCGCGTAGGATGCATGTCAGGAACAACGACCCTCTTTGCGCAAAGCTACTACACTACAACATTGAGGGGCATGATGTACTGCCACCTATTTAGAACCCTGATCTCTGTGATCTCTATTTAAAATAGACGACTTGGATTAATATTAAGGGTCTTTTTATGTAACACCCCGGGTTTTGATAACCTAGGTCGGATGTCACCGCCACACTTCCCTAGCAAGACAAGACTTCTTCGAGCTTGCTAGAGAGATGCAAGGCTATGGTATTGCAGTATTAAAACATTTTTCATAAATTAAACAGCCCATCATATATAACTCGAAAATAATAGTAAGTAACTCGCAGCAGAAAAATAATATCTAAATATAAATATATGTAATGCACGGAATTTAAATTGGGTCAACATGACCAAAACAAGGGTTAAACAGGCTCGTTCATGCAAGTCACAAATAAATGCAGGAATTTAAAATAGTGTTTTTCCCAATGTTCCCATGTATGCATATGATCATGCATATTCCTCATACTCTGAAAGAAAAAGAGAAAAAAAATGGTTTTGGTCAGCAAAACGTGCTGAGTAAGTTAACACCTATCATGATTAAGGGGTTTCAAAGTCATTAATTAAATTTAAAGATAACATGTGAATATACTATATAATTTAATTTATTTATCTAATAATAATTTAATGGCATGATTTGAAAGACTTGGATTCTATAAGATCACAAATATAGCTTCAAAGTAAAATAATTGTAGGACATAATTTAGAAACATAATTTAAATAAGGAAGGGAAAATATTCAAGTCTTTTAATTTTCCCGTTACTCCATAGTCGAGTATCAAGATTTCATTGATATTCAAGTTTTTTTTCTCGATTGCATTGCAATCTCTACATTTTTCAAGTAACCGTTGGCCGTAGCCAAATCCGCCATACCCAATACCACTCCGGAGCCTCGGGAAACCCATACGGATACTCCTGAGAGTGTAGGCCACAAAATATCTCGCCGTTTTGGCATAGTTTCTCATGTTCAACACCATCGTCCAATCAGGCACGACGTGCAAAGCTAGGAGGGCACCCTGCAGAGCACTCACCCCCTACATAGATTACTCTCGTCCGTTTAGGCACGAAGCAAAAAGCTAGAGGGGCACCCGATGGGACACTCACCCTCTACGTAGAACGCTCAATCTAGTCATAACGGGATTTTGAAAAGCGTTGTTTCTATTTTTCAAAGAAGTTTCGATCGCATGTTTAGAAAGGACCAATTTGTAAAGTTTCGCAATTTCTCAAAAATGTATATTTCCTATGGCCGCTGTCTGCGCCTTTCGCATTTAAACATTCGTCTGAAGGTCGAAAATTCTGAAATTTGAACAGTAGCTCGAACACACAGTGCCGAACATGTTTCGTGTTTTGAGTTTTTCGATCCGGGTTAAGGAAACAAGTCAAAAATGTGATTTTGTACAGAAACATTACTCTGCCCGGATTCAGAACGTAGCAGGTTTCAAAGATTTGATTTTTAACATACCAAATGAACACCAATCTTAATGAAATTTTACAAGCTTGATCCTAACACAATTATCTGCAACTTTCATTTAGAACTCAAGGTTTAAATCCAATCAGATCAATTATGAAAGATCGGATTAAGTTCAGAAACCATTTCTATCGACTTTTACAAGTTCAAGAAAAACGCAGATTGATCCGGGTCGAATTAGGGGGTCCAAATCTTGACGAAAAATTCTAAAATTTATAGTGGTATTCCAGACTTATAGATTTACAATTTTTATGTTTAACACAAGATCTAATTCGGCCTAAATCCAATGCTAAAACCATCAACAAGTTCGAAAAGTGATCCTGTCACCATTTCAAGATTAGAATCGAAGGCAGGTTCATCTAGGTCGATTTTCGGGTATCAAATCTTATCCAAAAATTATGTAATTTTTACAGGAAGTATATCAAGGTCTTAGAAACACATTTAATGTTTTACGTTTTCTCGTTTGAATATTTTAAGTGGTCCGAAAAATTCGTGCAAAGTTCTGTGTCGATGTGAACAGATTTTTAGTTAGGGTTTCTTATTAGATCTTAATCGTTTGGTCGTTTTTAACCACCAAAACCATAGTAAGTGTTAACTTACTTGAATTGGATTATCCAGCTCGTCAAATTCGTAGTCGTGGCTTCCACGTCCTCCGTTCGTCTCCCAAGATCCTTCGCTCTCCTTCTTCTTGTCCGAATTCACGAACACATGTAGAATTTCCACCGTTAGGTTGTAATTATCGAATTTTAAGTGAATGGAACAGGATTAAATAGAACCTTACTACCCGATCTATGCTTGGAGAGTCCTCGAATTCGTCCACGGCCTCCTTCTTCGTCAGAATTCGCTCCAATATTTGGTTTACGGTTTCTTCGGGTGCTAGGAAGTGGGTAGAATTGAAAGTGAGTTCGAAAAAGGCATACGGGCTGATCAAAGGGGGTTATTTATAGCCCCCAACAACCCCAAAATATATGGGGGTCGAATATTCAGAGCTTGGGCCTCAAGAAACGGAACCAACGTCGAAAAATCCGGAGTCGGGCGAGAAAATCGCGCTCGAGCTACAACAGCAGCAAACGGCGCGGTATCGGCGAGCTCCGTCTCCAGCCCGCGTAGAGACCGCACGGGCCTAGGCTAGGCCGCGGTCTGGGCCGGGTCGTGCGATCCCGTCGGGCCTTTTTCTCCTCTCTCTTGGGCTTCTATCCTTCTACGTTTTGGGCTCTGATTGTCGAGCTCTTCTCGGACTTTGAACTCCTATTTGTAAATCCATTTCGGACTCGAATTAATTTCGTGTTCGAAATCTTGAGTCCATCGACATTTGGTTCCCGTGCAATAATTTATTTAATTAAGTTATTTCCGACTTCACGGCTCTTGGAAATTAAATTCCTTTTTTGTTCTTTAAATTCAATTCAATCTCTCTTTTCATATTTGTTTTAATTATTTATTTATTTTTGTGACAAAATTCTCGGGTATTACATTTTACAACTTCAATTAATTCTTATTAGTTATACTATTCTTCATTCTTGGGGTTAAAAAATGCAACTTGCTAACTATGATATTCTAGTGGCTGTATATGATATATATATTTTAGTTGTCACATATGGTATTCTTAGTCCATATTCTTAGTTGCTACATATGGTAATCTTAGCTGCTAAATGTTTTGGTCTTATTTTCTACGTCTGGTATTCTTAGTCGTTACGTCATATCTTCTTATATGCTACATGTGGTGTTCTTACTTATACATTTTGCATTATTTGTCAGTACATGTGATATTAGTAGTTGTTACGTCTAGTTTTCTTAGTTACTGTAATTAGAATTCGTAATCGCTACCTCTGGTATGATTAATCAGCATTGTAACTGAGCCGGTGCACAGCGGGCAACAAACGGCTCAAGCGATCACAAGATCTTCCCATGATGTCGGGGCATACCAATAGGTGGTGGAGCACTGTAGTCTGCAGGGTTCACAGAATCGGGCCACCGGAATATGTCCTGTTGGGAACCAGTTTTGAGAAAATGTGTTCACAACCGATGTCTGTACTACTTTGTTGGACCAACCACATCAGCAGGCGACAAACTATTTAAAGGAAGAGAAGCTGGCGAATCTGCTTTGGTATTATCCCTAACGGCTAGCTGATTCCTTGCCCGGATCTTGCACACGAAGTATGGAAATGAAGATCTCTTAATCCGGGCAACTCCATTCTAAGGATCCGCTCAATTATGGTAAGAATATCTTACCTTAGAATGGAGGAGTGGTGCTTCTCTTCAAATAGGATGACCAAGGGATGAATCTGTACGAATTGCAAAAATACTCTTGCTCCCTTGTGTGATCGAAAGCTGTTAAGAGAGAATCACATTCCTTCCGAGTTCTTGATACTTATCATTTCGAAGGAAGACATACGATCAACACTTCCTCGGGTGATTTGATCGAAAGTGTGCTACTGTGTACTTGATTGAAGTCGACGGATTCAATCAAGGCTTTCGAGGAGTCGTCAAACTCAAGAGCTTAATTGAAAGATTCAAAAAGGAGAGTCGCCAACAGGTTTCGACCAAGGGAAACTTCGAGGAGGAGCCTTCAAGGAATTGAAGCAAGGTCGGGGAGATCTTCACCAAGGCAGGGGGAGTGCCTTGGTCAGACAATTCAGTCCGCTTGGTGATTGGAGTTGGGCGAAACAAATCACTATTGTTTAGATCGAGGATCAAGTCAAAAACAATTAGTGAATCTCCTGGATTGGTATCCCCCAAATGTAGGCTTGTGCCGAACTGGGTCAACAAACCTTGAGTTCGTTGTTTTTATAGTTTATTTACTTTCCGCTGCATAATTCTTTAAACTGTTTAACGTGTCCACGAAAGGTGTTTGAACTAGTTTTCAGGACTACTTAATTGGTTATCCACCCGTACGGACCTAACAATTAGTATCAGAGCCACACGCTCTGCAAGCGAGATCCAGTCTCAAAGTCATGGATAGCGAAGGTGGTTCAGTAACCAGACCTCCACTGCTCGATGGATCAAACTATGCCTACTGGAAAGATCAAATGGAGGAATTTCTCATTGCGCTAGATGAAGGGGCATGGGACGCAGAGGAGAATCAATACCATCCTCCAATAGTTGAGAAAGATGGTGTGAAAACCTTCAAACCAAGGAGTGAATGGACTGCCACAGAAAAACTTGCTGCGTCAAAAAACTCTAAGGCATTGAATGCTATTCACAATGCTCTCACAAAGGATCAATACAGACTCATTGCTGGATGTAAGATTGCTTATGACGTCTGGACTACATTAGCCAATACCTACGAGGGTATGGCTCCGGTAAAGAAATCTCGAATCATTACTCTTGATGCTCAATTTCATAAGATCTCTATGGATGATAATGAAACTGTTGGCCAATATATTGGTCGCATTCGTGATGTAACCAACCAAGCTCTTCAGCTTGGCAAAGTATACTCTCAACAGGATATTGTAGGTAAAATCATTGGGACGCTTTCAGAAAGGTTCAATGCAAAGGTGGCTGCACTTGAACTATACAAAGACTTTGATAAACTACAGGTCGATTAACTGATGGGAATCCTACAATCATGGGAAATGGATCACTGCCCTCGGGGCAAAAGCAAACCTGTAGCATTCAAATCAACGACAAATGATATGAGAGACTCTTCTATAGAAGATCTTGACGACTTCAGTGATGAAGAAGAATTGGCCATGCTATCCAAAAGGCTGAATCAGATTCTCAAAAACCGTAGATCCAGATTCAACTCGTCCATAAAGAAGGATGCCGGAACTTCGAACATCAGATCCACTCAGAAAGGATCTAAGCCATTTGACAAATATAAATCCAAATCTTCCAGATCTGAGGACGGCAAAGAGATCATCTGCTTTGAATGTGGTGGAAGAGGCCATATAAAAAGGGTTTAAGGTTTAGGGTACTCTAAGTCAAACCAAGTATACCAGAAACATTGTTAAGAAATTTGGCATGGAGTCCAGCAAACCCGTCCGAACGCCTATAGGGACTAATGATAAACTGAGCAAAGATCCAGTGGTCAGAGTGTGGATCAAAAACTCTATCGAAGCATTATTGGAAGCCTTCTATACCTAGCTGCAAGTCGACTAGACATAAGCTATGCAGTAGGAGTTTGCGCTCGTTATCAAGCTGATCCCAAGGAATCACACCTAAAAGCGGCCAAACGAGTGATCAAATATGTTTCAGGGACTAGTGATCTCGGTGTTTGGTACTCTAAAGAATCTAACCTTTCACTACTTGGTTATAGTGAAGCAGATTGGGCAGGTGATGCGGACGACAGAAAAAGCACAATCGGAGGATGCTTTTATATTGGAACTAACTTAATAAGTTGGTATAGCAAAAAACAAAGCTCCATATCTCTCTCAACTGCCGAAGCTGAATACATTGCAGCTGGAAGTTGTTGTGCACAATTGCTATGGATGAAGCAAATGATGCTAGATTATGGAATTGATCAAGAAGTCTTCACCATACTATGTGACAACATGAGCGCAATCAACATCTCCAAAAACCCAGTTCAACATGGGAGAACGAAGCATATTGAGCTCAGACACCACTTCATAAGGGATCTTGTTGAAGAAGGGATAGTGTCCATCCAACTTGTCGGAACTACTGAGCAACATGCGGATATTTTCCCTAAGTCGCTAGATCGAGAGAGACTCGAGAAATTGAGAATAGACCTCGGCCTATGCACGATCACATAAAATCCCGAAATTTGTGGAATAAGTTTTATTTTTGTGCAATTTCCATATTTTATGTAATCTTATATATTTTATTACCTTAACTATTTTATTCTAACTATTTTGTTAAGAATATTTTACAGGATCTCCATATGAGAGAAGTTACCCTCCACAATTTCAAAATTCAAATTTTGATGTGACAGTCGGAACTGTCAAGAGCAGAGGCGGGAAAAGTTATCCGCATGTCTCCATTCAAAAACGTGATGATTTCAGTTATGGGAAGTTGTGATCCTCTTACCATATTTTAATTAAGGGAAGTTGCTAATTATCTCTACCAGATTTCATTGTGATCGGATTTCCTTAAGTATTCTCTCGGCCTCTAATATTCTCTCAAAGTTCTCTCTTCCAAACTCACATTCACCCCCACTTGTTCTTGCCAAAAGCCTCTTCTCTTTCAGCAACAATGGTGAAGACAAGAGGAAGTCAGAGCTCAAAGTCTCAAGGTCCTACTCCCGCATCAATCACAGGAAGCAAGATGGTGATCTCACCCGAGGAGTCTAGTGCAAAGGGACGCGCCAAGGCTGTTCAGAAGGCGATCATGGAGCAAACCATCTCGGAAACTCCGTCCCTGGTTGCTGTTTCATTCCACTCTTCTTCTCCATCCACTGCCGGAGAAAGGGGAGCCACTGGTGGAGTTCAAGACCCGCTCGACATTCGAGCCGAAGTAGCCGGAGCCACAGCCGTGAAGCAAAAAGATTCAGAGGCTCAAAAGAAAAAGGGAAAAGCTGTTTCAACTTCAAAGACCAGGGAGAAGGCTGTTGCAAAGAAGAACGCCTCCATTAGCGAGCGAGTTCAGGCAGACCTTGCTAAAGCACTGGAGTCCCTGGATTCCATTATGGCGAACCTTCCCTCTATGGGATCTGCTCAAGCAACCACAACCACTGCACTCACTAAAACTGGTGAAGCAACTGCCAAGGATGCACAGAAGGTGTCCACTACAAAGCCCAAGAAGAAAACTCCTGCAAAGAAGGCCGCGGTGGAACCAAGTGTCGTGACCTACCCTGCTCCTATCACCACCACTGATGCAATCCCTGAAAAATCTCTTCAGATCACTGCTTCTGCAACCCAAACTGGTTCACCTAAGGGGTCCGAAGCCCTTAACGTGGAAGAACTGGACTCAGACTATGTTCAAGAGGACGCTGAAGAAAGCTCTGGAGATGAATCGATGATTGATATCAGCGATGACGAAAGGGATTATGCTGCAAATGAAATCACCGAAGAGATTGCTTGGACTGCGAGTCCGAAACGGAAACATTTTCTGAGAAAAGAATCTGAACAAATTGCTCCTGCCAAAGAACCTGCTCACACTGAAATTGTGCAAGAAGAAGAAGAAGATGAGGACGAGGATTCCTCAAGCACTGAGGATGAACAGAACAAGGAGTCCGGAGGTGACACTGAACATCTTCGGGATTCTGTACCTGACCAAACTGAGGGGGAGAATCCCACTGAAGAAAAATCCGAGGAATTGGGATCACAAGACAATCAAAGCGAGGAGGAAGAGTCCGAAGAAGAAGGATACGGAGAGGAAGATGAATCAGAAGATAAAGTTGATGAAGATGTTGAGTCGGACCATGTGGAAGAAGTGGAACGACAGACAGACACTCGTGAACCTACCCCTCCTGCCAGGCGTTCACCAAAGGAGTTCGAACCCAAAAAGCGGACTCGTGCTGAACCTGCGGCATCTGGCAAAGCTTCTGGATCCAAGAAGAGAAAGATTGCTGAATCCTCATCCGAGGACCATGAACCTGAGATCATAGACGCAGAGAATGCCATTTCCACTGACTTCTACTATGAAGTGTCCAAGTAATATTTCTCATATGTTCTGGAGAAGATGAAGGTCCATCCTAAGATTCGCTTTGCCGCAGAGAGATACGAGGAAATGGGGTGGCACAAATATCTGGAGGAACGGTCGCTTCTGTTTTGGGGAACGGTGATCAAGCAGTACAAAGGACAGCTAGTTAGGCATTTCTATGCAAACCTGAGCTCAGAAGTCCTCAACACCAAGAGCCCCTGGTTCGAACTCAGCTATGCCCATGGAGAGTTGTTCGAACTCAAAGCCAGGGCCCTGAACCGCTTTCTCCAGGTACCCCGAACCTCTTTGAAATCTGTTTACTCTCGAGGTGCAAAATTTCCTATGAACACTATTGCTGAAACACTCACTGGAGTGGAAGGGAAAAGATTTCAAGGAAAGGGATTGAGTGCAGGAGTTCTGACACAAAGATTTTCCATGCTTTACAAATTGTGTGCTCACAATATCATGCCAACTGCTAACCATTCTGTCGTGTCAAAAAGCATGTGTAAATTAATGTTTGCTATAGACCAGAAATATGAGATCAACTATGGAGCACTTGTGCTCGAACAAATGCTGGTGTTTGCAGGCAAAATCAAGAGGAAGTATAACTCCACCCTTCCCTTCCCTGGCCTTATCTCGGAGTATCTGAAGCATCTCCACATCCTTGGTAGCGAACATGATCGTCCGGAGGACATTGCCGACTTCAAACTCTCGGCTCACTTTGCTAAGAAGAAGCCTGATTTGGCTGGACCAGGAGGAAGGATCCCTGCTAAAGATGCCTTCTCCATGCTCCGTGAGGATCTCACCGACCACATCAATTATCTTAAAGCCTTGGAAGCTCAAGTGCACCTGCATATTCAATCTGCTGCAAAGATGTTCAGACAGCTTCGTGATGTCTAGTCGGATGATGATGAGCCATTGGATACCAATCCAGAGGAGGAGTCCGGTGAGTCTGAAGCTGATTCCTCTGATGACTCAGAGTGATATGCCCTTTTTGGGCAAATTGTGTTCCAGAGGGGGAGTAAAGTTGATCAACCATCGGTTCCTCTGGACACTTGAAGAAAGGAAGTCTGCACCACCTCTGCTGCTGATGATGGGTAACTTTTTTTTTACTTTTGAACTGTTTTTCGTATTTTTGCTGGACAATTGCACAATGGCCTGCAATAATTAAATTGTGATCTTACATGCTTTATTTTATGATTATTGCCATGTGCCTGGTTTGATGTGAATGCTCCTAGAATTTTTGATAGGAAATCTTGTACGGAGCATTATTATAGTTTGTCTTGAAATGGGAATCGTTGTAATTGGTGGTTGGGTCTCAATGGGATATTTTCTACATTTGTGTTCTTGTGTTAATTGTTTGGACATCGGTTGAGTCAACTCATATACTGGCTCACATTCTGCCAAAAAGGGGGAGATTGTTGGGAACCAGTTTTGAGCAAATGTGTTCACAACCGATGTCTGGACTACTTTGTTGGACCAACCACATCAGCAGGCGACAAACTATTTAAAGGAAGAGAAGCTGGCGAATCTGCTTTGGTATTATCCCTAACGGCTAGTTGATTCCTTGCCAGGATCTTGCACACGAAGTATGGAAATGAAGATCTCTTAATCCGGGCAACTCCATTCTAAGGATCCGCTCAATTATGGTAAGAATATCTTACCTTAGAATGGAAGAGTGGTGGTTCTCTTCAAATAGGACGACCAAGGGATGAATTTGTTCGACTTGCAAAAATACTCTTGCTCCCTTGTGTGATCGAAAGCTGTTAAGAGAGAATCACATTCCTTCCGAGTTCTTGATACTTATCATTTCGAAGGAAGACATATGATCAACACTTCATCGGGTGATTTGATCGAAAGTGTGCTACTGTGTACTTGATTGAAGTCGACGGATTCAATCAAGGCTTCAAGGAGTCGTCAAACTCAAGAGCTTAATTGAAAGATTCAAAAAGGAGAGTCGCCAAAAGGTTTCGACCAAGGGAAACTTGGAGGAGGAGCCTTCAAGGAATTGAAGCAAGGTCGGGGAGATCTTCACCAAGGCAGGGGGAGTGCATTGGTCAAACAATTCAGTCCGCTTGGTGATTGGAGTTGGGCTAAACAAATCACTATTGTTTAGATCGAGGATCAAGTCAAAAACAATTAGTGAATCTCCTGGATTGGTATCCCCCAGATGTAGGCTTGTGCCGAACTGGGTCAACAAACCTTGAGTTCGTTGTTTTTACAGTTTATTTACTTTCCGCTGCATAATTCTTTAAACTGTTTAACGTGTCCACGAAAGGTGGTTGAACTAGTTTTCAGGACTACTTAATTGGTTATCCACCCGTACGGACCTAACATGTCCAGTCGTGGCATGTTCCAATACATCACTGCCCAGCAGGGACTATCATTACTTATTGCAATATTTCTTTGGCAACTAAGTCCAAACGGAATCTATATTTCTATCAAGATCAACACACTTAGACTGCCCAAATGGGGCTTTTACCTTATACGCATGTAGTATTCATAGTCCAAAAGGGGCATATAAAGCATATATGCAGCTCATATAGCCAAACGGGGTAGAAATATTCATAGCTGTCAATTATTTAATGAAATATAAGCCCCAGTTAGGCTGTGTGAGTATGTGGAAATATGGTGATACAGATCGCGTTTGGACTAGATTCCTGCAAACAGGTCTTGTGTGATATGCAATAGCCCCAGCTGCACACAATGTAATGTGGTGTGACATGCAACAAATGGATGTGTTCTATTGCTATATATTGTGATGCCCACAGTGCTCCAACTGATTTGACTGTGATATAACATGAATCTAATGACATTTCATGAAGAGTTGAGAATATTTATCTGTTCCATCATTATGTCTAACCTACCTTGTGTTGGTGAACCTAAATTATCTAGCTACTAGTTTAGGTTAGCCAGTGCGTGGCCTATTTTAACAATTGGTGTTTGTAGTGACTTAAATAAAAGGCCGTAGACTTGCATGTAACACCCCGGTTTTTGGTCACCCAGGTCGGGGTGTCACCGCCACATCTCCTTAGTAAGACACGGTTTCTCCGAGATTACTAAAGAGATGCAAGGCTAGGTAATTTAGTGTTTAAAATATTTAAAGCATTCAAAACAGCCCATACAATATAATTCGAAAATAATAATATCGTAGCGCAGCGAAAATAATATTTAAGTATAGTATTGCAGCGGAAAATGTAAATGGGGCCGACATGGCCAAAACACGGGTTAAACAGGCCCGTTTATTCTAAAGTCTAATGCAAGAATAAAAATCAAAATATCCGATATCAAAATATCAAAATATCAAATGTTCCCAAAAATTCCCATGCACGAAGTGCTCATGCTCATTCTACATACTCTGTAAGAAAAGGAAATAAAATGGGTTTATCAGCACACTTGCTGAGTAAGTTAACACATGCATGATCTTGAGGTTTTAAAGCCATTAATTTAATATTTAATCAAAATATGATAATAATATAATATTCAATTTAATCCAATCAGCTATCCAATTGCATAATTTATTCCAGGCTCTATTTAACAACACATTTCACAAAATGCAGAATAATAGCCATAATTTAAATAAAGCATTTAAATAATTTAATTGGACAACACAATTTAATCTAATTTAATCAAATTTAATATCCCCATTACATTCCCGATTTGGTATTTCAAAGTTTCACGATAGCATCGCGATGTCAACAAGTTTAGCCGGTAGCCCGGCGGCCGCAACCGTATCAGCCATACCCAGTACCACTCCGGAGCCTCGGGAAACCCATGTGGATATTCTCGAGAGTGTAGGCTCTATATCTCGCCGTTTTGGCAATATCATATCTCAAGTTTAGCGCGCGGGGTCACCATTGTCCATTACGGCACGAAGTGAATCGTTAGGGGGCACTCTGCAGAGCACTCACCCCTAATTTTAATTTATCAAGTTTGTAAGGGGATTTTAAATTTCAAAATCTGATATCAATTTACTTTATTTCAAAAATGTATTTCAACTCGTTTCAACCCTAAAGGCTAATTTCATGTTTCAACAAGATTTCAAGTTTTAATTTCAGGTAAACCTCTGTTTACCCTAAAATTCGTCTGAAATCAGATTTAATTTCAAAAATTCCGAAATTTCACTACTGACTCAGAAACATCAAGATGAACAACTTTCATGTTTTAACTTTTTCAATTCGAGACACCGAAACATGTCAAAAATACCAGTTTTCACAGAAACATAAATCTGTCCGAGTTTTAAATGTCACAGTTTAAAGATTTCGAATTCTGCCATAGCAACTCAACTCCAAATGTCATGAAATTTTACAGAGACCATCTTAAGACGTTTATCTACAACTTTCATGTTCAGAAAAAGATCTAATTCGGCCTAAAAACATATTCAAAAACTCGATCAAGATCTAACCTCAGTTCTGTCAAGAATTTCAAGATCTAAGTTTTAACAGTTCGGTTTTAGGTAGATTTCACATATCAAATCGTCTTTAAAAATTCTGAAAATTTTACAGTATATAGATCAATGCCTTAGGAACGTTTTTCATATTTTAAGTTTTTCTGTTTGAAGTTGTTTTAAGGTTCGGAAAAATCCATTAAAACTGTTGCGCCGGTAAAGTTTTCGTGTTGACAGATTTTACGTTCTTGATTAATTTAAATAAATTAAACATATTTTAATCTCCCAAACCCATGTAAGTATTAACTTACAGATTTTTGAATGTCGGGGATGTCTATTTCGAAGGCGTGGCTTCCAGTCCACCTTTTCTCCTCTCCGTTCGTCGGGTTCTACGTTCTAGATTCGATTCGCGGTGTAAAAAGAAAAAGACGAGGGTTAGGATTCGTTTTCGAATCATGTATTGGAAAAGGTTGGATCGGGGCTTACCAAACGTCGAAGGTCTTTCGATTTTCGTCCAAAAGCTGCTGCCTTGGTGTCTTCTTGATGCCTTCGTGGCCTCCGGGATTACGCCTTTGTGTATAGTATCGTAGGGTTTTTGAAAAAGGGTTTCGGGTCTTCAAGGGGCTTTATTTATAGATATCTGAGTCCTAGGGCGTCCAAAGACTGAGTCTAAGGGTCTTGAGCCGCAAGACGTTCAACCGAAGTCGGAAAATCCGCGTTCGGGCGAGAGATTCACGCAACAGGCGAATCTGTGGGCTGGCGCGGGGTTGGCGCGCCAATTGCCCCTTTAGCGCGCGGCCAGCGCGCCAGACTCGCCTGAACTCCGGTCCGGGCGGGTCGTGCGATCCGTCGTGCGTTTCCTCCTCTCTTTCGGGTTTCTGTCCCCCTATGCTCCCGGATTCCGATTTCCGGTCTCTCCTCGGGTTCCTATTTCGTGTCGTCATTTCTTTCGGATCTAATTTCACATTTTGGCTCAAATTCTCGAGTTTATTGATGTCGGGTTTCCATGTACGACTTTATTTTATTTCTCTTGTTTGATTTAATTAATTCCATTTCTCCTTTCGTCTGTATTTATTTATCTAGTGTATTTACTGATTTATTTGTTTATTTATTGTATTTATTTATTATATTATATTTATTATTGATTGTATTTATTTCTTATTTATTGTATTTATTTATGTTATAAAATTCTCGGGTATTACAGTCTACCCTCCTTAAGAATCAACTTCATCCTCGAAGTTGTGTTTCGGCTTTTCTCGTGCTAAGGTCTTTTTGTTTGTTTTATTAATTTATGACTGAACTTAGAAACAAAACTTCTAAGCTGCCTACGTACCCGATAAAGGGATCAAGCCATGACGTAGTTCAAAGGTTTACAAAAGTTCGTAAAATGTGCGGTGTGACATCCTCTCCCCCTTAAGATTGCAGTTATGTCCCCATAACTGTGTCGGGGTCGGTTTGGAATAATGTCGGGTAGCGTTCTCTCATGTCTGATTCTACCTCCCACGTTGCCGTCTCACTCTCGTGGTTCGACCAAAGAACTTCTTGTTTCTCGTAACTCGCTCCTTAACGTCTAAAATTCTCATTGGAATTTCTTCATAAGTCAAATCTTCGTCGAGTTCAATTATCTCCGGTTGAAGTACAT
Source organism: Hygrophila difformis (assembly GCA_030278955.1). Classification (NCBI taxonomy): domain Eukaryota; kingdom Viridiplantae; phylum Streptophyta; class Magnoliopsida; order Lamiales; family Acanthaceae; genus Hygrophila; species Hygrophila difformis. Next base: position 22,433,812 of record JAOANR010000005.1, read on the forward strand.
GTGTCGGGTCCGGCACATACTTCTTTAGTTGTGAAACATGGAAGACATTATGAACTCGATCTAATTGTGGCGGTAAAGCCAGTCGGTAGGCTAAACTTCCGACTCGTTCTAGAATTTCGTAAGGTCCTATGTATCGAGGACTCAACTTTCCTCGTTTGCCAAAGCGCATCACCCCCTTCATGGGTGATATCTTTAGCATGACCCTATCCCCTACTTGAAATTCTAGGTCTCGTCGTCTCACGTCGGCATAACTCTTTTGACGATCTTGTGCGGCTTTCATCTTTCCTTGAATCACCTTGATTTGTTGAGCCATGTCGTCGATAAGTTGTGGTCCCACCACCACGGACTTATCGTTTTCTTCCCAGCTCAAAGGACTTCGGCACCTTCGTCCATACAACGCCTCGAATGGTGCCATGCCAATGCTAGCATGGTAGCTATTATTATACGAGAACTCAATTAAGGGTAAATGGGACTCCCAATTTCCCTTAAATTCCAACACGCATGCTCTCAGCATGTCCTCTAGTGTTTGGATTGTCCTCTCGGTTTGTCCATCCGTCATTGGGTGGAATACGGTGCTCATTTTGATTTGAGTACCGAGAGCTTTTTGTAGCTCCGTCCAGAAATGAGAGACAAATCTACTGTCTCTATCGGAAATGATATCATGTGGTACTCCATGTCGGCGTACCACATTATCAACGTAGGCTCAGGCCAATTGGTCCATACTCCACGTGTCCTTCATTGGGATAAATAAGGCCGTCTTCGTTAGCCTATCCACAATCACCCAAATTTTGTTCATGCCTTTAGGTGATCGTGGTAATCCCGAGACAAAGTCCATCGAGATACTATCCCATTTCCAACTTGGGATTTCTAGCGGTTGCATCAATCCTAAGGGTTTATGTCGCACTGCCTTAACCCTTTGGCAGGTGAGACATTTCGCTACGAAGCTTGCCACTTCCTTCTTCATTCCCGGCCACCAATAGATCTTCTTCAGATCTTTGTATAGCTTGTCACCTCCGGGATGTACGGAATATGGCGTGTTGTGCCCTTCCTCCATCAACTTTTGCTTCAATTCGGCACACTTCTGAGGCACACACCATCTCCCTTTAAAACGGATGCTTCCATCCTCGTGGATAGCAAATGCGATTGCCTTTCCTTCGGCAATGTACCCCTTTATTTTCTCCAATTTCGTGTCGCCCGGTTGAGCGAGTCGAATCTCGTCCAATATTGGAGTTTCTACGATCATTGCGTTGATCGTCTCACGCACGGTACCCGGATGTACAAGTTCTACGTCCAATCTTGCTAAATCCATGTACAATGCCGGCGGAATTACCAACGAGTTTGTCACGTGTTGGGTTTTCCGACTTACGGCATCGGCTACCACGTTCGCCTTCCCTTCGTGGTAAGATATCTCCAAGTCGTAATCTTTGATGAGCTCCAACCACCTTCGTTGTCGTAAATTCAACTCCTTCTGAGTGAATATATACTTCAAACTCTTGTGGTCGGTGAACATTCGACACTTTCGCCCATAGAGATAATGTCTCCATATCTTTAGAGCGAAAACGACCGCTGCCAACTCCAGGTCGTGTGTCGGGTAATTCTCTTCATGAGGTTTCAGTTGGCGTGATGCATATGCTACGACTCTAGAGTCTTGCATCAAAACGCAACCTAGACCTTCCTTCGAAGCATCGCTATAAACTTCGAAGTCACCATTCTCTGATGGTAGTGTTAATACGGGTGTAGTTGTGAGTTGCTTCTTCAATTCTTGAAACGTAGTCTCACAAGCTTCGGTCCACTCGTATTTTGCGGAGTAAAGGAGGAGTAAATAACTAAGAAAGAGGGAAAATCAAAAAAAAAATAAAAAATTTCGTCCCTTCGGACCCATGCGGGGTCCGCGCGGGGTTTGGGGGATTAGCGCCCGACCACCGCGCGTCGCCCCCAGGGTGAAGAAATAGGGCTCGCGCCCCGCGCGAGCCATTTCTCCCCCTTCCACTTCCGAAATTTCTCCCAATTCCCTCTCAAATTCGCCTTCTCGTGTCCAGATTCTCCTGATTTTGACTTCAATTTCCCTTTGTAAGGTATGTATTCCCTACTTCCACTTGTCAATTTCAGTTTTTTTTTTTTTTTTGTCTTGATTTGCTAGAATTTGGCTAAATTGCAAAATTAGGGTTTTGGTATATAAATTGGGGAATTGCAATTTTCTTCTTAATTCTTGCGAATTAGTCAGTTTATATAGTACTTTGGTGCCATTTCTATCGTTTAGGAAGTATTGTTGTGGTAATACATATGAAACTTTTGACGAGCTCCGCCGACACGAGTAATTTTCTGAAAATTCCTTTACTGATTTATTGCTTAAGGAGGAAACTGTGATTTCAAATGGTGCCTCAAGAGTCCCCGGTGACGGCCATGAAACTTTTGCACTCAAGCCAAGTTTCATTTTGCTGCTGGGGGGTTGAAGAACCGTCTAAATACAATTTCCAAGTTCGGATTTATTAAATGAAAAGAGTTATGATTGGGGGAAAAGGTTTAAGGATATATTAAGATTTCCCTTTTTATTTACTCCTGTGGGGTTCAAACGGCGCTGTGGTTCTTCCAGCCATGAAACTTTTGACAAGTATCACGGTACAACCGGGATGGACCTTCAGTCTGTCACCCTAAAAGTCCTAGGTATCTGCACCATGATGCTTCTCTTAATTTCATGTCAAGAAGATACATGCCGTGAAATTCTTGAACATCTTCCCACTGTATGAGTATTTTCCCAAAATGTTATTTTTATTTACTCGTGTCACGAAACTGTGCTCCCGAAAGCGCACGGGTCAAAAATTGCAGTAATTTATAGTAAGTACCGGATCGTTCACTGGAGGATGTGCGATGGAAGCAGGACCCACGTCGTTTACTAAGATTTTCCACTCGGTTACTCGTTTCAAGTTTTGCAAGGGTTTCTAACAACTACTTGGCATAATTTAAACCAGATCATGAAAGCAGTAAAAATTATTCTACAAAGCATGGTAAACTAGATTGAAGAAAGCAATTAAATCTATACTATGAAAGCAATATAAAATTATGCTACACTATCTAGAAAGCAGGTTTAAATATGACAGAAGGGACATGGAGGAAATAATAAAGATTGGACGAGATTCAGATGAAACACAATTAAACTTCCATTTTTATACACAGATCTTAGCTTGGGATAATCCTCTAGTTAGCTAACTCTCATGCTTTCTACACCATGTTCCCTTTAACAGACAGGTACTTATGGTGAGAATTTACATGCTCTTAAGACAACAATTTCTAAGATACCACAGACTTATAACTCCCTCCACAGGCCTTGTGAAGTTACATTACATATCTGTGGTGGACAAGCAACACCTAACATATCATTAGTTGACATGCCAAGTACTCCTATCATTCCCCCATGTCACACCCAAAGTTTCAAATCAAGCCCCAAACCATTCCATAACTCTCAAACCTTTTAACAGATGGACAGCCCCTAATTCTTCCGAGTGACCTCTATGAAAGCATTTAAAAGGAAAGCAGTAAAGAAAGCTGTAAAGAAAGCATTTAAATCTATCACTCGGAATCCTTAAAAACGTCTCTTTCCGTTAGTATAAAAGAGCCCCTGGTCTTGGTGACCAGATGTAGATCAAGAACCTCCAAGACATCGATAAGCCACAGGGCTTACAACTCCTGGTCAGTTATGAGATACAAACTAAATGAAACAGATCCATAAATGAACCTGTTCCGGATGTACTCATTCAAGACTCAATTCTAGGCTTTGGCAGAAGAAGATAGTAGTCGAAGGAATACTCGACCTTACCTTAGAAATTCACCAAGGCCTATATGTTGTTCCTCTAGTATTATTTATCACATCTCATCTACACCCAAGTGGATATTGACTTAATGCGATATCTAATATCAGATTTGCAACACACATCAATTTTGAGAAGCAAATGAATATTTGAAAATCATTCCCTAGACAGGTACTAAACTCTCAATTAAAACACAGATCCTTTCAGTCTAGATGAGACCTAATCGCTGACTCTGCTTCTAAGCTCTCAAAATCAACCCCCAGTGGAAGATGAATTAGTCATAACTGTTGAATTTATCCCTTACTCAGATCCGGAATTTACAAAGGAATTTTTGTTGGAAGTTTACTATGCAGCATCTGATTTAAATCAAGACTTCTATGTCCAAGGAGAAGGATCCCCAAAATAGCAATAAGACCAGAACATCTACATAATAGTATCATGCATACAAGTATATGAAAAGGAAAATAAAATACCCCAAAATATATGGTGGGGTTAGACAGAATGCGATACACAAGATGGATTAGCCTGAGATGAGGAGAAATTGGCTAAAAGGAGTGCCAGAGATAGTTGGGGTTTTCCGGACTGCAAACATCTGCTGTCCGGTTCCCAACTATCCAAGATGATTGGTTTTAGACAGAAAGAATTCCAAACAACGGTGACCGCCGTCATTTAGTTTTCTTTTGTCTATGAGTGGAAGAAAAACCCACATATTTCTTGCTGTAATATTTCTCAACTGATGTTGGTCGACATCAGTTGATACTATTGCAACTTGAATTCAGGTTGGAAATTAAGATAAGGAAAATTAAAACTGTATCTGATTAGGAGTTGGCTGAGTGACTAATCGAAACTCTTAGTGAAGAGAACGCTCGCCGAAGCTTCCACCAACCACTAACCAGATCATGCAAAATAACAGATAATGATTAACACACAGAAGACGGGTTAGTCGATATCCCTGTGAGAGGACCTTTCACCAACATTAATCTGTGGTGTTTTTCATTATCCGTTCATACACACAATGAAAGAGAAAATAAGAAAGTAAGAAAATATTTTTGGTATAGCGTGGGTGTTAAGCACACCATAAGTGGACACTAAATGGGCTGAAATGTGTAATGGATAAAGTTAGGTGAAATGGGCCTAGGCCCAATACACCCATGCAACTTACACAAATCATGAAAAAAAAATATTTTTGGAGTTTTCAAAATAGAAGGGATAGTTCAATTCGAATTATTTGGGGTAATTCGAATTGAGAATGCATGAAGAATGAAGTATGGCCTTACCCAATTAATCCTTGCTAGAAATTGGAGCATCATCTAATTCGAATTATTGACCAATTCGAATAAATTCGAATTGGACAACTCGAATTGGTGAAGTCATTTTCTTGCTCAAATTGACTAAAGCATTTACCTCAAAGGGAGGGTGAGTTCGAATTATTCTAGCAATTCGAATTAATTCGAATTGCAACAATTCGAATTGGTAAAGGGTGGAAAAATAAACTAAGGCATGAATGGGTGGCAATGGATACAATGTGGTTTTCAAGCCAATTCGAATTGTTGGGCAATTCGAATTAATTCGAATTGGATAATTCGAATTGGTTGGAAACCACATGAAGAGAATTGTTTGGCTATGCAATTCGAATTTCTCTTAGCAATTCGAATTAATTCGAATTGCCTAAATTCGAATCACATATTTTCAGACAACAACAATTTTTGTTCTCACAAGTATGGGTTAGGTGAACACTGTACTGTAATGATGGGTTTAGATTTACTAAATCCCTCATCTCACATCAGTGTCATTTCACAGCCACCCTAGTGAGATTTTCAAGAAATAAACAAATACATGTCTAGTGGGTATTGGCCAGATTCAAACCCTATTTCTACAAACAAGAAATTAGAGATCAAAGAGCCTAAAACATCTAGTTATCTAAGAACTACATGAGCAAACTAAGAACACTCAAGTTATCTAAGGTAGCATCAAATACGATTAAGACAAGAAGAATAAAGCTTAAATATAAATTAACACGGACATTAAAAACATCTAAAACCTAAGAACACTTATTTGAGGCTCTAAGGCACTAAATCAAGCCAAATACCCATCAAACATGCATTTATTAAGTTTGAATGTCAACTAGGACATAATAAATGTAACCTAGTTGAAACAAACAAACACTAAGCATTTATTTCTAGGGAAAGCATTAAATTAAAGAGTGCCAAAACAAATGGATAAAACCATTTCTGGAAATTTTCCTTGTATTGACACTTGAAAGCAAAATAAGAACCCAAAACCATCATTAGCTTGAAGGTAGGGTTTATTCTAACTAGAAAGCATGTAAACATATGGAAAATGGCTACTCTAAAGGTTACACAAACTGCTTCTACACTAAACTAAGATCAAATCATGTAAAAATTACATTACTTGCAAGAAAAATAAACTAAACTAATCTAAACTACCTACCTAACCCTTAAGGGGTGTGGAACCTCCTGCTGTTCTTTTTGTCCCAAGCTGCCTTTTTGGTTAAAAATTCTTGATCTCTTGATTCTGTTGTGGAAGGTCTGCTTTTATAGATAATCTTCAAAACCCTAGGCCCACCAATGTTGTGCTCAGCTTTCTTTGGATGAGTTGTTGAGTGAAGTTCGAATTATCTCAACCAATTCGAATTAATTCGAATTGTGAGATCTCTTCCTTAAGCTGGAATTGTAGCCTTCAGTGGTCAATTCGAATTGTTTGTGCCAATTCGAATTAATTCGAATTGGACAATTCGAATTGCATCTTTTCTCGAACTGGGTAAGGGTTTCTGCTTGGCTTCCTTGCACTTGTTGGCAATTCGAATTGTTTGTGCCAATTCGAATTAATTCGAATTGGACAATTCGAATTGCATCTTCTTCTTGCCTTTGGGTTTCTTCTCTCTACATTCCCTAATTCGAATTAATTCGAACTTGAACAATTCGAATTAGGCTTCTTCATCTTCATTCCCTAATTCGAATTAATTCGAACTTGAACAATTCGAATTAGGCTTCTTCATCCCTTCCAACACTTAACCAATTCTTTGCTCTCTTTAGCAATTCGAATTGTTGTGCATTTCGAATTAATTCGAATTGCTCACAATTCGAATTATGCTTCAACACTTAACCAAATTTTCAGTTGTGGGATTTTCGATCTTTTTCCCATCTTTTTGGATTTTTGTGGGCTCTTTTATTCTTTTGCCCATCTTTTCATTCCTTTTTCTAATCTTTTTCCTTTTTTCATGTTTTTGGATTTTTCTAACACAAATACAATTAAAATTGCATATTTTGTGTCTTTTTGTTACCGGCTCGATGTTTTTACAAACTCGCATTAATCTGTCAAATTCAACTGCTTTCTTATTGAAATAAGATGGAATCACGATCAAAATGTCCGTCTCAGACACGGAAATGGATTGGAAATAATGGACAATTTTGGCCATTATCAACATCCTCACATTTAATACTGATCGTCCCCGAGCAGTCAGAGTCAGTGCTCCTAGGAGCTTGGACTCTGCATATTCAATCCATTTGCGTGGCCTCAGAAATTTCATTCTTTTTATATTGGGATAAGACAATCAAAATTACAAGTATTAAACTCTCTTGGTTGCAGTGTTTAATGGAATGATACTTCTCACTTGAGTGAACACACAAGTCAATCATTATTGTTAATTCTTCTTGAATATGTGTTTAGAAAATCACATTGGCTTAATTCTTGAATTTAGTCATGACATGAATCATTAATCAATCAAAGCAGAGCCTCACGTATAGTAGAATCGGAAAGTTCACTCACTCTCAAGATTGGCTTTTATCATCAACGCTCAAGATCAAATTCAATTAAATTCTCCCATAAGCTTGCAACTGGACCAACTCGCCACCGGCTCATTTCTTCAAATCGAGATCATGAGGTCTTATTCAAGGTTATAACGGGGCATACGGTTGTAACATTTGGTAGGAAAGGGAATTATTGGGTTAAAAAGTGACATGACACCATTCCACCATAACTTGGCATTTTGTAGGATCTATGATCATCATTATTACTATCTTTCTTTTGTTTTTCTTTTTCTATTGCATGACATTAGACTTTGTCTAATTTGCTTTGTCATTTGCAATTTATTCTTGTTGAATAGGCCTCAACTTTTTCTCTACTCTTCTCTTTTTTTTTTTTTTTTTTTTTGAATCGGTTTACAGCATACCGATTGATACATATTTGATGATTAAAGATTACAATGCCTTGATGGGATGGCTCATGTCCACTTGGGTTTGATTTTCTTGGTCTTTTTGTAAGGTTGAGAATAATATAGTGGCTTCAAAGAAAAATTAGGTTTACAGGCTCAGATTGGTTGATCCTAAAGGGAAAATGTTTTTGGGTTTGGAATTCAAACGAAAGCCAAAATTTTGGGTTTTTCTAAGTGCCTCGATCATATGCTCGATTTCGGGAATATGGCATGGTCTTGAATCGGTCCCAATTGCAAGTTCTAGTGCCCTTTAATCGAATTGATTCACACAATCAAAGAAGTATTGAGTAAAAATGACTCGGCTCAGATCTCACAAGGGACGGTTTGATCATGTCATACATTTATTCTCAAATTTAACCTTTGAAAAATTCTTACAACTCATTCAATCAAATTCTCAACATGAAAGTTTGTTAGTCTTTCAAGTGATCATATCATTGGATTTTTATAGCTCAAAACTTCGAGAATTTATGTCATGCATATTTTTAATTGTTTTATCCCAATGTAATAGTCCGAAGATTTCATCATCAGCCTAAATTCAACATGTGAATTTAGGTGACATATTTATGCTTGTTTTATGCCGGTTTGTTTAATTGAAAGCAGTAAAAAGAGACACTGTGAGCATGCAAGCATGTCACAGCTCGTTTTTGGCGTGACAGTCACTTATTCATCTTGGACTGTCACACATCTTTTTCAAATAATGGAGAACTCAAGATGAAATTCTCTTGTGGAAAGCAATAAATGTACATCAGTTACAATAGATTTCCATGGTGGGGATTGAAAGTGTACTGAATGAATGGAAAATCTAATGCATGATGTTTACAATGGAGCTCGCATGAATGTGATCACTTAGTCCTTCTTCTCCGTGGGCTGTGTGGAGGATCCGGTGGCATCTCCTGGAGGTGATGGGAACTTATTGAGGATGGTCTTCATCATTTCGGCTTGGTTTTCGAACATCCTGGCTTGGCTGGCGAACACTGCTTCGAACATTCTTCTATTCTTCTCCTCATTCTCAATCCTTTCTTGATGCTGCCTGGCGGCTTCCTTTCTGAACTCCTCTTCTCTCTCAAACATTTTTAACCTAAACTCTTCCTCTTTCTGCATTTGTTTTTCGTGAGTCGAGACAATGGCATCGGCCAGAGACTTGACACTCTGCATCATTGACTCTTCCATTCTGCTCACTGCTTCTAGAGTTTGAGATTCAGCTGGGTGTTGAGACACAGTAGGACTTCTACGCGAGGGTCGGGCTGGATGTCTTCGTGATAAGCTTGGAGTGGAAACATCGGTTCCAGGATGAGTAGCAGTGGGAGCAGGTTCTGTTGGTGCGACTGCGGCTTCTTCAGTTGAAGGCACCGCTTCAGGACGGTCCTTCTTCTTATGCCCCTTGCGTCCGGCTGTTGGTGTCCTCGGAGTGTATCTGGATTGAGCGTCTGATTCTTCCGGCATAATGTATGTGACTGGTTCAGTTATCCTTGTCTTTGGGACTGGGATCGGCCGGCTCATATCAATAAGATCACTCTCTGCGAAATCTGATAGATCTACTCCTTGGGCTTCACAAATTCTCCTGATGAGGTTGGGATAGCATAAAGCAGCAGCTCTGGTGCCTGTGACTTTTGTTGTCATGACATGGAAAATCTGCTCCCCCACGTTGATCTTCAGTCCATGCCAAATCTTGGCAAAACCCTTCAACATTCGACCAGATGTTTCATGTGCGTGCGGGTTTGGCCTGATCTTCGACATGTAGAAGTCATAGGAGGGTTGAAATTCCAATTTCAGGTGCTTTGCTTTGAAGGGGATCTCGCCAGTGTAGCTTTCAGCAGTAAGGGACCGAGTGATGCTGTCGTGATATTGCCTGTCAGCTGCCCTGCTTGCTCCCTTCTCGAAATGTTCAGATGTTGGGATTTCTGACCTCCAGTTGGGTGTACCAAGGAAATTATTCAAGTAGTCTGCAGAGATGTCTACGTTAACTCCTCGCACCCAACTTGTCTTTTGTGTGGCATTGATGTTGCAGTAGAATTCCCGAACCAATTCTGCTATCCCGGGTTCAGCATGATGCTTAAGGAATTCAGTCCATCCGTGGTTTTCTTTCAATGTGCGCAGCATTGGATGATCAATCAATTCTGGACTGAACCCTTTATCAGGGACAAATACTCCACTCAGTGCCATGTATCGTCCCGCATTTTGCTCGTTCCCGTTGAACCTCCTCATTATGTCAGCATCATCTGTGATACAGAATTTTCTGAACTTCTTTGTAGACACACCCAGTCTGCCCCTTGAAGTTGAGTTGACCCAATAACCAGCCGATCGCACTGATCCGGTTGATTCTTGGGTCCCTTCAGTTCCTGCTTGTTCTCCATCAGAGTCAGAACTTTCCCTTGGTTGTTCCCGTTGTTCAGTTTGTTCGTGCTGTTCTGACTCGGCCTGTGTATTCGGTTGTGACTCCTCCTCAGTTTGTTTCAACTCAGTTTCTTCACCTCCTTGAGTTGCTCCCTGCTCGTGTGCATTACGAAGATCTTCTTGGAATATAGAATTAAGGAAATCCTCGGAAAGATAGGGATCGGCAACATGCTGGTATTCTTGTTGTGATGCCTCAACTTCCTTCCCGATGTTAAAGTCTCCCAATTGTTCTTCCGTGTCCTCTCCTTGCTCTATGGGAATATTGAGATCGTAATGGAGGATCTGCTGAAATGTCTTATCTTTGAAGATATCTTCTATGGTGCCCATCTCTGCTTGCTCGCCTCCACTGCTACCTTCAGTTCTTACTGTTTCTTGCATTGTGGGTTGCGGTTGGGCAGCGGCTGCCACTAGAGCTTGTGCAGTTATGTCATGCAGATCATTCGCAAGCTCGGCGGACTTTTTCCTTGATTCTTCAAATCTGACATTGCCCTCGTGCACCATTTCCTCTATCTCCTCTGTGGGCCGCATTGCCTCCATTGTTTTCTCAACACCCGTGTTTGCGTCATTTCTACGAACAGTTGATCTTTTCACCTGTTCCTCCTTCTTCCTTGCCCATTCTACTGGCTCAGCTTTCACTTTAACAGGAATAATATCGGTTCCGCTGATTATCTGACAATCATCATCCCCGATCTCAACCTGAGTTTCAGTGTCCGCTTTCTTCTTCTTCTCCAGCTCAGCCTGCAATTTCTCAGCAGCTTTTCTATTCTCCTCTTCCTCTCGGGCTTTTCTGATATTCTCCTCCATTTCTGCCTTCTTGGCGTCTTCTTCTGCTTTCTTTGCCTCCTCTTCAGCTGCCTTGGCCATTTGTTCTTTCCAGAGTCGATTTTTCTCGGCCCTTGCAGCTTCCATTTGTTGTTTCCATTCCTCCGTTTCTTTTGCTATTTCGATCTCAGTCTTCTCCTTCTCCCTTCTTGCCCTTTCGGCTTGTCGGGCATCGTACTCGGCTTTCCTCTGTGCCTCACTCCTATCTATTTTAGCTTCCTCTTGAGCTATCCTTGCTGCTTCTGCGTCAGCTTCTTCCTGAGCCTTCTTTGCCAATTCTGCATCGGCTTGCTCTTGGGCCTTACGCTGTTGTTCTTCCTTGGATAGCTCAATGGCTTGATCCTTGCCTCTGTCTTTTCGCTTGGGAGGCTCATCATAGAATTTTGGCACAGGGGGAACGATCATTGGCTGATTCGGAGGTTCTTGGATTCTGATTTGAGGCTCAGCAGACTTTTCTGATTTTTCCTTATCTGCCAACCTTATCAGCTTTCTCTTCTTTTTAGGTGGCTCTGGCTCGGATTCAGTCTGGGAGGGTTCAGATTCAGCAGGCTCAGATTGTTCGGAGGTCGGATCAACATAGTCATCAATGATCTGTTCTTCATCCTCAACATTCAAACCCAATTCCGGTCCTTTGATCTTCAGAAATTTTTGGATGAATTTAGGTTCAGACATGGCTGTGAGTTGCGCAGTCCATTTTAGTGTGAAATATCTGCCTAGGACACCTTGGAATCCCGTGTTATACTGCAGACGAGGCCGGTGTTCTTGACAATGCCTCAGACCTTCTGCATCCATTTCACGTAGCAGGTCGAGAAACCTCTTTTTCATTTCCGTGTACAAGGTGTCCACAATGTCTGCCTCTTTCTCTTTTAGATATCCTAAGTCTCGGACTGGTGGAATGTTGAGATACTCTAAACACTTGTTTTTGCCCATGACTGAGATCTGTTTCCTCTTGCGTCCCATTCTGTCCCATGATCTGTTTTGAATCATTGCAATGCATTCAGCTCTCATTAGCTCGAAACTGGGCATCCCCTTCATTGTGGCCTCTCGGGGCTCAACTGCCGGAATCCTTTGTGGTAGGAAGACGCGTAGAATCTCCACCTTTCCCGGTGGTATCACGAGTCCCGGTTTTAGTACAGACTCCCTGATGTCTCTTTCCCATTTTCCCCATGCAGTCATGTATTCCCCCCACAGTTTCCTGGCTGCTTTTGTTTTCTCAATGATAGAATCCAGCATTGGAGTGTGGTGGGCTTGTCCGTAGTTCAGTACCGCCTGGAGAGAATCCCTGAAGTTGAATGTCATCTCAGTATGACGCTCTTTTGCATGCAATGTCAGCCATAGCTGCTCCTCTGGTCCGCAAATGGTCCCATTGTCGAATAGTTCCTTCTTGTACGTAAATGGGAAGGTCTCCGGCATGGAGAGTACACCAGTTGATGCAACTAAGTATGGTGGAGGTGTCTTGGGGGCATAGAGCATTTTCACTTCCCTAGAAATGGGTGGTTGGATGAGGACTGGCTCAAAGGCTGCAGCTCTCCTATCTCCGAAGTGGATTTCAAGCATTCTGTTCCAATAAGCCTTCTGTCGTTTCATCCTCCAAACCATCCGCTCATAGTGAACTCTCGGCTCATTAAACCGTTGATCATACCTTGCCTCATCGAACTCTTGGTTCCAAAAGTTACAGACATGTTTGCAAAAGTCTCTTTCGAGGCCTGTTGCTTTATCATTTCTTTCTTCCTCTGGAATCGTATTCCACCAATGGTCCTTCATTTCGAACCTCCATTCAATCTGGTGGTCCATAGGTAGGTTATGCTCATTCCGTATGGCTACCCTATTTTCCTCTGCCTCTTTCTTCAGCTTCTCAATTTCCAAGAAAGCAAGGTCTGGAGTTGTCTTTGGAAGCCCCATCAGGGATTTTATAATAAATTGATCCCTGGAGAGAAAAGAGTTGGAACTATTTTTAACAATTTTATTTGATAAGTGGATTCGAGTTGAAAGTCAACATCCTCACATTTGGAGCTAAGCTCTACATGTGAGTTAATTGGTTTCTACTCGAATTTATCGAGAGACAAGCATGGAGCTGGATTGTTGAATCTAACTCTTATTATAACAAAAATAAGGAGAGCGAGAGAGAGAGATAAGGATCTTGGATCCTTAAAATTTTTCTTGGACTATAAATAGTCTAAGATGTTTTTGGGTGGTCAAAGGACCAAAAAGAGAAAATTCCGTAGGTTGTTGAGCCTACGAAGGAATTTAATTTTTATCACTTAAAAAGTGATTTAAATCATGTGAGGTAGGGAAAATAAGAGATTAATGATGAAACTCGAATGCAAGCGATAAATCATACAATTACTAGTATGTATAATGGACCATGACTAAAAATAAGAAAAAAAAAAATGAAATTAAAAGTGGACATGCATACATACAAAAGGTGATTTTTGGATTTTTATGAAAAAGTGTTGATTTGTTTATTTAATGAAATTGGGGGTGTGAGTGGTCCCCCATTTGGATTTTGTTTTGGAAAGTGGGTTTTTAAGGAATAAAACAAAACATTCCTTATAAGTATTCCCCACTTATTCCAAGTTGACAACGATCAAACACTTTAAACAAAAAGAACAATCTATCATTTTGTCTTTTTACACATAAATGCCATGCCAAAAGTGTTGGAAAAATTTTGGCATGGTTTCGTCTGTACCATGTGTCCCGGATGTGCAAAAATTAACTTCCAGAGTTGAGTTTGCAATGTATGGGCAACATGTACCCGACTAAAGCATTTATTACCAAAATATTTATATAATATTATACATGCAAACACTAACAGAAACGAGAACAGTTGATCCATCTATACTACTGTAGTGTACTAATGTTATCAACAAAACTCATGCCTTAAAAACATGAATTTTGCAGATATTATCAATATGCATTCTCAGTCATCATCACCAATTATCTATTGAAAAACAACACAGTGGCTGAACAAAGCATGACCACCGTGTTAACCCTATCCACAGATTAGCAAAACACAAACACAGATAACACAAATATACCTAGAGATATAAATGGAACAACAATACTGCAGTAAGAATAAAAATCAAATTTTTAAGGGTTGTGAGACCCTCATTTTCAAAATAAGAACATCTCCTTTACCACAGACAACTTCGAACCCTTAAATGGCAGTTTTTGTCAAAAAGATCCTCAAACCCTAAGTTCTGCCTAGTCGGTTTCTACCTCATTCCTGAACAAACCCAACACACTCCGACCACTTTCCGACTCTTCCCGTCATGAGTAACAAAAGCATTCCCCTTCCCACCCTCGATTTCGCACGGAAGATGAAAAGACAAAACTGTAAACTTGAAACCGAGCGCGAAAACGAAACAGAGATACTTACCCCCGACTCCCACTAGGGTTTGACGACGACGAAGCCATTTCTGAGTGATTTGGCCGGAGGAAAGCTTGAAAAGAGTTGCTGGTTTCGCGAGGAAGAAGGGTTTGCGAGAGAGAAAACACGGGTGTTTTGGAAATGTGAAAAGTGAAAGTGATGGAAGTGGGGGGAAACACCGATATATAAAGGATTTTGGAATGGGAGTTCGAATTATTGCATCAATTCGAATTAATTCGAATTGATGCTATCTGTGAGAGATGCGAGTTATTCAGGCCAATTCGAATTAATTCGAATTGGCTTGAAAAACAGAGAAAACAAGCAAGTTCGAATTATTGAGATCAATTCGAATTAATTCGAATTGACTCACAATTCGAACTTGAGAATGTGGGCAAAAACTTGCACAAGGTTGAAATGAGCTAATTCGAATTATTCAGGCAATTCGAATTAATTCGAATTGCTAGAATAACTCGAATTGCTCACTTGCTAAGGAAAATGCCTTGTGCCTGCTAATTCGAATTAGTTAGGCAATTCGAATTAATTCGAATTGCCTTATAATTCGAATTGCACTACTTGGCCTAAATAAAATCTGAAAATTTGTTTGCCTTGGTTGCCAATTCGAACTTTCATGGCAATTCGAATTAATTCGAATTGCTAGAATAACTCGAATTAACAAATCCGAGAGTGAAAAATTCCAAGGCAAAATGTCTTATGTGGTATGTTCCAAGCAATTCGAATTAATTCGAATTTTCTTGAAATGAGAAGTATACCACATTCAAGACTTAGGAAAATTTTTTAGGTTTTCCAAAAATTATATGAACTCAAAAGCAAACATATCTACATCGAATGAGAATCTAAAACATATTGCTTGCATAAATTAGGTTGGGTTAACAATTTTATGAATGTATTCTGGATTTTAGATTTCTCTAAATTCCAAAATCAACCTCCATTAAGTATAATGTTACCCCAACCGGGAACCTGGTTTTTGGAAGCTTCATCTTTCTTTTTGTTGGTTCCTCGAATTCCTGCAAAACAATTATGAAAAGGTATTAGGTTTTCTCCAAATATCAACATCCTCACATTTAGAGTCTTAGTACTCTAAATGTTCACTTGATTTTTGGATACTTTGTCCCAATAAAAAGCAAATGAAGAAAATAATAAATAAGTAAGAAGATATATATATAATATTTATTGAACATAAGCCGGTTCTGATGTCATCTGAGCTTCTTTTTCGGGGTCGAACTGCCCAAGATACTCCTTCAGTCTGTGTCCATTCACCACCAGCTCTCCCTTGTCAGTTCGGATCCTGACAGCTCCACTCTCAAACACGTGCATCACTTCATATGGCCCTTCCCATCTGGATTTAAGCTTTCCGGGGAATAGCTTCAACCTAGAATTGAATAACAAGACATTCTGGCCAACATAGAAGTGTTTAGGTTTAATACGACGATCGTGCAACTTCTGGGTCCGCTCTTTATAAATCCTTGAGCTTTCATAAGCTTGCGCACGTATTTCCTCAATTTCATTGAGGTCCAACTTGCGCTTACTCTGAGCAACTCGGGAGTCAAAATTGAGCATTCGTACGGCCCAGTAAGCCTTATGCTCTAGTTCTACGGGCAAATGACAGGCTTTTCCGAAGATGAGTCTGTAAGGAGACATCCCAATGGGAGTCTTGAATGCAGTGCGGTAAGCCCATAAAGCATCATTGAGCTTTCGTGACCAATCTTTGCGAGTTGTCCCCACAGTGGCCTCGAGTATGTGTTTGATTTCGCGGTTAGAGACCTCGACTTGACCACTGGTTTGGGGATGATAAGGCGTGCCGATCTTGTGGAGAATCCCATTTGTGCTCATGAGATTTGCAAATGCTTTATTAACAAAATGGGTTCCTCCATCTGATATGATCACCCTGGGTACACCAAATCTATTGAAAATGTTATTTTTCAAAAATTTGACGACCTGGTTGCCATCATTGGTTGGCAGTGCAACAGCCTCAACCCACTTGGAAACGTAATCGACAGCTACCAAGATGTAATGGTTCCCATCAGATGTCGGAAATGGTCCCATGAAGTCAATACCCCATACATCGAAAATCTCGAGAGTGAGAATTCCTTGTTGAGGCATCTCATCCCTCTTGGAGATATTCCCTAGTCTTTGGCATCTGTCGCAAGCTTTAACAAACGCTTTGCAATCCTCGTAAATGGTAGGCCAATAAAAACCGCACTCGAGTACCTTATGAGCTGTTCGAGTGGGGCCATGGTGACCTCCATATTCCGATTCATGGCATTTCTTAGCGATTTGATAAGCCTCGTGCTCAGTTACACATCGTCTAATAATCGAATCTGCACAATGCTTGAAGAGGTAAGGGTCTTCCCAGAAGTATTTAACTACATCTCGGTTGAACCTCGCTTTATGGCCCCTGCTTTGAAATGGTGGGGTTATTCCGCATGCTAAAAAGTTAGCAATATCGGAAAACCACGGACAAGCTTGATCATGAAGATGCAAGGCGAACAATTGCTCGTCCGGAAAATTCTCATTTACGGCTAGCTCATTTTTATCATTTTCTAGTCGAGACAAATGGTCAGCAGCACCATTATCTCTGCCTTTTCTATCTTTTATTATAATGTTAAATTCTTGCAACAAAAGTACCCACCTGATTAATCGAGGTTTGGCGTCTTGTTTGCTAAACAAGTATCTCAGTGCAGAGTGATCTGTGTACACTGTGGTTTTTGTACCAATAAGATATTGTCTGAATTTGTCAAACGCAAAAACCACAGCATACATCTCCTTCTCCGTGGTGGTGTAGTTAATTTGGGCCTCATTCAGCGCATGACTTGCGTAATGAATTACACAATGCTTCCCTTCCTTATGTTGCCCAAGAACTGCACCCACGGCGAGATCACTTGCATCACACATTACCTCGAAAGGCATTGACCAATCGGGTGGTTGCACTATTGGAGCGGAAATCAACATTTCTTTGAGCGTGTCAAAGGCTTGAACACACGCTTCATTTATTACAAAAGGATTTTCTTTACAAAGCAAGTTAGTGAGCGGCTTGGAAATTTTAGAAAAGTCTTTTATGAATCTCCGGTAGAAACAGGCATGCCCTAAGAAACTCCTAACTGCTTTTATTGAATTAGGCAATGGAAGGTTTGAGATGACGGAAACCTTAGCTCTGTCGACTTCGATACCTGCGCGCGAGATGCGGTGACCCAACACTATTCCTTCGGTGACCATGAAATGGCACTTCTCCCAGTTCAACACTAGGTTGGTGTCCTCACATCTTTTCAAAATTTGTGCAAGATTAGTCAAGCATTCATCAAAAGTATCTCCATACACAGAGAAGTCGTCCATGAAAACTTCAATGCATTTTTCGATAAATTCTGAGAAAATTGACATCATGCATCTTTGAAATGTGGCAGGCGCATTACAAAGTCCAAAAGGCATGCGCCTGTACGCAAAAGTTCCATATGGGCACGTGAATGTGGTCTTGTCGTGATCCTCGCTAGCTATTACAATCTGATTATAGCCAGAGTACCCATCCAAAAAGCAGTAGTACTCCCTTCCGGCCAACCTCTCCAGCATTTGATCAATGAATGGCAAGGGGAAATGGTCCTTCCTGGTAGCGGTATTAAGCTTCCGGTAGTCGATGCAAACTCTCCAACCGGTCACTGGACGCGTCGCCACTTCTTCTCCTTGCTCATTAGTCGTTACACAGATCCCCCCACGTTTAGGTACGACCTGCACTGGGCTAACCCATTTGCTATCAGAGATAGGATAGATGATACCAGCATCTAAGAGCTTGATAACTTCTTTCCTTACCACTTCCTGCATATGGGGGTTCAGACGCCTTTGTGGTTGCCTTGAGGGCTTATACTCCTCTTCCATTAAAATTCTGTGCATGCAAACAGAGGGGCTTATTCCTTTTATATCAGAAATGGTCCATCCGATTGCATGTACGTATTTCTTTAGAATGTCTACCAGAGCTTTTTCTTGTTCTTGTGTCAGCTTGGCTGACACAATCACCGGTAATCTTTTATGTTCAGCGAGAAAAACGTACTTAAGATGATCCGGAAGTATTTTAAGTTCAAGCTCTGGTGGGCATTCAACGGAAGGCAGCAGTTTGCGAGAAATGAGTGGGAGAGAGAGATCAGATTTACCTTCAGGATCCTGTGTCAGTACAGGATCCATTTCTTCCTCAGCAGTGCTTTCTTCTTCCTCCGGGATGAACTCAACTCCATCGAATTCTTCAAGGTCCCCAGAGATAGGATCCTCGAAGTGGACAGCGTTGCAGCTCCTTGGTTGTTCTGCACCTTCAGGCTTCAGTACCTGTTTTGAAACCTTGCTCGGCTCATCAGTCACAGAGTCTATGCTCTCATCCTCACTCCTACTATCTATTACATCAAAAATGGAACAAGATCCCTCAGACGGGAACTTCTGCAGCTTTTCCATGTTGAAATCCAATTCTTCTTCTCCGACTCGGAGCTTGATTTGGTTTGATCGAGCGTCTATAAGTGCACCGCCGGTTGAGAGAAAGGGGCGGCCTAAGATCAGTGGCATTTCGTAATCCTCTTCTATATCCAAAATAATGAAGTCGACTGGGAAGAGAGTCCCTCCCGTCTTGACAATTACGTCCTTCAGGATTCCGATTGGATGGGTAATTGATCGGTCTGCCAGCTGTAACTTCATTGTGACCGGTTCAATTGTCCCCAAGTGAAGACGTTTCACCATGGCAAGTGGCATAACGTTGATGCTCGATCCTAGATCGCACAACCCTTTTCCAACATTAGTTTTCCCGATGTGGATCGGAAGTGTAATGCATCCTGGATCTTCCTTCTTCTCCGGTAGCACTCTTTGGATAATGGCACTGCAGCTACTGTTCAAAATCACTACTTCCTCCTGCTCAGCTTTTCTCCTCCCTGAAATCATTTCTTTAAGAAATTTAGCATAGACGGGCATTTCTGAAATCATTTCGACCAATGGAATAGTGATCTCGACAGCTTTCAGTCTTTCTAAAAACTTTTTTAAATTTTTCATCTTGCTCCTTATTTTTAAGACGTGCCGGGTATGGCACCCTTGGCATGTACTTATTATTATTTGTTTTTGGTGGTAAAGAGAAGGAAATTTTACCTTCAACCCTACCCTTTTCAGCTCCCTTTGCAGCTTCAACCTGCGGAATAGCTGTCTCTGGTTTGTCTTTGCCCAGTCCAATACCATCTCCTCCTTCGATCCTTTCACTTCCTTTCTCACCCTCCACTAGATCCTTTTCCTCCTCGGCCGTCTCTTTTCCATGTCCAACAATTCCTCTCAGAGTCTTGCCTCCCCGCAATGTGATTGCTTTACACTGCGGGTTAGCTTCAGTACTGCTTGGAAGTGTTCCTTTCCCCCTGTTCTGTAGTTCCTTGGCCAATTGGGTGACTTGCGTCTCCACATTCTTGATTGATGACTGCAGTTGCTGATTTATATCCTTCTGGTTGGCTATAAATTCAGTCATCAGGTTCTCCAAACGAGATGGTGGCCTTTGGTTATATTGCTGATTCTGATCAGGTTGGGGCTGGAAATTCTGGCCTTGGTTCTGATTAGGCCTTTGTTGGATTTGAGGTTGGAAACTCTGATTCTGATTTTGGAAGTTTTGCACTCTTTGCTGGACGAATCCTTGGTTCTGAGGTCTGAAGTTTTGCTGTGGGTTTTGGAACTGGTTGGGCTGGTTTGGCTGCAACAAATGCGCGTTAAGTGCATTGTTGTTGGAATAAGAGAGGTTGGGATGGCGATTTTGGTAGTTCCCGGCATAATTACAGCTTTCGGTAGCTATCTGTTGACATGTGTCAGTTGGATGAGGTCCCTGACACAGTCCACAGATAACTCCCGATTGCTGTGGTTGAACTTGGTCTGATGAGGTTCCTGCCTGAGAAGCGTCTGTTCCCTTCCCTTTATCCTGACTCAGCTGTATCGCAGCTACCTGTTCTTGCAGTTTTTCAAAATCTGTTTTCCCCTCACTTACAGCAAAGACTTTTCTAGGAGGATTCTCCTTCCTATCGTCTGTGTTTAGGATGGATCTGTTGACAGACATTGTCTCAATCTTCTCCCAAGCTTGGTCCATAGGCAAATGGAGTAAATGTCGTCTGCCAGCGGCGTCCAACATTGTTCTCCATGGATGGGTGAGTCCTCCGTAGAATTTCCTCAATTGCTCCCATGGTGCGTACCCATGTTGGGGGCATCGCCTGATGAGGCCCAAGAATCTCTCTTTCGCATCATATAATGACTCGTCTGGCTTCATCTTAAAATCCCCAATCTTAGCTCGTCCTTCCTCAATCTTTGATTCTGGAAAATACTTCAGCAAAAAGCTCCTCACCAAGTCTGCCCAAGTGCTCCGCAGATTGATAGGCAATGACTTATACCAGTCCCTGGCACCACTATACAAAGAAAATGGAAACAACATTAGCCTTATAGCATCAGGAGAGACTCCCTGATTTTTGATCGTGTCGCAGAGCTCCAGGAAGGTCTGGAGATGATCATGAGGGTCCTCATGATTTGCACCGCAGAACTGATTGTTTTGCACCAAATTAATGAGTGTCGGTTTGAGCTCGAAATTGCGTGTAGGAAAATGTGCTCTCCTAGGTCCATCCAGATAGGGCTCTACAATTGGTTGCATAAAGTCTGCTGCTGCTTGCTGCTGTTATTGATTTCCTTGTTCAGCTTGGTTCTGGTACTGCTGGTGATAATTTGGAAATTGCTGGAAGTTATGTGGATCTTGTGGGTTGTTTTGGAATTGATCTGGATTGAAAGCTTGGTTTTGGTATTGTTGGGTTGGTATGTTTTGGTTTTGGTGAAATTGATTTACGGGTGGTGGTGGTTGTTGGTGGAATTGCTGGTATTGTTGCTGATTAGGATTTGGTAGATTCTCCTCTTCGTTGGCACGATTAGGATGCTCTACCACTCCTCTGTCAGCTCCATTACCAGGGTTATGTGGTGGTTGGTCTATGGGTAAGATCGGGGGAATGTTTTGGTTTTCTGCCATATCTGATAGATCGCTGCTTGATGTTTCAGGTGAAGTGCGGCTCCGACGCTCTTGCTCCTTCCGTCTTCTGGCTTCTGCCCTCAGTTGGCGAGCGGTCCTTTCTATTTCTAGATCGAACGGTAGCTCCGGTAATGTGCTCCTTCTCCGTTGCATAAGCAGTTGGTATCAAGCTTTTGACAGTACCTGTACAACCCCCAGGTTAGTAATAGTTCAAGAATATATACAAGAACTATCTATGAGTAAATCAAGAATGTAATTCTCCTAGTAAACGGCGCTGCATCCTCCCCGGCAACGGCGCCATGAAACTTTTGACGAGCTCCGCCGACACGAGTAATTTTCTGAAAATTCCTTTACTGATTTATTGCTTAAGGAGGAAACTGTGATTTCAAATGGTGCCTCAAGAGTCCCCGGTGACGGCCATGAAACTTTTGCACTCAAGCCAAGTTTCATTTTGCTGCTGGGGGGTTGAAGAACCGTCTAAATACAATTTCCAAGTTCGGATTTATTAAATGAAAAGAGTTATGATTGGGGGAAAGGGTTTAAGGATATATTAAGATTTCCCTTTTTATTTACTCCTGTGGGGTTCAAACGGCGCTGTGGTTCTTCCAGCCATGAAACTTTTGACAAGTATCACGGTGCAACCGGGATGGACCTTCAGTCTGTCACCCTGAAAGTCCTAGGTATCTGCACCATGATGCTTCTCTTAATTTCATGTCAAGAAGATACCTGCCGTGAAATTCTTGAACATCTTCCCACTGTATGAGTATTTTCCCAAAATGTTATTTTTATTTACTCGTGTCACGAAACTGTGCTCCCGAAAGCGCACGGGTCAAAAATTGCAGTAATTTATAGTAAGTACCGGATCGTTCACTGGAGGATGTGCGATGGAAGCAGGACCCACGTCGTTTACTAAGATTTTCCACTCGGTTACTCGTTTCAAGTTTTGCAAGGGTTTCTAACAACTACTTGGCATAATTTAAACCAGATCATGAAAGCAGTAAAAATTATTCTACAAAGCATGGTAAACTAGATTGAAGAAAGCAATTAAATCTATACTATGAAAGCAATATAAAATTATGCTACACTATCTAGAAAGCAGGTTTAAATATGACAGAAGGGACATGGAGGAAATAATAAAGATTGGACGAGATTCAGATGAAACACAATTAAACTTCCATTTTTATACACAGATCTTAGCTTGGGATAATCCTCTAGTTAGCTAACTCTCATGCTTTCTACACCATGTTCCCTTTAACAGACAGGTACTTATGGTGAGAATTTACATGCTCTTAAGACAACAATTTCTAAGATACCACAGACTTATAACTCCCTCCACAGGCCTTGTGAAGTTACATTACATATCTGTGGTGGACAAGCAACACCTAACATATCATTAGCTGACATGCCAAGTACTCCTATCATTCCCCCATGTCACACCCAAAGTTTCAAATCAAGCCCCAAACCATTCCATAACTCTCAAACCTTTTAACAGATGGACAGCCCCTAATTCTTCCGAGTGACCTCTATGAAAGCATTTAAAAGGAAAGCAGTAAAGAAAGCTGTAAAGAAAGCATTTAAATCTATCACTCGGAATCCTTAAAAACGTCTCTTTCCGTTAGTATAAAAGAGCCCCTGGTCTTGGTGACCAGATGTAGATCAAGAACCTCCAAGACATCGATAAGCCACAGGGCTTACAACTCCTGGTCAGTTATGAGATACAAACTAAATGAAACAGATCCATAAATGAACCTGTTCCGGATGTACTCATTCAAGACTCAATTCTAGGCTTTGGCAGAAGAAGATAGTAGTCGAAGGAATACTCGACCTTACCTTAGAAATTCACCAAGGCCTATATGTTGTTCCTCTAGTATTATTTATCACATCTCATCTACACCCAAGTGGATATTGACTTAATGCGATATCTAATATCAGATTTCCAACACACAGCAATTTTGAGAAGCAAATGAATATTTGAAAATCATTCCCTAGACAGGTACTAAACTCTCAATTAAAACACAGATCCTTTCAGTCTAGATGAGACCTAATCGCTGACTCTGCTTCTAAGCTCTCAAAATCAACCCCCAGTGGAAGATGAATTAGTCATAACTGTTGAATTTATCCCTTACTCAGATCCGGAATTTACAAAGGAATTTTTGTTGGAAGTTTATTATGCAGCATCTGATTTAAATCAAGACTTCTATGTCCAAGGAGAAGGATCCCCAAAATAGCAATAAGACCAGAACATCTACATAATAGTATCATGCATACAAGTATATGAAAAGGAAAATAAAATACCCCAAAATATATGGTGGGGTTAGACAGAATGCGATACACAAGATGGATTAGCCTGAGATGAGGAGAAATTGGCTAAAAGGAGTGCCAGAGATAGTTGGGGTTTTCCGGACTGCAAACATCTGCTGTCCGGTTCCCAACTATCCAAGATGATTGGTTTTAGACAGAAAGAATTCCAAACAACGGTGACCGCCGTCATTTAGTTTTCTTTTGTCTATGAGTGGAAGAAAAACCCACATATTTCTTGCTGTAATATTTCTCAACTGATGTTGGTCGACATCAGTTGATACTATTGCAACTTGAATTCAGGTTGGAAATTAAGATAAGGAAAATTAAAACTGTATCTGATTAGGAGTTGGCTGAGTGACTAATCGAAACTCTTAGTGAAGAGAACGCTCGCCGAAGCTTCCACCAACCACTAACCAGATCATGCAAAATAACAGATAATGATTAACACACAGAAGACGGGTTAGTCGATATCCCTGTGAGAGGACCTTTCACCAACATTAATCTGTGGTGTTTTTCATTATCCGTTCATACACACAATGAAAGAGAAAATAAGAAAGTAAGAAAATATTTTTGGTATAGCGTGGGTGTTAAGCACACCATAAGTGGACACTAAATGGGCTGAAATGTGTAATGGATAAAGTTAGGTGAAATGGGCCTAGGCCCAATACACCCATGCAACTTACACAAATCATGAAAAAAAATATTTTTGGAGTTTTCAAAATAGAAGGGATAGTTCAATTCGAATTATTTGGGGTAATTCGAATTGAGAATGCATGAAGAATGAAGTATGGCCTTACCCAATTAATCCTTGCTAGAAATTGGAGCATCATCTAATTCGAATTATTGACCAATTCGAATAAATTCGAATTGGACAACTCGAATTGGTGAAGTCATTTTCTTGCTCAAATTGACTAAAGCATTTACCTCAAAGGGAGGGTGAGTTCGAATTATTCTAGCAATTCGAATTAATTCGAATTGCAACAATTCGAATTGGTAAAGGGTGGAAAAATAAACTAAGGCATGAATGGGTGGCAATGGATACAATGTGGTTTTCAAGCCAATTCGAATTGTTGGGCAATTCGAATTAATTCGAATTGGATAATTCGAATTGGTTGGAAACCACATGAAGAGAATTGTTTGGCTATGCAATTCGAATTTCTCTTAGCAATTCGAATTAATTCGAATTGCCTAAATTCGAATCACATATTTTCAGACAACAACAATTTTTGTTCTCACAAGTATGGGTTAGGTGAACACTGTACTGTAATGATGGGTTTAGATTTACTAAATCCCTCATCTCACATCAGTGTCATTTCACAGCCACCCTAGTGAGATTTTCAAGAAATAAACAAATACATGTCTAGTGGGTATTGGCCAGATTCAAACCCTATTTCTACAAACAAGAAATCAGAGATCAAAGAGCCTAAAACATCTAGTTATCTAAGAACTACATGAGCAAACTAAGAACACTCAAGTTAACTAAGGTAGCATCAAATACGATTAAGACAAGAAGAATAAAGCTTAAATATAAATTAACACGATAATATTGAGTCAAAATTGTTCCGGCGGTGGTGATGTCGTCGGGAGGAGGTGCAGGAGCGGTGGTCATCAAGTCGCCGGGAGCAGGAGTTGCGGTCAACAACGCTAAGTCGTCAGGGGACGTCGCGAGAGGTAACAAAAGGTTGGAGTTGAGTGGCGTTTTTATTGGAAACATCCCAGTGAACGTCGAGTTTAAGGAAATCCTCCATGCCATTAATCAAGAAGCAAGAGTGTGTGGATGGTATTTTCCGAATAGAGTGTGGCCAGAGAAAGGATTCAAGTTTGGTTTTTTCCGGTTCCAGTGCAAGGACAGTGCGGAAAAGGTTATTGGCCATTGGAACGGGCGGGTTTTCAAGGGGAGGAAGTTGAGGGCGGATTGGGCAGTGCCCAGCAGAAAGAGGAATCTCAGAAGGGGAAGTGACAATGGTAGGGAATGGAGGCCAGCTAAGGTTGATGTAGGTTTGAAAGATAGAGTAGGTGGTGTTCGTAAGGGAACCGCTGCATGGAGGGACGCACGTTCGTATGCTAACGTTTTGAAGGGGGAGAGCAGTGGAGTACGTGATGGTAGGACTATGGGCATGGTGAGGGCAGTTCACCTATCTGAGGTGCATGAGGACGTCGATAAGTTCTATAGGGCCGCGGTGGTAGAGTTAAAAAAATTGGAAGTGTTAACCGAGTTTCAGGAATGGGTTTGCTCAGAGCATAAAGAGTGCGAGGAGATAAAATATGGTGGAGGATTGATGGTGGTTATAATTTTCACTAGTGCTGATGAACGGGATAAATTTCTGAGTGATGGAAGGGACCACATCTTCGTAGGGTGGAAGAGGAGGTGGGAGAAAGGTCCGATACACCGTAAGCAGTTTGTTTGGATACATGTACTTGGTCTCCCATTTACAGTGTGGAGTGTAGAGAACTTCCAC
>JAOANR010000005.1:22460712-22601068 GCA_030278955.1 Hygrophila difformis
AAATATGATACTTGTCAAAATAAATTTTGAAATCCATTGTGCATTGGATTCGGGTGGTATGCCCACGCTTGTTTCTAGAGGGTATGTGCACTCGGTGGAGCCCGCTGGGCCGCCCCCTCTCGTATGCCAAAACGGCCCGCTAGTTGTATGTATGAGTCTATATCCCTAAGTATTGCCTGCGCGCTTTACTTATGGGCCCCGGGTGCGTGTCGATATAGAGTCCGCTGCATGCTTTTTATTTTTGTTGCGAATTGCAACCGCTAGTCTTGTTATTCTTGGTGTCCTCGTGTTCTAGGCACAATGGTGATAACTTGGTGAATCTTGGTTTTAAAGCTAGAACTTGAATTTTTATCAAAATTGCTATTAGAATTTTTATCAAGCATTATTGGTGGAAAAAAAAATTATTAAAATTATTATATGCGTCAATCCCTTTTTAAAACCCCATAACTTGATATGGGGTGGGTTGTCTTACTCAGTATTCTTATACTGACGTGTTGCTTACTCTTTTTTTTTTTTCAGAGGTACAGGAATAGTCATAAAAGCATTCAAGCACGTCATTGGATATTGGGAAAGATTTTGAAGCAACATCTGCATTTACTTTCGTATTTTATAATATTAGACTATCTTGTTGGTCTTGTAGGCCATTTTACTATCTATGCTTCCGCACTTGAATTTAAGTTTTTAAATGTTGGATAGTTAATTTATTAAATTTCCTTTATAAAGTAATTTTAAATTAAATTTTAAAGTTTGGTACGACTTGAGCCTTAACATTTTCAATTAAGTTAGCCAAGGGCGAGCTTAGTTGGAAGATGTGGCGGTAGCATCCCGGGCTTGTGTTTGGTTTGAAAACCGGGGTGTTACATTTAGGATAGGAATCGTAATCCGTGAATGACCCGAAAAATCGAGCCCGAAAATGTAGGAGGATAGAAACCCGAAAGAGAGGAGAAAAGGCCCGACGGGATCGCACGGCCTAGTCCGGACGCACGGCCCAGACCAGGCCGCGCGCCCTCCGCGCGGAATTCGGCAAAAACCGCGCCAGGCAGCAGACAGCTGCGAACTTGCGCGATTTCAGCGATCTCTTGCCAAAATTTGCGACCCCGAATTTGGAAACTTGATTCCAGCCGAGGGAAAAGCAATAAGGTCGGATATGACTGATCTCCTACCCCATTTTTCAATCTTTCAAACCCTTGCTTCATCCCAAACTCTCCCAAAACCAAAACACAAAGTTCGGACCTTTCCGATGACTTTCCGCCGACCAAACCCGACCGAGGAAGTGTGTAGATCAAGGGTTGCAGACCTTGGATTGTTGGAGAAGGAGAACGTGTTGCGTAGATCCGTTCGTGGCAATTTTGGACGATTCGATCAACCCTAGGACGCTCAAGAACTCACCTACAGTAAGTCAATACCTTTCAGGTCAATACGTGTGGTCTAGGGGCGTCCGAAACATGGGATGTGAAATGAACCGTTAAAATCGAACCTAAAAACCCCAATCGGCGTGTTTTCTGAAATCCGACCAAAACCCCTATTTCGACTGTTCAAACCGAAAAATCAAAACTAGGATTTTGATTATAAGATCTTAAGCTATGTTGTGTAAAAAATTCAGAGATTTTCATCAAGTTTTGATACCCCAAATCGTGTCGGACTTATCCTGGGTTTTTAAGAATTTTCGAAAGAACTGACAGTGCACTTAATCGAACTTGATGAGCATATTTCTATCACTTCTAGTCCGAATTAATCTTTGTATGTAAATAAAATTGTAGATAATCATGTCTAAAATTTTTGGAGTCCATTTGATGAGTCGAAAAATCGGATTTTGAAACTGTGTCGAACCTGAATCCTGACAGCTTATTGTTTGTGTGGAAAACTTGATTTTTGACATGTTTCCCATCTTTATTCCGGAAAACTCGAAACATAAAAGTTGTTCGTTAGGATGTTTTTGATATACTGTGAAAATTACAGATCAATCACCTTTGAATTGAATTTTTAAACTAGAAAGGCGTAAACTGTGACAACGAACGGTTTTAACTTGTGAGATTTTGAAATTTCTAAACAAACGATCGAAATCTTGTTATATGATAAAGCTGAAATTTTGAAAATCCCGTTACACTAAGTTGAAACAATATCGGTTACATAGGTAGGGCGTGAGTGCTCTGCAGGATGCCCCTTTGGCCTTTCCTCTGCGTGCCTATAATGGACGAGAGAAGTTTGAATGAAAAACTATGCCAAAACGGCAATGTATTTTGGTCCTACACTCTCGAGAGTATCCGTATGCGTTTCTCGAGGCTCCGGAGTGGTACTGGGTATGGCGGATAGGCTGCGGCCGCCGGGCTACCGGCTAACTGAACTTACTAAATTGGCTGCAGCCGCCGGATCGCCGGCTAAACGACACTTGCTAAATTGGTTGCGGCCGCCGGATCGCCGGCTAAATGAAAACTTACGAAATTGGCTGTGGCCGCCGGATTGCCGGCAAAATTAAATATTGTTGAGATGGTGGTGTAACGGGGAAATTAAAAGGCTTAGATTTTTATTTATTTATTTATGTCATTATTCATGCATTTAATTCATGTTTTTAGATTTATGCCCATGCTTAAATTATTATTTATGAATTCAAATGTGTCTTTAAAGTATGCAAATTAAATTCTTATTTTTAAATTGGTAAATGAAATGTTTTATATGCATGATTAAAAGTATAATCTTAGCTATTAAATTAAACCCCTTTATTGCTATGCTAGGATTGATTTACTCAGTATTTTATAATACTGATAAGACTGTTGCTTCCCTTTTCTTTTCAGAGTATGACGAGAATGCATAAGCATGTGCATTTGGGGGAAACTCTTTTGGACAATTATTTTATCATTTTATGAGACATGCATAGCGGGCTTGTATAACCTGAGTTTTGGTCATGTCGGCCCTATCTTTACATTTCCGCTGCAATTTATTATTACTGTCATGTGTGGATGATACTATATTATTATTTTTTAAGTAATTCCATACTTGTTTTTAAAACTTTTTCCAATACCCATAGCCTTGCATCTCTTTAGCAAGCTCGAAGAATTCGTGTCTTGCTAGGGAGGTGTGGCGGTGGCATCCCGGCCTGGGTTATCAAATCCGGGGTGTTACAAAATTATACTCCCTCCATCCCATTTAAAATGTCCTGTTTAATTTCTACACACAGTCCAATGTTGTTAATATCTCAAAATATATAGAACTTCAAATTATGTAAAATATATATTATAAAAGCTTAGGTTCTTCTTATTGGAAAGAGTTATGGTATTATTATCTGTTGAAACTCATTCATGAACTTCTACCCGCAAGTGCTCTTACTAAATAGGAAGACATAATGACAAGTTATACGATTAGTTGAATCTAACAAAACCGAACTTGACTATTTTTTTCAAAATATATACTTATAATAATATTGAGTCAAAAAAAGTTAAACAATGGGCAGTGTCAAAAAGTCAAACATGACATTTCTACTGGGATGGAGGGATGATACAATAGCTCGGCAAAATATTTTGGCGAAGAACAATTACTTCATTAAAACTTCAACAGGTCAGTATTACATTTCAATATTTTATTATCATATTCAGTGAACTATATTATATCTATGGTTATCATATATCACTAGTATAATCCCTGTTCGAATGGACGGGGTTGTCATAACGAAAGACAAAATATTGAATTATAATATTAGTCTCTCAAAGATTATAATAATCGAATGTGATAAGAAATGAAACAAATGTGTTAACCCAATAAAATAAAAAATTAAGGCCCATCACTTTCCGGCCCAATAGCCAAATAGCCAGCCCAGTCCGTAAGAGGTATCCGGTAGAGGTGGTTGACAAAGGACACGATCTTGGAGGAGATGGAGCATTAAATGTGAGGTGCCACCAAATGAAAGAGAATCACTGGCATTGAAGGCGAAGCGCCACCAAAGGAAAGAGAATTACGGTGAGGCGTAATCAGGGAGGAGATCATGGGCCTTGCCTTCAAGGAGGAAACCCTAGAGAGGAGACATTCCCCACTCCTATAAAAGCAAAAGGTAGCGTCAGAGCAAGGGACACCCAAATCCTTCTCAAAGAAGCCGCACTTTACTTATTTTATTTTCTTTACAGGTTTCTGCAGTCTTACTTCATCTACTGCTTTCTATCTTCAATTCCTTTACAGCTTTCTTTCAATTCCTATAATTTGCTTTTCTACATTCCTTATAATCTTTCCCAAGTTGATCAATCAAAGAAACGTTTCACTCTTCAAAATTTCACGGATAACAAAATGAAATTTAACAAAATAGTGAAGTATGTGCACAACTACATTTGTCAAGATGATTGATATTTTTATAAAAATTGAAGAAGATTATACTAGTTCCTAAGTTTCTTTATCTTCTTATTTCTGCATTCTTTTGATAATGCTTGTTGTAACACCCCGGTTTTGATAACCCAGGCCGGGATGTCACCGCCACACCTTCCCAAGCAAGACGCGAACCATTTCGAGCTCACTTGAGAAGATGCTAAAGCTAAGTCGCATCAATACTTAAAAATAAAATACTTAAAAACAATGCCCGAGTTTAACATGTCGTTTTAAAATGTCTAACATGCGTAAAATAATGCGGAAGCTAAGTAAGGGCCAAACATGGCCAAACATAAGTTTGGAGTACATAAAAGAATTTAAAACAAGTGCGACAAGTCTTCGAAAATTCCCATTCCATATGTAAATGTCATGCGCTAATCTTCAACATCTGAGAAAAAGTAAAGACAATGTATCCATCAATACAACGGTACTGAGTAAGTTAATATACAACACAACGGATTTTAAAATTTTTAGAAGAGTATTCAGAATAGAATTTTACTTTAAAAGACGGATAATTAGTTACAGAGAAATATTTAAATCTTACACCTGCCGAAAGATCTTTTTCAGATCTCATTATGATCGAGAACAACCGTCCTTCGGGAATCGAACCCGCAAGAACTCAACACATTCTTTTACCATTATTTCCATATGATCGAGGACACCCGCCCTTGGAGAATCGAACCCACAAGAACTCAAACACATCCTAGGGAATCGAACCCATAGGAGTCAACAATATCCTGGGGAATCGGACCCGCAAGAAAATATACACCTTGGGGAATCGAACCCGCAAGGCAAGTGAAAGCAGTGACCCTATACAGACATACTCCGGAGCCCCAGATAACCCATACGGATACATCTAGGAGTATAGATTCTTACAATCACATAATCATATTTTCCGTTTTGGCTACGAGAGGGGGCGGCCCAATGAGCTCCACCTAGTGCACTTACCCTCAAGAATAATAATAGGCATCTCATTCGATCACAACTCCCAAAGTTTAAAACTTGTAGTTTTAATTCAACAATATTATTCATGCCATAACCAAAATCAAATTTGGACCAACATCACAATTAATCACATTTCCATATTTACGGATTCAAAAGGGAGTAAAAATCGACTGAAATGTTGCCATAAAAGCATAACATGGATTTCACAAATTGAGGCATGAAATTGAAACAAGGAGCAGTGGTCTGTTTTGCATTTGGAAATGTAGAAAATAATTTTTAAAAATTCCGAACAATTTACAGTGGCTAGAGAACATCAAAATGAACATTTTTCTTAGAATAGTCATCTTCAAATTCGAACTCCTTATAGGCCAAATAAGGCGATTTCAGAAAACCCTGATTTAAATATTCTATGAGCTTCAGTGTTTTCGACCACAGTGAAGAGAAAAATCCATAACGTTTTCAAGAGGGTTCCTAAAATTATAAAAAACGATGGAGACATTCTAGACACATTTTAGAACAAATCTCATGAAGACCTCGGCAACAAATAACAATCATAGGCTGATCTAAAATACACAAAAAAACCGGACTTCATTAAAAATCGAATCTGACAGCAACTTAGAACAGAATACCAGATCGAATTTGGGTCATCAAATGAACTCTAAAAATTATGAAAATTTACAGATATCATCTTAAACATTTTAGAAACAATTTTCATTTAGGAACATTTTCTCAGAAATGATTGGATCTAAGACAAAAACGCGATGCAACAGAAAATAGTCATGAAGAACCCTAGTTGACAGATTTCATAGGTTATAGAAATCGACTCATATCTCGATATCTACTCAACAACAACTTCTGAAACTCGACGTGTATGATATAACTTACTTGTGGTCGGATTAAAATCGAAAATCTCCTCTTTGGAATTCTGGGAAACGTCCAACACAGTGCCCACGGATCAACTCTTTCCCGATTGAACCTATTGTCGGAGTTGTGATCAAAATCCTTAGGTTTCAAGGCTATAACTCAAATCGAAACTGAAGAAATGACTAAGGAACAATCTTACCTAGTTGGTGGATGGATTGGAGGGCTTGAACTCGCTCAAACCTCTGGAAAGAAGAAGAACAACTCACAAACTCTCTCCAACACTCAAAGGAAAATCTGATTTCCAGAATAATGAAATGGGGATGGTTTGGTGGATGGATTGGGGTTTATTTTGGATTGTTTGATGGTCCAATGACTGCCATAATGTTCCTAGGTAATGTGAGAACAACTTATGGCAGTCAATTCTCGGTTTCTACACTCCAAACCCCATTCAATCCCCTTATCCCACCTATGGTTTATTTAATCCAGTCAATGTTCATGCACAAAACTTTATCCAACTTTGTGGGGGTTTAATACACTCAAAATCCATCCAAGGGGATCCTAATACATCCATAAATGTCTGAGAATTGATTAGGGATCGATTGGAATCACCAAGCCTTGGAAAATGGAGCAAAAACGCATGGAACCGCGTTGGCCTTTCTGCCACTGCTGGTGGCGCGCCGGCGGCGCGGTCTTGGCGCGGTCCGCACCCTTTTTTTAAATATTAATATTAATATATTCTGATTTTATTCAAAAATTAAAATGTAGGAATTATCCGGGTTCATTGGAATAATTCGGTAAACTTATTCCGAGTCGTGATCGTCTGAAAATATTTAATTCCGCTCTCTCGAAATTATTTCGATTTTAATAATTAATTTCAATTCTTTAATTTCTGGATTTAAATTCTCGATGTCAATTTCTCGGGTATTACAGTCTACCATCCTTAGAAATCAACTTCACCCTCGAAGTTGGGTCGCACTCGGAAAGATAAACCAATGCAATTTGCACGCATAGAAATATTGAGGCTCGAAAATTAAATTCTTACATTGACGCATGACGACTCTCTGCGGGGTATCACATCCTCTCCTCCTTAGGACTGCAGTTACGTCCCCATAACTGTCTGTGAATTTTCTCGCAATAGCTTTAACAATTCAGTAATTTCTAAGGTCCAACTCTAATGGATTCGGAAAGAGTTTTAAATTCTTGATTACTGTCGTGATTCCATCATATCTTCTAGAATACGATACCACGTTTCCCGATCGTAATTTAATTACTAAGCTGATAGCTCTAGGTTCCGGTAGATTTAGTGCAGGTAGAGTTCTTGATCAAAATCAAAGAACACTTGTACCGGAATCAAATACAATCTTGACAGATACGACTAAAGTAATAAACGTACCTGCGATCACCTCTTATAGAGCTAGCAACCCAGCTCGATTTGTGACATTCAATCGTCCTTATGCTCTTCCTTGATTTCCTTGCTGGTGGCGATTCTGTTGTGGCCTCTGTCCTTGATTATTAGGCTGATTTGGCCCAGTCGGATGATTCTCGTGAGGAGGGTTCACCAGATCCAACCTCTTCTCGATCATCTCCTCACGAATATTGTATTCTCTAATCATGTGGTCTTCCCCACCACATCTATAACAAGTTCCACGCCTAGGGCACTCGCGCACCAGATGGGCTTTGTGGCACTGCGGGCATCGTGGTATGGATGTACCACGGGTGTCATTTCTTTTGTTATTGAAACCTCTGTCTTCATTCTTTTTAGTTTCATCGAACCTAGCTTGACCGTTCTCCTTCCTAAACTTGCTATTGTTTTTGTTTCGATTCTTCTACTCAAATCCTTGCGAGCCCTTGGTCGACTCTCCGTGATCCTTGCGTTTCAGCTGCTGGACACGAGCAATTGCCACTGCTCGGTCATAAACAGCCTGAAGTGAAGTGTGTTTCCCTCCAAGTAGTATTTCTCGAATACTAAGGTTCAAACTCATCTCAAACTTTTGGGCTTTTTCATAATCAGTTGGTATTAATCTCGGCGCGAATCGAACTAGCTCCTTGAATTTGATATAGTACTCTTGCACCGCTTTTCCTCCTTGTCTTAAGTTAATAAATTCTTCATACTTTGCAGCCTTAGTGCTCAGTGGATAAAACCTCTCTCTCAACGCTTCCTCAAAATCTTCCCATGTATAAAACTTCTCAACCTCGGCCAAATCTCATTGGAGATGTTGCCACCACTCGTCCGCCTCTCCATCCAGATAATAGGTCGCCACTCGAACCTTCCTGTCCTCGGAGCATCTGAGAGCGGTAAGAAGCTTGTCAAATGTATGAATCCAATCCTCCAACTTGGCCGGGTCCTCTTTTCTGTAGTAATGAGGTGGTTTGTAAGGGTTTACCAATGCTAGGTAGTTGACTCGGGCTACCGGTAGAGGTACACCCGCTTGTGCACGTTGCACTTCAACATTTCCTAATGCTATGAGAATTTCCTCTACAGTCCTTAAACGTTCATCCATATTGTTGGGAACAGGAGGCACTCGCCCTCCTACATTCTGAGGAAACTCATTATTGTCAGGTGCGTTAGCATCATTGTTGTTTGAGACTACCCTCCTTGGCCTTCTGTAACACCCCGGGTTTTTATAACCCAGGTCGGGATGTCACCGCCACACCTCCCTAGCAAGACAGGACTTCTTCGAGCTTGCTAGAGAGATGCAAGGCTATGGTATTGCAGCATTTAAAACATTTCAATAAATAAAACAGCCCATCGAATATAACTCGAAAATAATAATAAGTAATTTGCAGCGGAAAAATAATATATAAATATAAATATATGTAATGCAACAGAAATTTAAATACTGGGCCAACATGGCGAAAACACGGGTTAAACAGGCCCATTCATGCACTCATAAATAAATGCAAGAATTTAAAATAGTGTTTCCCCCCAAATGTTTCCATGTATGCATATGATCATGCATAGTCCTCATACTCTGAAGAAAAGGGGAAAATAGTTTGGGTTAGCAAAACGTGCTGACTAAGTTAACACCTAGCATGATTATGGGGTTTTAAAGCCATTAATTTAATTTAAATAAAAACATGCTACTAGATAATAAATAATTTAATTTAATTAAATAAATAACTTGCATAATTTAAAAACATGTATTCTAGCCAATCATGCATATATCATAATTTAAATAAAGGCAATAAATAATAAAGCAATAAATAAACGTCTTTTAATTATCCCCAATTACTCCAAGATCATGTTTCTCAAGTTTTTCTCGATTGCATTGCAATCTCTACAGTTTTTCAAGTAGCCTTGGCCTATGCCAAATCCGCCATACCCAGTACCACTCCGGACACTCAGGAAACCCATACGGATACTCCCGAGAGTCTAGGCCCAAAATATCTTGCCGTTTTGGAATAATTTCATAAGTTTCAATCCCATCATCCAAATTTAGCATGATGCTCAAAAATATACTATCTCAGGACGCTGTTCGCTCCAATATCATTTAAAAATCCATATTACGACCAAAAATTCTGAAATTTGAGCAGTACCTCGCCAACACATTAACGAACAAGTTTTGTGTTTTAACTTTTTCAATCCGGATTAAGGAAACAAGTTAAAAATGAGATTTTGTACAGAAATAATATTCTGCCCGGATTCAGAACGTAGCAGGTTTCAAAACTTGAATTTTTAACATATCATATGCACACCAAATTTAATGAAAATTTACATGCTTAATCATAACACAATTATCTACAACTTTTGTTTAGAACTCAAGGCCTATATCCAAACTGATCAATTATGAAAAATCGGATTAATTTCAGAAACCAATTCTGTCAATTTTTAGAAGTTCGAAGAAACGCAGATTGGTTCGGTTCGAATTCGGTGGTTCAAATCTTGACGAAGAATTCTAAAATTTTACAGCGGTATTTCAGACTTATAGATCTACAATTTTCATGTTTAAAACTAATCCTAAATCGGCCTAGATCTACTGGATAAATCACCGACAAGTTCGAAGTATGATTCTGTCCCAATTCAAGATCCAAATTGAAGGCAGGTTCTTCGAGTTCGATTTTCGGGTATCAAATCTTAACTGAAAATTATGAAATTTTTACAGGAAGTAGATCAATGTCTTAGGAACACATTTCATGTTTTAAGTTTTACAGCGGTATTCCAGACTTATAGATCTACAATTTTCATGTTTAACACTAATCCTAAATCGGCCTAGATCTACCGGAAAAATCACCAAGAAGTTCGAAGTATGATTCTGTCCCAATTCAAGATCCAAATTGGAGGCAGGTTCTTTGGGTTCGATTTTTGGGTATCAAATCTTAACCAAAAATTATGAATTTTTTACAGGAAGTAGATCAATGTCTTAGGAACACATCTCATGTTTTAAGTTTTCTCGTTTTAACATTTTAAATGGTCCGAATAATTCAAATAAAAACGTTGCGCGCATAGGGTTTTCTTTTGACAGATTTTATTAAGTTCTTTAATGGATCTTACGTTTGGTTGATTTTAATGCCCAAAACCACAGTAAGTAATTAACTTACTTGAGATTGGATTATCGGCTCGTCAATTTCGATGGAGTGGCCTCCTCGTTCACCGTTTGACTCCTAGATCCGTCGAGATCCTCGTTCTTGATCCGGATCGGGGTTTAGAAAGAAGAGAGGGCCAAGTTAGATGAAATCTCAAATTTGAACGGAAATGAACGAACTAAAACCTTACCACAACGTCTACCAACGCCCGGGAACCTCTGAGTTCCAAATCTTGCTCTCTTGCTGCCTTCGTGCCTCCGACGACTTGGGAATTAGGGTTTGAAAGTGTAAAGAGGATTCGAAAAGTTTGAAAAGTGTCCGGGGCCGAAGGGGATGGGTTTTTATAGAGTTAGGAGACCCCTAGGACGTCCAAGATCTGTCTTGGAGTGTCTTGGGCCGAAAGGTAAGCAACCGAAGTCGAAAAATCCGAAATCGGGCGAGAGAATCTCGCACAGGTCGTTCATGGGAGCTGGCGCGCCCGTGGTGCGGAAAACGCTCCGCAACGCGCGGAGGCCGCGCGGCCTTGGCCTGGACTTCGGTCCGGGCCGGTTCGTGCGATCCGTCGGGCCTTTTCTCCTCTCTTTCGGACTTCTATCCTCCTATGTTCTTGGGCTCCGATTTTCGGGCTAATCTTTGGGCTCCAAATTCCTATCTAATTTTTATTTGGATCTTAATTAAATTATGGGTCCGAATTATGAGTCCATTTGTATTGGGTTATCTTGGGACCATTTATTTAATTAAATTATCTTTAACTTTAATTCTTTCTTGGATTAAATTCAAATCCTTTTCTCATTTATTCTTTTAATTATTTATTTATTTATTTATTGTATTTATTGATATAAAATTCTCGGGTATTACAGTCTACCCCCCCTTAAGAATCAACTTCGTCCTCAAAGTTGTGTTTCGGCTTTTCTCGAGCTAAGAGTTAGTGTAACACCCCCGTTTTTGGTCACCCAGGTCGGGGTGTCACGGCCACACCTCCCTAGCAAGACACGGTTTCTCCGAGCTCACTAAAGAGATACAAGGCTATGGTTTTTCAGAATTTAAAATATTCAAACAGCCCATTCATATATAATTTAAAAATAATACATCGAAGTTGCAGCGGAAAATAATAATTACACATGTATAATGCAGCGGAATTTAAATATAGCCAATACGGCCAGAATACGGGTTAAACAGGCCCGTTCATGCAAGATCTAGTCTAATACAATAATTCAAAATAATATATCTTCCCAAAATTCCCATGTATGCATATGACGATGCATAATTCTCAACTCTGAAAGAAAAAGGAAAAATATGGTTTGGTCAGCAAAAACTTGCTGAGTAAGTTAACACGTACATGTTTATGAGGTTTCAAAGCCTTAAATTTTAAGGAAACATGTGCATAATGTAATCTATTCATTTAATAATAATTTACTCACATAATTTAAAAGTCATGGATTCCATACGATGTTAAATATAGCTTGCAAAGTAATTAAATAAATTGCCATAAATATAAAAGCACAATTTAATACAGATTCAATTTGGAATTCTCACAAACTTCTCGTTTCATATCTTTTAGAGATCGCCATCGCTAGGGCTCTTATGTCCGCCAGCCTTACGCCTGGGCTCTTATGTCCACAAGTATCATGGTCGATATTTTAATTAGAGTTAATCCGTCCGCTAGCCATACGATCAGTGTTTCGCTAGGGCTCTTACGTCAACCTAGACATACACTTGGGCTCTTATGTCCCAAGCCGCAGAGAACATTGACAGTATCTAGCTTAGTCATAACCCGCCATATTTTAATCTTCTCGTTTTGTGTATTTTATTTCAAAGAATTTCTACTCGTTTCAACCTTAAAGGCTAACTTCACCGTTTCAACAAGATTTCAAGATTTAACCCCCGGTAAACCACTGTTTACTCTGAAATTCATTAAAAATCGAGTTTAATTCCGAAAATTCTGAAATTTTACCACTGACTCAGAAACGTCAAGATGAACAACTTTCATGTTTTACCTTTTTCAATCCGAGATACCGAAATAGGTCAAATACATCAGTTTTCGTCATAACCTTAATCTGTCCGAATTTCGTATACAGCAGTTCAAGATTATCAAGATCTACCATAGCAAATCAACTCCAAATTTAATGACATTTTACAGAGACCTTCTTAAGACATTTATCTACAACTTTCATGTTCGGCTAAAGATCTAAATCGGC
Organism: Hygrophila difformis; assembly: GCA_030278955.1. Classification (NCBI taxonomy): domain Eukaryota; kingdom Viridiplantae; phylum Streptophyta; class Magnoliopsida; order Lamiales; family Acanthaceae; genus Hygrophila; species Hygrophila difformis. Next base: position 22,473,591 of record JAOANR010000005.1, read on the forward strand.
CTAGAACTAATGTCAAAAACGTGATCAAGATCGGACCTAAGTTCTGTCAAGAAATTCAAGATCCAAGTTTCAGCAGTTCGGTTTCGGTTGGTTTTCACATATCAATCCGTCTTTAAAAATTCTGAAAATTTTACAGTAGATAGATCTAAGCCTTAGGAACGTTTTTTCTGTTTTAAGTTTTTCCGTTTGAAGTCGTTTTAAGGTTTGGAAAAATTCGACAAAATTGTTGCGCCGGTAAAAACATACATTGACAGATTTGCGAAAGATTCGTTTAAACTTTTAGGTTTGAATGTTTTAGTTACTCCCAAAACCATGTAAGTATTAACTTACAGATTCGTAGATGTCCGGGATCGTCGATTCGGAGGCGTTGCTTCCAGTCCACCGTTTATCTCCTTAATTCGTCGGGTTCTTCGTTTTCGATTCGGATCGGGGTTTAGAATAGAAAAAGGATGAGGTTAGGATTCGTTTTCAAATCAAGAATAGAAAGAGGAATAGATCGGATCTTACCAAGACGATAGAAGACCCCAAATTCGTCCAAGACAGTCCCTCCTCTCCGTGTTGTGCCTCCGACGACTCCGGAATTAGAGTTTTATGTGTAGAGAGATTTCGTAGGGTTTTGTAAAACGTTTGGGCTAATTAGGATGGTTATTTATAGATGGAAAGGACCTAAAGGTCATCCAAAGGCAGCCCTAGGATGTCTTGAGTCGCCAGGTGTGCAACCGAAGTCGAAAAATCCGGATTCGGGCGAGTGAATCTCGCAACGGGAGATTCTGTGGCGTGGCGCGCTCGTGGCGCGGTCTTTCCCTTACAGGCGCGCGGCCACCGCGCGGCCTCGGTCCAGGCTACGGTCTGGGCCGGGTCGTGCGATCCGTCGGGCGTTTCCTCCTCTCTTTCGGACTTCTATCCCTCTATGTTCTCGGATTCGGATTCCGGGGTATCTTCGGGCTTCTATTTCTTCTCTAAATTTTACTCGGGTCTAATTTTACATGTGGACTCGAGTTATTGAGTCCATCGATGTTGGGTTCATGTATGACCATTTATTCGATTAAATTGTCTTCGGCTTCCCGGGTTCTCGGAATTTGATTCCTTTTTTAATTCAAATTCCATTTCTCATTCGATTAAATTTATTTATTGATATGCTGAATTTATTTATTTATTGTATTTATTTTATTTATTGTATTTATTTTATGTTGGAAAATTCTCGGGTATTACAGTCTACCCTCCTTAAGAATCAACTTCGTCCCCGATGTTGAGTTTCGGCTTTTCTCGTGTTAGGAATTAATCCTTTTGTTTATTTTGTTATTTTGTGACTGAACTTAGAATTAAAACTTCTAAGCTGCCTACTTACCCTATGAAGGGATCAAGCCATAACGTAGTTCAAAACAATTTGAATTTGTTTGTTTACGATTTAGGATACATCTTATCGAATCGAACTCCGAAAAATAAATTTCTACGGGGTATCACATCCTCTCCCCCTTAGGACTTCAGTTATGTCCCCATAACTGCCTATTTATTATTCTCAAGAGGGTTCGGGTTTTGGTCTTGTTCCTCGTCCCTCTCTCCTTGCCGAAGGTTCACCAAATCTACTCTCTTTTCGATCGCCTCCTCTGGCGTTCGACATCCACCAGCCTTGTGACCAAGCTTGCCGCACCTACGGCAGGATCCAGGCTTCGGGCATTGGCGCACCAGATGTGCATGGTTGCATCGTGGGCAGCGTGGTATAAACGCACCACGGTTTTCGTCTCCCCAATGGTTGAGACCTTTATTTCCTTTCCTTCGGGATCCATTGTCTTCCCTATCCTTTTTCTCAAGTCCTTGCGAGTCCTTGTTCGACTCACCATGTTCTTTACGCTTCAATTGCTGGATTCGAGCTATTGTTATAGCGGGGTCATATATCGTCTGCAGGTTCGTGAATTGTCCTACTGCAAGTATCTCCCGGATACTAAGGTTCAGACCCATCTCGAATTTCTGAGCCTTGTCAGAGTCAGTTGGTACTATCCTCGCAGCGAATCGTACTAGCTCCTTGAATTTGCTGTAGTATTCTTGTACCGTTTGTGCACCTTGCTTTAAGTTGATGAATTCCTCGTATTTTGCAGTCTTGGTGCTCAGTGGGTAGAATCTTTCCCTCAAAGCTTCCTTAAGTTCTTCCCAGGTGTAGGCTTCTTCGTCTTCCACTGAATTCGCTTGGAAATTTTGCCACCACTCATCGGCTTCGCCTCCTATGTAGTAAGTCACTACGTGTATCTTCTCCTGATCAGGGCACTTGATAGCATTCAAGAGCTTATCAAAGGTACGGATAAAACCTTCCAACTTCGTCGGATCCTCTTGGCCGTCATAATGGGGTGGGTTGTAAGGGTTCACTAATGCCAAGTAGTTGACTCGGGCTACTGGCGGAGGTACTGTTTGTGCCCTATGCACCTCGGCATTTCCTAATGCTACAATGACTTCCTCCATAGTCCTTAGACGTTCTTCCATGTTGTTGGGTGCGGGAGGTACTCGTTCTCCTAAGTTTCGAGGGGTCTCTGTAACACCCCGGATTTGATAACCCAGGCCGGGATGCTACCGCCACATCTCCCTAGCAAGACATGGATTTTTCCGAGCTTGCCAAAGAGATGCAAGGCTATAGGTATTGCAAAAAGGTTTAAAAACAAGTCCGGAATCTATTTAAAATAATAATAAGTATCATCCACACATATAGTAGTGATAATAATATATCGCAGCGGAAAAATGTAAAGTGGGCCGACATGGCCAAAACTCGGGATTTACATGCCCGTTATGCAAGTATCATGAAAAGCGGTAAAACAATGTTTAATAATTCCATCCCCCAATGCACATGCTATGCATTATCTCCGTACTCTGAAAGAAAGGGAAAAACAACAATTTTATCAGTATATAAAATACTGAGTAAGTCGATCCTAACATAGCAATAAAGGGATTTAAATTAGATAATTAAAATTTCACTCCTAAACATGCGTTTACAAATTTAAAGGAAATAATATTTAAACCGTATACTTGAACATGCATTTAATCCACAATAACAATTTAGTCATGGTATGGAAATTCAAAAACATAATTTAAATGCATAATTTAAAGACATGCATGAATAAATAGATACTTTAAAAAAAATATATTAAATCTTTTATTTCCCCCGTTACGTAACCACTTATCAATGTTTTGTATAGCCGGTGATCCGGCGGCCGCAACCGTTTCGTAAGTATCTCGTTTAGCCGGTGATCCGGCAGCCGCAGCCGTATCTGCCATACCCAGTACCACTCCGGAGCCTCGGGAAATCCATACGGACAACCCGAGAGAGTAGGCCATGTATCTCCCGCCGATTGGCGTAATATCTCATCAAATTCTCTCGTCCATTATAGGCCCGAAGAGAAAGGCTAGAGGGGCACCCTGCAGAGCACTCACCCTCCACCTAAGTATCTCATGTATCGTTTAGATTTAATGTATCGGGGTTTTTCAAAAGTATAGATGTATCGTATTTCAAATCTTTGATCGTTCGTTTCGAAATTTCAAAATCCTTCGATTTAAAAGTAACTTGGTGTCACAGTTTACGCCTTTTCAATTTAAAAACTCGGTTTAAGTCCGAAAAATCTGAAACTTTCACAGTCTATGCAAAACACCCTAACGAACAACTTTCGTGTTTTAACTTTCTCGAAATAAGTTGAGGAAACATGTCAAAAATCGAGTTTAATGCGGAAACAGTTTACTGTCCCAAAGCAGGTTTGTCACAGTTTGGAGAATTGGCTTTTTGACATATCAAATGGACTCCAAAAATTCTGAAATTCTAAACACATATACTAGACATGATTATCTACAACTTTCATTTAGATTGCAAAGATCAAATCGGACTACAAAGTATAGAAACAGACTCACTAAGTTCGGACATGTTCATAGGCAGATTTCAAACACGTTTTGTCAAAACAGTTTCTTTTCGATGCGATTTAAAATAGCAAACGTTAACGAAAATGTCTGAAATTTTTACACAACCTAGATTTATGTGATAGGATTAAAAGTCTAGTTTTGAGTTTCTCGGATTGAATCCTCGAGATATGAGTTTTAGACAGATTTCAAAAACTGCGCGTATTGGGGTTTTTAATTTTGGTTTTTACGTTTCGTTGCATTACGACCATACCGGACGCCCCTAAACCACCCGTATTGATATGGAAGGCTCAACTTACAGTGATAGGTTGTTTTGGTCGTCCTAGGGTCGCTGGGCTCGTCCAAATCTGCTACGAACGGATCTCCTCAACGTCAAGCTTCCGACTTTGGCCACGATTTCAAATCGGAAGAAGAAATCCAATGTTAGATCGAGTTTTCGGGTTCAAAAACTTAAATGGAAACCTATGAACGACTTACCACAGTTTAGGACACTAAGGATCTTGTATTCCACGCCTCCTCCGCCGATTTTCGTCGCCGGGAAGTGATCGGATAGTCGTCGGGAAGTCGTCGGAAGGTGTTTTGGCTTTGGAGAGAGTTTGGGAGAGCTTTAGGGTGAATGGAGGCTGACAAAATGGAGTGGGAATCAACCCTCCTTCGACCTAATTCACCTTCCCCCGTCCAAAATCCGCTTTCCAAAGTCGAGGGGTCGAATTATGGTAAGAAATCGCCGAAAGCGCGCAACTTGCCAAATTCTGTGGGGCCACGCGGGGTTGGCGCGCCTTTTGGCCAAACCCCGCCCGGCCAGCGCGCGGTCCCCGCCGGGACTGCGGTCCGGGCGGGTCCGTGCGATCCGATCCGTCGGGTCTTTTCTCCTCTCTTTCGGACTTCTATCCTTCCACGTTTTCGCGCTCGATTTTCCGGGTCATTTTCGGATTATGCTTCTCATCATAAATTTATTCCGTCTCAATTTGATTTCATGCTTGAAATCTTAAGACCGTCGGTTTTGATCCGTCGGGTTCTAATTCGTCGTCCTTTGACCTCCGTGCATTTCCGCGTCTACGGGTTCTCGGAAACAAAACCTTCTCTCCTATTGGATTAATTCCTATTTTTATATTCTAAAATTTACGGGTATTACAGTCTACCCCCCATAAGAACCAACTTCGTCCTCGAAGTTGCACTTCATCCTCTCGCGAGTTCGGGAATTGTTTGATTAAGCGATTGTATTATTGTGTGTCGTTGTTTGTTATTATTTGACTAAACCCAGAATTGAAAGTTCCGAGTTGCCTACGTACCCTGTGAAGGGATCAAGTCATTACGTAGTTCAAAACAATTTGAATTTGTTTATTTGGGGTACAAAGTATTCGTATAAAATATCCGGAAATATTCGGGTCGTCACATCCTCCCCCTCTTAAGATTACAGTTATGCCCCCATAACTGTTGTTGCATTGTCTTGGAATAGGGTTGGGTAACGATCCTTCATGTCTGTGTCTAGCTCCCACGTTGCCGTCTCGGCTTCGTGGTTAGACCAAAGAACCTTAACCATTCTCACGGTCTTATTCCTTGTTACCCTCTCCTTCTTGTCGAGTATTCGCACCGGAATTTCTTCGTAGCTTAAGTCATCGTCCAGCTCAATTTCCTCCGGTTGGAGTACGTGGGTCGGATCATGGACGTATTTCTTCAGTTGTGAGACGTGGAACACGTCGTGGACACGAGCAAATTGTGGCGGTAATGCTTGTCGGTATGCAAGATTCCCCACTCTTTCTAGGATCTCGTATGGTCCTATGTACCGTGGGCTCAATTTCCCCCGCTTGCCAAAGCGCATCACACCCTTCATCGGTGACACCTTTAACATGACCTTATCGCCTATTTGGAATTCCAAATCTTGCCGTCTCACGTCGGCATAGCTCTTTTGCCGGTCTTGTGCGGCTCTCATCTTTCCTTGGATTATTTTGACTTGTTGAGCCATGTCCTCAACAAGTTGCGGTCCAATTACCATAGTCCTCTCGCCCTCTTCCCAGCTCAATGGGCTTCGGCATTTGCGTCCATACAGTGCCTCGAATGGTGACATGCCAATGCTAGCATGGTAGTTGTTGTTGTAGGAAAATTCGATCAAGGGTAAGTGATTTTCCCAACTTCCTTTAAACTCTAATACGCATGCCCTCAGCATGTCTTCCAAAGTTTGGATCGTTCTTTCCGTTTGTCCATCCGTCATGGGGTGGAACGCGGTACTCATCTTTATCTTCGTACCGAGGGCTTCTTGTAGTTTTGTCCAAAAATGTGAGACGAATCTACTGTCTCTGTCCGAGATGATGTCATGTGGTACTCCATGTCGTCGTACCACGTTGTCGACATATGCCCTTGCCAATTGGTCCATGGACCAGGTATCCTTCATAGGGATAAATATGGCAACTTTTGTCAACCTATCCACGATCACCCAGATTTTATTCATCCCCTTCGGTGAACGTGGTAGTCCCGAAACGAAATCCATTGAAATGCTATCCCATTTCCAACTTGGGATTTCCAATGGTTGCATTAATCCTAGGGGTTTCTGTCGTACAGCCTTGACCTTCTGGCAGGTAAGGCATCTTGCCACAAACTCGGCTATTTCTCTCTTCATGTTCGGCCACCAATAGTTCTTCTTTATGTCCTTGTATAGCTTCTCGCCTCCGGGATGGACCGAGTATGGGGTATTATGGCCTTCCTCCATCACTTTTTGCTTCAGGTCCTCGCATTTTCGCGGTATGCACCACCTTCCCCTGAAGCGGATGCTTCCGTCCTCATGAATTTTAAAATCCATTGCCTTTCCTTCAGCAATGCTCTTCCTAATTTCCTCCAGCTTTTCATCACCCGGTTGTGCTAGTCGTATTTCATCGAGTATGGTAGATCCCGCTACCATCGTGTTGACGACCTCACTTACTTCGCCAGAGTGTACCAACTCCAGACTTAATTTCGCCAAGTCTCTGTACAACTCGGCCGGTACCACAAGTGAATTCACCACGTGTTGAGTTTTCCGACTCAAGGCATCGGCCACGACGTTGGCTTTTCCTTCGTGATACGCGATTTCCAGGTCGTAATCCTTAATCAGTTCCAACCATCTTCTTTGCCTCAAATTCAGCTCTTTTTGCGTGAATATATACTTGAGGCTCTTATGGTCGGTGAACATCTGACACTTTCGCCCATAGAGGCAATGCCTCCATATCTTTAGAGCGAACACGACTGCGGCTAGCTCCAAGTCGTGCGTCGGATAGTTCTCTTCGTGTGGCTTTAGTTGACGTGATGCGTATGCTATAACCCTTTGATCTTGCATTAGCACGCATCCCAATCCTTCCTTCGAGGCGTTGCTGTACACCTCGAAGTCTCAATCCTCCGACGGTAATGCCAACACCGCCGCTGTGGTAAGTCGTTTCTTCAATTCTTGGAATGCGGAATCACACTCACTGGTCCAGTCGTATTTCGCCCCTTTCTTTAACAGCTGTGTCAATGGGCGAGCGATCTTTGAGAAATCCTTCACAAACCTGCGGTAGTATCCCGCCAATCCGAGAAAACTTCTTATCTCGGTTGGATTCTTTGGTGGCACCCATTCGGTCACTGCCGAGATCTTTGCTGGGTCTACTGCCACTCCGTTGGCGGATACGATATGTCCCAGAAATGCCACTTCTTTTAGCCAGAAGTCGCATTTGGACAGCTTGCCATACAGCTGATTTACTCGTAAGATCCCTAACACTTTGTGTAAGTGTTCGCAATGTTCTTCTTCGCTTTTCGAGTAGATCAGGATGTCATCTATGAACACCACTACGCATTGATCTAATAGTTCTCGAAACACGTTATTCATGAGATTCATGAACATCGCTGGGGCGTTCGTCAGCCCGAATGATAGCACCGTGAATTCGTAGTGCCCGTAGCGAGTTCTGAACGCCGTCTTTGGGATATCCTTTTCGGCGATCCTTAACTGGTGATATCCTGATCGCAAGTCGATCTTTGAAAATACTGAAGCTCCCTTCAGTTGGTCGAACAAATCCTCGATTCTGGGCAACGGGTACTTGTTCTTGACCGTGACTTGGTTAAGCCCTCTATAATCGATGCATAGTCGTAGACCTCCATCTTTCTTCTTAACGAATAAGACCGGGGCTCCCCATGGGGACGTGCTCGGCCTTATGTAGCCCTTCTCTAGCAACTCCTCGAGTTGTTCCTTTAGCTCCTTCATTTCTAGCGGCGCCATACGGTAAGGAGCCTTTGAGACAGGCTCCGTTCCCGGGATAAGATCTATGGTGAATTCCAGATCTCTCTCAGGCGGCATGCTGGGGATGTCTTCCGGAAATACATCCGGGTATTCTCTCACCACCGGAATGTTATCCACCTTGACCTCTTCGACCTCAAAGTTATGAATGTAGCATGCGTATAATGCGTAACCCTTGCGCATTAAGCTACATAGTTTAAGGGCGTTAGCTATCTTGGTAGACTTCTTAGGGGGCTGGGAGTAAAAGATGACTCTCCTTCCCCTACTCTTTGACAACGTGATCTTTTGTTTTTGGTAATCGATCACGGCTTTATATTGGGTTAGCCAATCCATCCCTAGTATGACGTCAAAATCCTCTAGATCGAATTCTACCAAGTTCGCGAAAAACTCTACGTTCTTTATAACTATCGGAATTCCGTTATATCGCTTAGAGCATGATACTACCTCTCCCGATGGAAGTTGAATTCCTAAGTTAATCAATTCGCACTTAGGTAGATCTAGTCCAGGTAAGACTTTAGATGATATTATCGAACAACTAGCTCCTGAGTCAACCAGAACTCTAAGGGGTGTACTTAAGACATGGAACGTACCTCCCATTACGTCCCCCTGCATAGGCACATCTGCCTCATTGATGACATTCAACCGCCCCATTGGACGTCCCGGATTGCCTTGCTGATCCCGGTTCGGGTTCTGTTTCTGTTGTTGATTTGGATTCTGTGGAGGGCGTTGATTTTGATTGAGATTCTGGTTTTGAGGGGGTCTATACCCCTGGTTGTTTCCATTCCACCCATCTTGGTTGCGAGGCTGAGTTGGCCCCGTGCCTAAGTCCTCCCTTTTGGTGATGTTTTCCAGTCGCGTGCGGCACTCATTCGCCATGTGGCCGATGCGACCACACCTGTAGCAGGCGCCCTGTTGGGGGCACCCTCTGGCCAAATGAGGCCTGCCGCATCTCGGGCAAGGTGGCACCGGGTTACCCCGGAAAAGGGTTCTATCGTCATATCCTCTGTTGTTGTTTTGAGGGGGTCTGTTCAGATCTCCCCGAAAGTTGTTCCCTACAGCATTGTTACCGGAACGGTTGTCTCTACTCCTCTTATCCTGTCCCTGAGATCCTCGACTGGGTTCTCCGCTCACTTTCCTTTTCAGTTGTTGCACCCTTGCAACAGCTACCGCACGATCATACACCGACTGCAGGTCTGGGTATTGGACGCCAGTGATCACTTCCCGTATAGTCAAGTTTAGCCCCATTTCAAATTTCTGTGCCTTCTCCGCATCTGTCGGCACGAGTCTCGGTGCGAAACGCACCAACTCCTTGAAACGGGTGTAGTATTCCTGGACTGTTTGCCCTCCTTGTTTCAGAGATAGGAACTCCTCGTACATGGCTGACTTTGTGCTCATGGGATAAAAGCGATCCCTGATTAGATCCATGAATTCTTCCCAAGAATAGGGTTCCTCGTCCTCGGCTAACTTATCTTGCATGGCACGCCACCAGTCATCCGCCTCCCCTCCGAGATAGTACGATGCCACAGGCACCTTCTCGCCAATTGGGCACTTCACCGCGTTTAGTAGCTTGTCGAATGTTCGGATCCATTCTTCAAGTTTAGCCGGGTCCTCTTCTCCGGCGTAGTTCGGCGGACGATATGAGTTCACCATAGCTAAGTAGTTAATGCGGGCCTCGGGTGGAGGTACCGCAGCGGCCTGGCCTTGGTTCACATGCGCGTTCCCTATCGCAATGAGAACCTCTTCTAGAGTGCGTAGGCGCGCGTCCATGTTGTTTGGCATAGGATTTGCCGGCTCCTCTTGAGCGTGTACCCCTTCGCCGGGTATAGGCCTTTCTGGTTGCATAGGGGTTTCGTTGGTGTTTGGAGTAGTGGGCTGGGCGCGTGGTCTGCCTCTCGGTGCCATGCTGTCGCAAGAACAAGAGAGTTTAGATTCTTTTTGTTGGAGTATTATATAATGCTTATAAAATAATTTAATTAAATAAATGACGATATTAACAGGTATTAGTCTACTGGAACCTGTTAGTATAGGTTGTTGGGATTTAGCGTATCGTTTGTTGTTATTTGGGGTTGGTCCTACTTGCTGTTTTGTTTTTGTTTCGTTTCGTTTTGTTTTGTTTTGTTTTGTCTTTTTTTTTTTGAGACCCTAGGGTTCAGGGTGTTGGGGTTTAGGGTTGGAGATACCCTTGTTCGATGATTATCTCCATATAATGTATATATATATATATTTACATATTTAGGTTATTTATTACTACTTGTATTTTTGTTTAGTTGTTATCTATAGGTCCTTGATTATTATTACCTTGTTCATTTGTTTGATCGGGTTTTAACAAGGTATTCGAAGAGAAGTAATTAAAATGTAAAGAATACTTGTATAAAATAAATGCTCGTAGATTTATTACTCAAGAGAAAATTTTGGGTTACAAGCATTCGAAACGGAAATAGTATTAGCGCATCAGTTTGGGTCCCTAAGTCTAGAGTGACTAGGCAGGTACATCCTCGATGGGATCGTCCTCGTCGCTGGGTATGTCAATCGGTGCTGCAGCATTAGGGTGAGGTCCCGGGTTCTGAAGGACCCCTCCGTCAATCTCGTTGGCTAAGGTAGTCAACTCCCAGGCTACGTTCCCTATTTGTTCCTCCAAGTCATCACCCTTGTCTTGGAGTTGGGCCACTTGGGCTTGGAGCTGCGTGACTTGATTTTGCAGCTGGGTTATGTTATGATGATCGGTCTCCCTAAGATGCCCCAGATGGGCCACATGGCCCTCTAGCTGTCCTACTCGAGTCTTGAAATAATTGATATGTTGTTGGGACTCTAAGTACGCGTTAGTCAGTTTCACCATCAAGTTGACCATGTTCGTGTTGGGTTCGGCCATCTAATGTCAGCAAGGGAGGTTAGAGTCAGGACATGTTTCGAATAAAAGTCAAGATGTGCAGGAATTTAAATCTATATGAATATGCACATGCAATCCCCCCCAAAATTAATTTAATGTCTTGTAAATTTAAAATTTATCATGGTTTAAGTAATTAAAAAAAAATTGGGCCTCTATATGGGCCAAAAGTAATAATTTAGACTTAAGAAGTAAAAACATGGGTATTTGGGGCGAAATGGTTGGACTTAAAATAAATATTTATCGGGTCCAAATAATTTTATCCCCTTTGGGTTCAAAATGTTATACTAAATGGATAGAAAAATTTTTGGCTCAAATTTTGGGCTAAAATAATAACTCTAGTAGTCTTAAAAATAATAATGATAATAATAAATTTAAAAATAATACTTAGTTCAAAATATTTTAAAATAATAATAATAGTAGCTTTAAAATATTCCGGCTCTGATACCAACTTGTAACACCCCGGATTTGATAACCCAGGCCGGGATGCTACCGCCACATCTCCCTAGCAAGACATGGATTTTTCCGAGCTTGCCAAAGAGATGCAAGGCTATAGGTATTGCAAAAAGGTTTAAAAACAAGTCCGGAATCTATTTAAAATAATAATAAGCATCATCCACACATATAGTAGTGATAATAATATATCGCAGCGGAAAAATGTAAAGTGGGCCGACATGGCCAAAACTCGGGATTTACATGCCCGTTATGCAAGTATCATGAAAAGCGGTAAAACAATGTTTAATAATTCCATCCCCCAATGCACATGCTATGCATTATCTCCGTACTCTGAAAGAAAGGGAAAAACAACAATTTTATCAGTATATAAAATACTGAGTAAGTCGATCCTAACATAGCAATAAAAGGATTTAAATTAGATAATTAAAATTTCACTCCTAAACATGCGTTTACAAATTTAAAGGAAATAATATTTAAACCGTATACTTGAACATGCATTTAATCCACAATAACAATTTAGTCATGGTATGGAAATTCAAAAACATAATTTAAATGCATAATTTAAAGACATGCATGAATAAATAGATACTTTAAAAAAAATATATTAAATCTTTTATTTCCCCCGTTACGTAACCACTTATCAATGTTTTGTATAGCCGGTGATCCGGCGGCCGCAGCCGTTTCGTAAGTATCTCGTTTAGCCGGTGATCCGGCGGCCGCAGCCGTATCTGCCATACCCAGTACCACTCCGGAGGCTCGGGAAATCCATACGGACAACCCCAGAGAGTAGGCCATGTATCTCCCGCCGATTGGCGTAATATCTCATCAAATTCTCTCGTCCATTATAGGCCCGAAGAGAAAGGCTAGAGGGGCACCCTGCAGAGCACTCACCCTCCACCTAAGTATCTCATGTATCGTTTAGATTTAATGTATCGGGGTTTTTCAAAAGTATAGATGTATCGTATTTCAAATCTTTGATCGTTCGTTTCGAAATTTCAAAATCCTTCGATTTAAAAGTAACTTGGCGTCACAGTTTACGCCTTTTCAATTTAAAAATTCGGTTTAAGTCCGAAAAATCTGAAAATTTCACAGTCTATGCAAAACATCCTAACGAACAACTTTCGTGTTTTAACTTTCTCGAAATAAGTTGAGGAAACATGTCAAAAATCGAGTTTAATGTGGAAACAGTTTACTGTCCCAAAGCAGGTTTGTCACAGTTCGGAGAATTGGCTTTTTGACATATCAAATGGACTCAAAGATTCTGAAATTTTAAACACATATACGAGACATGATTATCTACAACTTTCATTTAGATTGCAAAGATCAAATCGGACTACAAAGTATAGAAACAGACTCACTAAGTTCGGACATGTTCATAGGCAGATTTCAAACACGTTTTGTCAAAACAGTTTCTTTTCGATGTGATTTAAAATAGCAAACGTTAACGAAAATGTCTGAAATTTTTACACAACCTAGATTTATGTGTTAGGATTAAAAGTCTAGTTTTGAGTTTCCCGGATTGAATCTTCGAGATATGAGTTTTAGACAGATTTCAAAAACTGCGCGTATTGGGGTTTTTAATTTCGGATTTTACGTTTCGTTGCATTACGACCATACCGGACGCCCCTGAACCACCCGTATTGATATGGAAGGCTCAACTTACAGTGATAGGTTGTTTTGGTCGTCCTAGGGTCGCTGGGCTCGTCCAAATCTGCTACGAACGGATCTCCTCAACGTCAAGCTTCGACTTTGGCCACGATTTCAAATCGGAAGAAGAAATCCAATGTTAGATCGAGTTTTCGGGTTCAAAAACTTAAATGGAAACCTATGAACGACTTACCACAGTTTAGGACACTAAGGATCTTGTATTCCACGCCTCCTCCGCCGATTTTCGTCGCCGGGAAGTGATCGGAAAGTCGTCGGGAAGTCGTCGGAAGGTGTTTTGGCTTTGGAGAGAGTTTGGGAGAGCTTTAGGGTGAATGGAGGCTGACAAAATGGAGTGGGAATCAACCCTCCTTCGACCTAATTCACCTTCCCCCGTCCAAAATCCGCTTTCCAAAGTCGGGGGGTCGAATTATGGTAAGAAATCGCCGAAAGCGCGCAACTTGCCAAATTCTGTGGGGCCACGCGGGGTTGGCGCGCCTTTTGGCCAAACCCCGCCCGGCCAGCGCGCGGTCCCCGCCTGGACTGCGGTCCGGGCGGGTCCGTGCGATCCGATCCGTCGGGTCTTTTCTCCTCTCTTTCGGACTTCTATCCTTCCACATTTTCATGCTCGATTTTCCGGGTCATTTTCGGATTATGCTTCTCATCATAAATTTATTCCGTCTCAATTTGATTTCATGCTTGAAATCTTAAGACCGTCGGTTTTGGTCCGTCGGGTTCTAATTCGTCGTCCTTTGACCTCCGTGCATTTCCGCGTCTACGGGTTCTCGGAAACAAAACCTTCTCTCCTATTGGATTAATTCCTATTTTTATATTCTAAAATTTACGGGTATTACAGTCTCATTGTTATTGGCCACGTTGGGGAGGTTAGCGTCAGTGCCGTTTGGACTTACCTTCCTCGGGTTTCTCCTAGGTGCCATTTTCTGTTATAACGTATCTAGATTAGTTTATCAGAGTTTAGATAGATCACTGGAACAAGAAATTTGCTAAATTGTATGTGAGATCAAGTGTTAAACGCGCGCCCATGAGGCCACGTTTAGAGCATCGCGGGTTTCAAATTTCGAATTTCGAATTTTCGGATTTGTTGTTTGGAAATCCAAACAAGATTTTTGGAATAAAGAGTGTTTTAATAAAAACTTGATTTTTATTGTTCCACATGAGGAAATTTTCTAATTCGTACAAGGAAAGGAATGGCTAAAGCCGAGATTTGTTATGCTTAGGCGTGCGCTTAGATGAACGCGATCTAGAACTAAGGCAAGATCAGTCTCTAGTGAGCGTTTCTAATTCGATGTCAAGCCTCTAAGTTATCTAGGTGTAGCAAGAGATCTAAGTTAGAATATATCACGCTTCTAAATTCTCTAAGTTTAGGCAATGCAGTATGCACATGCAAATGATGATTTCCCCCCAAAAATAATTCATGCACTATATATATATATTTTCCATGGGTTTTAAAATAAAAATTCGTTCCATGGAAATAATACTTTAAAATTTAAAATAAATTTGGTATCAGATATTTTCTTTAAAATAAATAGCTTTAAAATAGTCTGGGCTCTGATACCACTCTGTAACACCCCGATTTTAGGTCACCCAGGTCGGGGTGTCACTGCCACACCTCCCTAGCAAGTCACGGTTTCTCCGAGTTCACTAAAGAGATGCAAGGCTATGGTTTTTCAGAATTTAAAATATTCAAACAGCCCATTCATATATAATTTAAAAATAATACATCGAAGTTGCAGCGGAAAATAATAATTACACATGTATAATGCAGCGGAATTTAAATATAGCCAATACGGCCAGAATAAGGGTTAAACAGGCCCGTTCATGCAAGATCTAGTCTAATACAATAATTCAAAATAATATATCTTCCCAAAATTCCCATGTATGCATATGACGATGCATAATTCTCAACTCTGAAAGAAAAAGGAAAAATATGGTTTGGTCAGCAAAAACTTGCTGAGTAAGTTACCACGTACATGTTTATAAGGTTTCAAAGCCTTAAATTTTAAGGAAACATGTGCATAATGTAATTTATTCATTTAATAATAATTTACTCGCATAATTTAAAAGTCATGGATTCCATACGATGTTAAATATAGCTTGCAAAGTAATTAAATAAATTGCCATAAATATAAAACCACAATTTAATACAGATTTAATTTGGAATTCTCGCAAACTTCTCGTTTCATATCTTTTAGAGATCACCATCGCTAGGGCTCTTATGTCTGCCAGCCTTACGTCTGGGCTCTTATGTCCACAAGTATCATGGTCGATCTTTTAATTAGAGTTAATCCGTCTGCTAGCCATACGATCAGTGTTTCGCTACGGCACTTGGGCTCTTATGTCTCAAGCCGCAGAGAACATTGACAGTATCTAGCTTAGTCATAACCCGCCATATTTTAATCTTCTCGTTTCGTGTATCTTATTTCAAAGAATTTCTACTCGTTTCAACCTTAAAGACTAACTTCACCGTTTCAACAAGATTTCAAGATTTAACCCCCGGTAAACCATTGTTTACTCTGAAATTCATTAAAAATTGGGTTTAATTCCAAAATTCTGACATTTTACCACTGACTCAGAAACGTCGAGATGAACAACTTTCATGTTTTAACTTTTTCAATCCGAGATACCGAAATTGGTCAAATACATCAATTTTCGTCATAACCTTAATCTGTCCGAATTTCGTATACAGCAGTTCAAGATTATCAAGATCTACCATAGCAAATGAACTCCAAATTTAATGACATTTTACAGAGACCTTCTTAAGACATTTATCTACAACTTTCATGTTCGGCTAAAGATCTAAATCGGCCTAGAACTAATGTCAAAAACATGATCAAGATCGGACCTAAGTTCTGTCAAGAAATTCAAGATCCAAGTTTCAGCAGTTCGGTTTCGGTTGGTTTTCACATATCAAACCATCTCTAAAAATTCTGAACATTTTACAGTAGATAGATCTAAGCCTTAGGAACGTTTTTCGTGTTTTAAGGTTTTCCGTTTGAAGTCGTTTTAAGGTTCGGAAAAATTCGACAAAACTGTTGCGCCGGTAAAAACATACATTGACAGATTTACGAAAGATTCGTTTAAACTTTTAGGTTTGAATGTTTTAGTTACTCCCAAAACTATGTAACTATTAACTTACAGATTCGTAGATGTACGGGATCGTCGATTCGGAGGCGTGGCTTCCAGTCCACCGTTTATCTCCTTAATTCGTCGGGTTCTTCGTTCTCGATCCGGATCGGGGTTTAGAATAGAAAAATGATGAGGTTAGGATTCGTTTTCGAATCAAGAATGGAAAGAGGAATAGATCGGATCTTACCAAGACGATAGAAGACCCCAAATTCGTCCAAGACAGTCCCTCCTCTCCGTGTTGTGCCTCCGACGACTCCGAAATTAGAGTTTTATGTGTAGAGAGATTTCGTAGGGTTTTGTAAAACGTTTGGGCTGATTAGGATGGTTATTTGTAGATGGAAAGGACCTAAAGGTCGTCCAAAGGCAGCCCTAGGATGTCTTGAGTCGCCAGGTGTGCAACCGAAGTCGAAAAATCCGGATTCGGGCGAGTGAATCTCGCAACAGGAGATTCTGTGGCGTGGCGCGCTCGTGGCGCGGTCTTTCCCTTATAGGCGCGTGGCCACCGCGCGGCGTCGGTCCAGGCTGCGGTCTGGGCCGGGTCGTGCGATCCGTCGGGCGTTTCCTCCTCTCTTACGGATTTCTATCCCTCTATGTTCTCGGATTCGGATTTCTGGGGTATCTTCGGGCTTCTATTTCTTCTCTAAATTTTACTCGGGTCTAATTTTACATGTGGACTCGAGTTATTGAGTCCATCGATGTTGGGTTCACGTATGACCATTTATTCGATTAAATTGTCTTTGGCTTCCCGGGTTCTCGGAATTTGATTCCTTTTTTAATTTAAATTCCATTTCTCATTCGATTAAATTTATTTATTGATATGCTGAATTTATTTATTTATTGTATTTATTTTATGTTGGAAAATTCTCGGGTATTACAGTTAGGGTCCTTTTGTTTATTTTATTATTTTGTGACTGAACTTAGAAGTAAAATTTCCAAGGTGCCTACGTACCCTGTGAAGGGATCAAGCCATTACGTAGTTCAAAACAATTTGAATTTGTTTATTTATTTCGGACTAAAATACACGGTGTTACATCCTCTCCCCCTTAAGCTTACAGTTATGTCCCCATAACTGTGGTCGTGTCGGTTTGAAACAGGGTCGGGTAACGTTTCCTCATGTTGGATTCTAATTCCCATGTAGCTGTTTCACTCTCATGGTTCGACCAAAGAACCTTGACCATCTTCACGGTCTTGTTTCTCGTTATTCTCTCCTTAACGTCGAGAATCCTCACTGGGACTTCTTCATAAGTCAAATCATCATCGAGTTCAATTACTTCCGGCTGAAGTACATGTGTCGGGTCTGGAACGTATTTCTTTAGTTGTGATACATGAAATACATTATGAACTCACGCCAATTGTGGTGGTAAAGCCACTCGGTAAGCTAGGTTTCCATCTCGTTCTAGAATTTCATAAGGTCCTATGTATCGAGGACTTAACTTTCCTCGTTTGCCAAAGCGCATCACCCCTTTCATAGGCGATATCTTTAGCATGCCTTATCTCCCACTTGAAACTCTAGGTCTTGTCATCTCACGTCAGTGTAGCTCTCTTGACGGTCTTGAGCAACTTTCATTTTCCCTTGAATCGAGTGTAATACTCCTGTACAGTCTGCCCGCCTGGTTTTAATGACAAAAATTCCTCGTACATGGCCGCCTTCGTACTCAGGGGGTAAAATCGGTCCCTGAGTAGGTCCATCATTTCAGTCCATGAATAGGGCTGTAATTGTAACACCCCGGATTTGATAACCCAGGCCGGGATGCCACCGCCACACCTCCCAAGCAAGACACGAGTTCATTCGAGCTCGCTTGAGAGATGCAAGGCTAAGGTATTTCAAAAATAAATTAAAAGCAAGCCCAAAAAGATTTATTTTAAAGTTACATAGTATAATCCACACAAAATAAAATAAGTCGCAGCGGAAAATTTAAACATGGGCCGACATGGCCAAAAACGCAGCGGGTAGTTTAAGTCTAACAAGATACAACATTCACAGTTATTAATTTAATTCCCGAGCCGCCAATATGCGTGCATGCTCATGCCATTTCTTCATATTCTGTTAAAAAAAAATGTAACAACGGTTTTATCAGTATATAAAATACTGAGTAAGTTAATTCTTAACATAACAATAATGGGTTTCAAAATGTAATTAATAAAAATTCTCCTTTTTACTCATGCACATTTTATAGTATAAAAATGTATTTTGTCAACATTAATAATATGAATTTAACTGCATGATTCTAAACGTAAAGAGACGTACACAAATACTAAGGATATAAATTTTAGAAATTAGCATAAAGGAATTTATTATAAGTCAAAGGGTTTCATAATTCATGGGATAGATTATATGTTCTCGCATAGCTAATATTTCATTCTTCTACTTTTGTTTCCACTTGGGCACTTATGTCCACAAGTCTTACAAATCACCATTCGCTAGGGCTCTTATGTCCACAAGCCTCATGGTCGATATTTCACTAGGGCTCTTATGTCCTCTAGTCGTACGCTTGGGCTCTTATGTCCACAAGCCTCATATCAATATTTCACTAGGGCTCTTATGTCCGCTAGTCGTGCGCTTGGGCTCTTATGTCCACAAGCCGCATAATTTATGTTTCACTAGGGCTCTTATGTCCGCTAGTCGTATGCTTGGGCTCTTATGTCCACAAGCCACATAATCAAGATTTCATAGTTCCCAATTCGATCATAATTCATAAAGTTTTCAAAATTGTTGAAAGTGTCGAAGGAAAGTTTTTCATAAATCTCAAAGTTTAGTAAGCGCACCCGTCGCAGATTACGCCTTTTGGTTTCAAAAATTCATTCTTAAGGCGATCACTATGAAATTTACTCAGTGTATCAACGACACCCTAACGAACAACTTTTGTGTTTTAGGTTTCTCGAAATCGGGTAAGGAAACAAGTCAAATTTTACGATCTTAAAAAGTATAATTTGCCACCTTCCGGTAACAGCGCACTGTTTTTAAAACATGTTTCCGACCTAGTAAACGAACTCCGAAAATTATGAAATTTTACAGGCATGTAAATGACACAAAAATGAACAAGTTCTATTAGAGGTATTTTCTCCGGAAACACTCCGGATCGGATCAGATCCGCGCATCAAGTTCGGATAAAAATCTGTCAAGCCTTCTTTTAAAAAACGCAGGCTGCTCGGATCAATTTGAAAGTTCAAACGTTAACCAAAGTTCACGAAATTTTACGGGCATAATCTTGAGACAAATATCTACAACTTTTATGTTCACATCAAAGATTGGTTTCGAACAAAGGTGAGAGAAAAATCCACATGAAGTCCGCATATGAAAGCTGTCAGGATTTTCGAAAATGTTTAAAAACGCAGAATCTTTTCGGTGAAATTTCGAGTATCAAAACTTAACGAAAACGCATGAAATTTTACGGACACAATATTTAGACAGTTAGCTACAACTTCCGTTTTTACATGAAAGTTTAATTTTGATGGGATCCATTAGAAAAACGTCAAGGGAGTCGAACACGCAAAACTGTCACATATGGGGTTTTGTCCGAAAATGCAGAATATACCAGATTCGATTTGACGGACCAAACGTCGACGAAAATTTCTGAAATTTTAACACAGTATACTTTAAGTCCTTAGGAACAATTTTGTAGTTTTAAGTTTCTCCGTTTGAAAGCTCGAAAAGGGTCTAAAAATTGGATTTCAGAAACTGCGCATAGGGAGGGTGTTTGGGACAGATTTTTGTATGTTGATTAAAACTTGCATTCCATTCGATTTTAGGGCACCAAAACGGTTATGAGAAGAATCAACTTACTGTATCTAAGATCTAAAGTCTTAGATTTCGTCGGGATGGCCTCCGGAGTCCGTGAACACGTCCAATCTACTCGTCTCTTCCTCACCGGTCCCGATTTGTGAATAAGAGGTAGAAAAGCTATGTGTTAATCATTATGGTCGACTATAACTTATGAAATAATGACTAAAACCATTGCTTACCACCACTCTATGGCTGTAGAGTGTCAAAACTTCATCCAAATGTCTCCTTGTTCGGTTCTTTCGTCGAAACAACTCATAATTTCTCTTTGGTTTGAATTTTCAGATTTGTTTGAAGATGGGAATGGGGTGGGGCGGCTGCCAGCCTTATTAGAGGCTAGGGTTTTTCTCTTTTATCATCCAAGAACCTTCCCTAATTGTCGTAAGGTAAGTTTCCAAGTTTATGCTCCGAAAATGTGGAATTGATGGCCAAATCCCGCTATGACAGCAGCCTTCCTGCTGGCTGCTGCTTTGGCGCGCCCACGGCACGCTAGCGCACGGGCAGCGCGTGGCCTGGCCTGGCCTTGCTCCCGGGCTGGGCCGTTTCGTCTCCGTTGGGCCTTTTCTGCTCTCTTTTGGGTTTCTTTCCTCCTACGTTCTCTGGCCCAATTTTTCGGGTCACTCTCGGATTATAAATTCTTATCTCAAAATCTATTTCGACTTAAATTGGTTTCGTGTTTGAAATCTTAAGTCCGTCGGTTTCGGATTTGTCGGCTTCTAATTCATCGTCTTTTGACTTTCGTGCATTTCCGACTTCCGTACTCTCGGAATCAAAATCCTTTCGCTTCTCGGATTTAATTGCATTTCTTTTTATAAAAATCTCGGGTATTACAGTAATACCCGAGAATTTTGCAACATAAAACAATAATTAAATAAATAAACAATAAATAAAATAAATACCATAAATAAATAAATCCAGCAAATAAATAAATAAATAAAGATAAGGAAATGAGAAATGAGAATTAACTTAAAAAGGAATTAAAGGAATTTAATTAAATAAAAAGGAAGTAGTAAAGAATAAATAAATTGTACACCGAAACCCGACACCAATGAACTCGAGAATTCGAGGCCAAACATGCGATTAGACCCGAGTAAAATTTAGAGAGGAAATAGATACCCGAAGATACCCCGGAAATCGGAATCCGGGAGCATAGGGGGATAGAAGTCCGAAAGAGAGGAGGAAAGGCACGCCGGATCGCACGACCCACCCGGACCGAAGTCCAGGCGAGTGCCGCGCGGTGGCCGCACGGTCAAGAGGGGAAAGGCGCGCCACGACCGCGCCGGGCGACAGATTCGCCGGTTGCGAGATTCACTCGCCCGAATCCGGATTTTCCGACTTCGGTTGAACATCATTCGGCTCAAGACTCTTAGAGGCAGACCTTGGACGTCCCTAGGCTCATGTTTGCCTATAAATAACACCTTTTAAAAGCTCCGAACACTTTTCAAAACCCTACGATACTCTCTATACACAAAACCCTAGATCCGGAAGCCATCGGAGGCACCAAAACCGAACGGGGACTGCCTTGGATGAATTCGGATCTCTTCTAACGCTTTGGTAAGTAGATCCGTTCGTCCATCTCATTTTTAATTCAAAAACGAAACCCTAATTCTCTTCTTTTTCTTTCTACAACCCGAATCGGATCTAGAACGTAGAAACCGACGAACGGAGAGGATAGACGGTGGACTGGAAGTCACGCCTTCGAAATAGATGATCCCGGACATCTACGAATCTGTAAGTTAATACTTACATGGTTTTGGGAGTAACTAAAACATTTAAACCTAAAAGTTTAAACAAGAATTCGAAAATCTGTCAACGTATGATTTTTACCGGCGTAACAGTTTTGTCGAATTTTTCCGAACCCATAAAAGTCTTCAAACGGAAAAACTTAAAACATGAAAAACGTTCCTAAGGCTTAGTTCTATCTCCTGTAAAACTTTCAGAATTTTTCATGATGATTTGATATATGAAATTCACTCGAAACCAAACTGCTTGAAATTGGATCTTGAATTTCTTGACAGAATTTAGGTCCGATCTTGATGACGTTTTTGACATTAGTTATAAGCCGATTTAGATCTTTAGCCGAACATGAAAGTTGTAGAAAATTGTCTTAAGAAGCTCTCTGTAAAATTTCATTAAGTTTGGAGTTGATTTGCTATGGTAGATCTTGATAATCTTGAACAGCTGTACACGAAATTCGGACAGATTTATGATAGGACGAAAATTGACATTTTTGACCTGTTTCGGTATCTCGGATTGAAAAAGTTAAAACAAAAAAGTTGTTCATCTCGATTTTTCTGAGTCAGTGGTAAAATTTCAGAATTTTTTGGAATTAAACTCGATTTTTAATGAATTTCAGAGTAAACTGTGGTTGACCGAGACAAATCTTGAAATCTTGTTGAAACGGTGAAATTAGCCTTTAAGGTTGAAACGAGTAGAAATTCTTTGAAATAAGATATACGAACGAGAAGGTTAAAATATTGCGGGTTATGACTAAGCTAGATACTGTCAATGTTCTCTGCGGCTTGGGACATAAGAGCCCAAGTGTATGTTTAGGTTGACGTAAGAGCCCTAGCGAAACACTGATCGTATGGCTAGCGGACGGATTAACTCTAATTAAAAGATCGACTATGATACTTGTGGACATAAGAGCTGTAACACCCCTGTTTTCCTACTCTTAGTTCCGCGGCGGAAGCCTCAACTAGGAACCGGGGGTTGTTACCGCCACGCCCCTTAATTAAGCTCGCCTAGGCCTGGCCCTAGCTAACTTAATTAATTGGCACTAAGGCTAATTAAATCAGTTACTAACACATGCTTAAAATAATAACTCTATTACTTACAAAGTATAATATATCAGAGTTCGCAAAATATGACGACTAAGGCTCGTCGCCCCCAAAGTAATTTGACATAACATTTAAAATTTAAAAATAATAGTTAACTACTAATATAATATATATATATATATATATTTATATTTTTGCACAAAAGATTTGATACCCATGCCCGTGCCCATGCTTCTAATCATCTCCACATATGTCAAATCCTGAAAAGAGTGCACAAATAATTTATCAGCACACCGGCTGAGTAAATAAATTTATATTCTTAGGACAAAAATTAAATATAATGACTCAAGCAGTAAATGGCATGTCAAACCATTAAAAATTCCGATTCTCTGTATCATGTTGCTCGACTATGACGTCTACACCCGGGGTATCCCATAGGACCTAACATGCTTTCATAGTGACCGTAATCAAGACTATGAGTATACAAGGGCGGCCATCCCTTGCAACTAGAACTGACTGTGAGACCCTCGACCTAACACAATTCTCTTTATAATGCTCTTACGAAGATAAACCCAATTGGAGTATATCCCGTATAATAATATCATCTCAATAATTTACATGCCATACACTGGAATAAAATTTTCACATGCATGGTCTAGCCCAAAAATAATTAAACTCATACTAGGGCATTTCCTCTGCATAAAATCATTTGCATGAATAATTCTAAATTATTTAAAGCATTAATGGATTAAACATGCCAAAATTAATTTTTTGGGACAATGCCCGTAGAATATAAATTCACTTACAATCCCCCTGACGATATCCTACTGAAATGTTGGGACTGTAACTACTCCGGGACTTCTTCTCCCCACAATTTTTTTCTCACACTCTCTCTCGTTCTATCTCTCCTTTCTCAACTCTTACTGCTCTCTATTATTTCTCATGCTTGGTGCGATTTTATGGCTTCATGAATCCTGCTATTTATAGGCGGAGGAAGAGTTCATCTAGTATTATTTTATTGTTTTAATTGTTTATTTAGTTAAATCTCTTATCATCCTTTTTCTGCATTATTCTTGTGTGATTTGATCCATCTCCTCTGCATACGTCTTCGTTTTCTTGTATCCAGTTTTAATGCAATTATTAATTTTTTTCTTTTATCCTACTTTCTGCAACCTATTGTCTATATCCTACACCCATGCATGCAGTCCATCTTTTTGACTATTCAATGCTCGTATTTACCTCATCTTATGAATTAATTATTTACTACTCTCCTCTATCCATTTCTTTTCATCTTTTTAATATTTTGCATTATCTCTTTACCAATTGATCAATCCTTCTGCTTGGTATACGTCCCCTCTATCCACTCATATATCAGTCCACATATTGCTTTAAGTGATTGTTGCTCTATATATTATTTTACACTCCAGTATGTCCATTCTATATATTATGTATATATCTATATTTTATATTATTCTTTCTTACATAATTACAACCGTTTATATCTATATAATATATATATGTTTATATATAACTACTAACGTTCATATCTATATTTTATTTTATATCTATATTTTATTTTATTTATTCATAACTACTACAACCGTTTTTTTTTATATCAAAATTACATCTTACATAATGTATTCTTTCTTTTTTTTTTTGTTTTGTATTGTTATTTTCTTAACATTTGGTTGTCCTCTTTTATTTGATTGGACTCTATTATTTATTTATCATTTATTCCTCTTTTAGGTAACAATTTTATAACAAGTAGGGTTCGAACACACAACCTTTAAGTTAGGAGTCCCCTTGACTAACCAATTGGTTATCAAAGTCTTTATGTCATATCTTAATTCTAATTAAATTTATTTCAAAATATTAGAATCCTTATTGTTAGTAATTATTTTTATCTATATCTTTAAATCAAATCTTATTTTTCTAAAATATTACTCTTTCAACTACTTATAACTTTTCCCTACTAGAAAATGTTCCCCTATACTGTCTATTTTAATTAGGGGAAAATAATTCATTTTTTTATAACATTCTCCAAAAATTGTAACTCTCTTCCTATTAGATTTTAATTCATAGAAGACGATTCTTCTATTAAATTATATCTCACTCCAAAAATAATTCATTTCTTTATATCTCACTAAATTTAACGGGTATTACAATCTATCCTCCTTAAAAACAAACTTCGTCCTCGAAGTTTACTTTAAATCATGTAATTACTAAGAAAATGTAAGGCAAGGTATTTCATAACAAAAGTTTTCTAACCTTACTTGCTTGGGTTGTGACATTCTCTCCCACTTAATTTCACAGCTATGTCCCCATAGCTGTATCATGTTGAAGGAACAACTCTGGATACTTGCCTTGCATTTCGGCCTCAGTTTCCCACGTGGCATCATTCTCATCATGGTTTGACAATTGTACTTTGACCATGCGAATGACTTTGCGCCTTGTGGCTTGTTCTTTAGTATCCAAGATCTTGACCGGTCTTTCCTCATAAGTAAGGTCTTCGTCGAGTTCGATAAGGTCTGGTTGCACTACCCTTTTTGAATCATGCTGATATTTCTTAAGTTGCGACACATGGAATACGTTATGGACTCGAGACGATAAGTCCAATCGGTATGCCAAGGTACCAACTCGGGCGATAATGTCAAAGGGTCCGATATAACGGGGACTTAGCTTACCTCGTTTTCCGAATCGCATTACGCCCTTCATGGGCGACACTTTTAACAGAACTTTATCGCCGACCTCGTATTCGCCATCACGCCTCTTTTGATCGGCATATGTCTTTTGTCGATCTTGAGCAGCTTTCATCTTAAGTCGAATTCGCTCCACTATTCCTATCGTTTCCTCGATTAGTTGCGGCCCTACAGGAATCGGATTTTCGCTTTTAGTCCATCAGAGTGGACTCCGACATTTCCTACCATATAGTGCCTCAAATGGCGCCATGCCAATACTGGCGTGATAGCTATTATTATAGCTAAATTCTATAAGTGGTAGGTAGTTTTCCCACCTACCCTTGAAATCCAAAACACATGCTCTCAACATGTCTTCAAGTGTCTAAATCGTCCTTTCAGTTTGGCCATCGGTTGTTGGATGAAATGCTGTGCTCATTTTTATTTTTGTTCCGAAGGCCTGTTGAAGTTTCGTCAAAAATATAGAGACAAATCGGCTATCTCTATCTGAGACGATATCTTTGGGAATCCCATGCCTTCGGACCACATTCTCAATGTAAGATCTTGCCAACTGATCCATACTCCATGTCTCCTTCATCGGTATGAATATGGCTGTTTTAGTTAATCGATCAACAATTACCTAGATCTTATCATTGCGTTTTGGTGTTTTTGGCAATCCTGACACAAAGTCCATAGAAATGCTATCCCATTACCATTCTGGAACTTCTAGTGGTTTTACCAACCCAAGTGGTTTTCTACGGTCAGCTTTGACATTTTGGCACGTCGGACACTTTTCCACAAATTCCGCTACCTCTCGCTTCATTCGTGGCCACCAAAAAACTTTACTTAAGTCCTTGTATAACTTATCCCCACCAGGATGCACAGAATATGGATTTTTGTGCCCTTCTTCTAATATGCGCCTTTTAAGATCTTCACAGGCCTTTGGCACGCACCATCGACCCTTAAATCGGATAGTGCCATCTTCGTGGATTTGGAAACCTGTAGCTCCACCTTGAGTTATTTTTGTCTTAATCCTTTCTAATTTGACATCACCGGGTTGTCCATTTTGAATCTCGTCAAATATAGTCGGTTGTATTGTCATGGCATGAATCTGTTGAGCAGGTGTACCTTTATGTACCAATTTAATACCTAACCGGGCCAATTCCATATATAATGTTGGTGGCAAGATTCGTGTATTATCTAAGTGTCTTGTCTTTCGACTTAGTGCATCTGCCACTTTATTAGCTTTACCCTCATGATAGCTGATACCTAAATCGTAGTCCTTCATCAACTCCAACCACCGTCTCTGTCGCATGTTGAGCTCTTTTTGAGTGTAGATGTACTTCAGGCTCTTATGGTCTGTGTATATGTTACATCTCCGTCCGTACAGGTAATGTCTCCATATTTTTAGGGCGAAGACAACTGCCGCCAATACTAAATTATGAGTCGGGTAATTCTCCTCATGTGGCTTTAGTTGTCGAGAAGCATATGCTATAACCTTCCCTCGTTGCATTAGCATGCATCCCAAGCCAAATTTGGAAGCGTCGCTATAAACTTCAAAATCGCCATCTTCAGTGGGTAAGGTAAGTATTGGTGCCGTGGTCAACTTCTCTTTCAAAGTTTGGAATGCAATTTTGCATTCAGGTGTCCAAATCACCTTTGGTCCCTTCTTAAGGTTCTGTGTTAGGGGTCGTGCAATTTTTGAGAAATCCTTAACAAACCTCCTGTAATAGCCAGCTAGACCGAGAAAACTCCTTATCTCTATTTGCGATGTTGGTACAGGCCAGTCTTTTACTGCGGATACCTTGGCCGGATCAACTGAAATTCCTTCAGCCGAGACGATATGACCAAGGAATGCAACCTTGTCTAGCCAGAAATCACACTTTGACAATTTAGCGTATAACTTGTGATTCCTTAGAGTCTGCAATACTTGGTGTAGATGCTGCTCATGCTTCTCCTTATCTTTGGAATACACCAATATATCGTCAATGAAGACTACTACGCATTTATCCAACAGTTCTCGAAAAACATCATTCATGAGGCTCATAAATACTGCTGGGGCGTTGGTTAGTCCAAACGACATCACGGTGAACTCGTAATGTCCATATCGTGTTCTAAATGCCGTTTTTGGGATATCTTCTTTAGCTATCCATAGCTGGTGATATCCAGACCTTAGATCAATCTTTGAAAACACCTTTGCTCCCTTTAGTTGATCAAATAAGTCATCTATTCGTGGCAAGGGATATTTATTCTTGATGGTCACTTGGTTGAGAACTCTGTAATCGATACAGAGTCTTAATCCTCCATCTTTCTTTCGTACAAATAGTACAGGTGCTCCCCATGGAGATGTACTATGATGAATGTATCCTTTTTCTAAAAGATCTTCAAGTTGCTCCCGTAACTCGTTCATCTCTGTTGGTGCCATCCGGTATGGAGCCTTTGATACAGGTTCGGTACCCGGAACCAAATCAATCGTGAATTCTATCTCACGTTCGGGCGGCATTCCTGTAATGTCATCTGGGAATACATCAGGGTACTCACATACTACTGGGATATCATTTATGTCTATCTCTTTTGCTTGAAGGTTCATAAGGTAGCAAAGGTAGAGGGGATTTCCTTTTCTCACCAATGTTGCTAACTGCACCCTTGACACAATCTTTGTGGTCGGCTTCTTTGGCTCAGCATAGAAAGACACACGCTTCCTGTTATCCCCATGAATTGTTATCTTTTGCTGAGAGCAATCGATATTGGCTTGGTAACGCGTTAGCCAATCCATTCTTAAGATAATATCAAAATCTTGTAATTCAAATTCTACTAGATTTGCAAGGAACTCGACGTCACAAATACGAATGGGAACTTTTTCGTGACGCTTTGAGCAGCTAACTATCATTCTGTTGGGCAATGAGATTTTTAGAGTTATCTCCTGAGGGTTATCGAGTCCTAATTCGGGCAATTTACTACGAGATATGAATGAACATGTGGCTCCAGAATCAAACAGAATGCGCACTTTATATCCTTTAATTTCGAAAGTACCTTCGATCACATCTCCAGCACCCATCATGTCAGCTTGGTTTACCACGTTCAACCTTCCTTGATTAGGCCCACCTGGATTCTGTGGGTTTCTACCAGTTGTCCTTTGATTGTTGGGAAATGGAGGTCGTTGTCCTTGATTATTTCCACCAATGCGGGGTCCTTGGGGACAATAATCCTCCTTTTGTAAGTCTACTCGAATTCGGCTAGGATCGAGTCTTATGCGACAGTCCACTGCCTTGTGCCCCTTCATTCCACAGCGATAACATTCATCATCTTGAGGACACTATTGCATAGTGTGTTTCTTATTACAGCGACGACATGGGGCTGGTATTGGTTCTCCGTTCCGATTGGTGCGAAACACCGTACTATTCCAGTTATTCCTTGGGAAATTCCTCCTTTGGTTTGGATAATTATCCTTACTCTCTTCCATTTTTCTCTTTCCCTTATCATGTGGTGCAGATTTGGAGTTTTCTCCTTTATGCTCGTGTCCTTCTACCATCTCGACTGTCATAGCTCGATTATAGACTTTTTGCAAGCTAGTGAATTGCTTCCCTCCAAATGCCTGTCTTATGTTTTTATTCAAGCCAAGCTCAAATTTTCGGGCTTTAGTTTGCTCAGTTATCACCAGGTCTGGGGCGAACCTCAAGAGTTCTGTAAACTTAGCATAGTGTTGTTGAACCGACCGATTACCCTGTTGAAGAGAAATGAATTCTCCATACTTGGCATTCTTGAGGCTAAGTGGATAAAACTGCTCCCTCAAGCTTTTCTGAAACTCTTCCCAAGTTACTTGGCGATTCTCTTGTAACCTCCACCAAGTGTTTGCAATGCCAGTTAGGAAAAAGGTAGCCACTCCCACCTTTCTTTCATCTGGACACTCAACTGCTTCGAGCAGTTTCTCAAATGACTCAATCCAACCTTCCAGCTTGGCTGGATCTTCTTGTCCAGCATATCGAGGCGGTTGAAACTTATTAACAGCTTCAATAAAATCTCCTTGGGTCTCTCCCTGGCTTTCCCCTTTCTCCGCCTGTTGCTGAACTACTGCTCCAAGGGTGATTAGCAGCTGTTCTATTCGTTGCTGACGATTGTCGTCATCGGCCATACTTGTCTTAGCGTTATCGCTATCCCTGCCGCCCCTAGTCGATATATGTTAGTTAGTTAGTCACTTTGAAAATCAATATAACACACCATACTAGTTTATTCATTATAGCATAAAAATATGATACAAAATTTGTCAGTTAAAATATTAATAACCTGTCGAGACTGACTAAGTCATAAGTCTTACAACTTATTACATATTAGGCATCATCATACTATTTTAAGGTTTATTGCACTCTAGTCCTGGATGTCCCTCGTACGGCAGTTCTTGACCTTGTGCCCCTTTTTCCCACATCGGAAGCATTCTCCGTTGTCAGGGCATCGCCAGGTCAGGTGTCGCTTGCCGCATTCTGCACAACGTGCTGGGATTGGGTGCCCTCCAGGATTCCATTTGTCTTGGATGAGAACATCGTTCTGCATCCGCAGGTTCTCCAGGCGGATCTCCTGCTCAGTTGACATCCCCTCAGAATATTTAACCATGATTCTCAACTCTCTTATCTCTTTATTTTTCCAGGACATCTCTTTTTCAGTCCAACGAATATAGTCTCTTCCTAGAAGTAGTTCGCTTTTCAAGTTCTGCACCTCCTCTTGCATAGAGCTCCAGTCCTCCATCACTTCTTTCCCTTTTTCCTCAGAGCTTCCCATCCGTGGGTAACATTTTTAATAAATAGAACAAGTGATAATGATAACTATTCTTAAAATTCAACTGCTTGTACTAAGTTTCGCATTCTAAAACTAAGGCTCTATCCTAAACCATCTATTCATGTGTTTCTATCAGACTTCCTAACCTTAATATCTTTATTTATTTATCTATGTTGTTTTTTTTTTAATTTATCTATTAATATTATTTAATTTTTAAATTTTTATTATATATATTTTTATTTTTATTTTTTTTACAGCGAATTATTCAAAGTCTAGATAATAATAAGGCAAACTTTATTTCATAATACCGAGTTGGAATACAACATTTGAAAATTTCCAAGGTTTAAGATAGTCATAATTTTTAATGCCGACTTGGATACAACATTTAAAATTTCCAAGTTTTAAAATAGTTATAACTTTTACTAGTAGTAAACAAACAATAAGCTAGTACTGGGCACCGCGAGGAGGGCTGGCAGGATGGTACTCTGGAGATGGGGTTCGCTGGCGCAAGCAGACAACATCTTCATCGGGATCACTTTCTTCGGCACGTGCACCCTGGGCGGATGATCCTGGGAGGCGTCGGAGATCAACAGTAAGGTCTCTATAGAACTTCTTAACTTTGTGCCCCTTTCTCTCCATATATGCAATCTCCTTGTTCAGGCGTCCTATGGTATCCAGGTGAAGGCTGACTTTCTCCTTGGTATCCTTCAGCTCCTCCTTCAGTTCGTCTATCTCCTCCACCTGCTCAGCACACAAGTGATTTAGCTCCTCGTTTATATGTGTCGTAGCCTCTAACGCCAGTCGGTTCCTTAACTGATCATTCTTTGTGCTAAGGTGCTCGGCTCTAGCCCTCTCTCGCTCGCTGGTTTTTATTAATTCTCGAACCAACTCTGGAACTAGTTCGGCTATCCTATTGTTATCTCCCATCTAACAAACAAAATCATCATAAATATTTGCAAATATTAAAAATTATAAAGGCATGAACTGTGCCTAATGTCCGTGCATTGTGTCCCCCCCAAATATGCAACAATACTCTTTTAAACTGATAAGAAAACATATTTTACTTTTCTTTTAAAAAAAGACCTCTCCCTTTTTTTTTCCAAATGGGCTCTGATACCACTCTGTAACACCCCCGTTTTCCTACTCTTAGTTCCGCGGCGGAAGCCTCAACTAGGAACCCGGGGTTGTTACCGCCACGCCCCTTAATTAAGCTCGCCTAGGCCTGGCCCTAGCTAACTTAATTAATTGGCGCTAAGGCTAATTAAATCAGTTACTAACATATGCTTAAAATAATAACTCTATTACTTACAAAGTATAATATATCGGAGTTCGCAAAATATGACGACTAAGGCTCGTCGCCCCCAAAGTAATTTGACATAACATTTAAAATTTAAAAATAATAGTTAACTACTAATATAATATATATATATATATATATATTTATACTTTTGCACAAAAGATTTGATACCCATGACCGTGCCCATGCTTCTAATCATCTCCACATATGTCAAATCCTGAAAAGAGTGCACAAATAATTTATCAGCACATCGGCTGAGTAAATAAATTTATATTCTTAGGACAAAAATTAAATATAATGACTCAAGCAGTAAATGGCATGTCAAACCGTTAAAAATTCTGATTCTCTGTATCATGTTGCTCGACTATGACGTCTACACCCGGGGTATCCCATAGGACCTAACATGCTTTCATAGTGACCGTAATCAAGACTATGAGTTTACAAGGGCGGCCCTCCCTTGCAACTAGAACTGACTGTGAGACCCTCGGCCTAACACAATTCTCTTTATAATGCTCTTACGAAGATAACCCCAATTAGAGTATATCCCGTATAATAATATCATCTCAATAATTTACATGCCATACACTGGAATAAAATTTTCACATGCATGGTCTAGCCCAAAAATAATTAAACTCATACTAGGGCATTTCCTCTGCATAAAATCATTTGCATGAATAATTCTAAATTATTTAAAGCATTAATGAATTAAACATGCCAAAATTAAATTTTTGGGACAATGCCCGTAGAATATAAATTCACTTACAATCCCCCTGACGATAGCCTACTGAAATGCTGGGACTGTAACTACTCCAGGACTTCTTCTCCCCACTATTTTTTTCTCACACTCTCTCTCGTTCTATCTCTCCTTTCTCAACTCTTACTGCTCTCTATTATTTCTCATGCTTGGTGCGATTTTATGGCTTCATGAATCCTGCTATTTATAGGCGGAGGAAGAGTTCATCTAGTATTATTTTATTGTTTTAATTGTTTATTTAGTTAAATCTCTTATCATCCTTTTTCTGCATTATTCTTGTGTGATTTGATCCATCTCCTCTGCAATACGTCTTCGTTTTCTTGTATCCAGTTTTAATGCAATTATTAATTTTTTTCTTTTATCATACTTTCTGCAACCTATTGTCTATATCCTACACCCATGCATGCAGTCCATCTTTTTGACTATTCAATGCTCGTATTTACCTCATCTTATGAATTAATTATTTACTACTCTCCTCTATCCATTTCTTTTCATCTTTTTAATATTTTGCATTATCTCTTTACCAATTGATCTATCCTTCTGCTTGGTATACGTCCCCTCTATCCATTCATATATCAATCCACATATTGCTTTACGTGATTGTTGCTCTATATATTATTTTACACTCCAGTATGTCCATTCTATATTATATATATATATATATCTATATTTTATTTTATTCTTTCTTACATAATTACAACCGTTTATATCTATATAATATACTACCTCTGTTCCTTAATATTTGCCACGGACCCACATTTCACGCAATCCAACACACATTTTAAATCCTTAATAACTCAAATATATGTTTATATATAACTACTAACATTCATATCTATATTTTATTTTATATCTATATTTTATTTTATTTTATTCATAACTACTACAACCGTTTTTTTTTTAAAAAGTTACATCTTCTTACATAATTTATTGTTTCTTTTTTTTTGTATTGTTATTTTCTTAACAGGGTTGTCCTCTTTTATTTGATTGGACTCTATTATTTATTTATCATTTATTCCTCTTTTAGGTAACAATTTTATAACAAGTAGGGTTCGAACACACAACCTTTAAGTTAGGAGTCCCCTTGACTAACCAATTGGTTATCAAAGTCTTTATGTCATATCTTAATTCTAATTAAATTTATTTCAAAATATTAGAATCCTTATTGTTAGTAATTATTTTTATCTATATCTTTAAATCAAATCTTATTTTTCTAAAATATTACTCTTTCAACTACTTATAACTTTTCCCTACTAGAAAATGTTCCCCTATACTGTCTATTTTAATTAGGGGAAAATAATTCATTTTTTTATAACATTCTCCAAAAATTGTAACTCACTTCCTATTAGATTTTAATTCATAGAATACGATTCTTCTATTAAATTATATCTCACTCCAAAAATAATTCATTATTTTATATCTCACTAAATTTAACGGGTATTACAAGAGCCCAGGCGTAAGGCTGGCGGACATAAGAGCCCTAGCGATGGTGATCTCTAAATGATATGAAACGAGAAGTTTGCGAGAATTCCAAACTAAATTTGTATTAAATTGTGCTTTTATATTTATGACAATTTATTTAATTACTTTGCAAGCTATATTTAGGATCGTATGGAATCCATGACTTTTAAATTATGCGATTAAAATTATTATTAAATGAATAGATTACATTATGCACATGTTTCCTTTAAATTTAATTAAAGGCTTTGAAACCTCATAATCATGTACGTGTTAACTTACTCAGCAAGTTTTTGCTGACCAAACCATATTTTTCCTTTTTCTTTCAGAGTTGAGAATTATGCATCGTCATATGCATACATGGGAATTTTGGGAAGATATATTATTTTGAATTATTGTATTAGACTAGATCTCGCATGAACGGGCCTGTTTAACCCGTGATTAGGCCATTTTGGCCCTATTTTTAATTTCCGCTGCCTTATATATATATAAATATTATTTTCCGCTGCAACTCTGATGTAATATTTTCTAATTATATATGAATGGGCTGTTTGAATATTTTAAATTCTGAAAAACCATAGCCTTGCATCTCTTTAGTGAGCTCGGAGAAACTGTGTCTTGCTAGAGAGGTGTGGCGGTGACACCCCGACCTGGGTGACCAAAAACCGGGGTGTTACAAGGGCTCCTCGTCCTCTTGTAGCTTCCCCTGGGTGGCTTGCCACCAATCGTCTGTCTTTCCCCCCAAGTAGTATGAGGCGACATGCACCTTTTCCCCTTCCGGGCACTTAACCACGCTTAACAACTTGTCGAAGATCCTAATCCACTCCTATAGTTTTGCAGGGTCTTCCTCACCAGCGTAGTGGGGTGGCTGGTACAGATTCACCATTGCCAGATAGTTGATTCGAGCCTGGGGCGGAGATACCGCCGCGGCTTGCCCTTGATTGACCTGCGCGTTTCCCAGCGCAATCAGGACCTCCTCTATCGTCCGGAGACGATCGCCCACATTGTTCGGTGCGGGGGCTTCTTGCGCACCTTGGGTTTGTGCTCCTACAGGTTGAGCTGGTTCCGTGTTATTCGGTGCCACTTCATTGGTCATTTGTGGTGTAGGTGGGTTTCTTGGTCTGCCTCTTGGTGCCATTCTGTTGCAAACGTGTATAGATTAGGCTTAGAGAATCTGATAAATCGTTTAGACAAGTAGTTATGAAAGTGTTTGAGCGTTAGATGCATATTCACACATAGTGCTCGATCGGGACTTAAACGGGCCGCATTTTTTTCAGGGTTCAGGGTTCAGGGTTAGGGTTTAGGGTTTAGGGTTTGGGGTTAGGGTTTAGGTTTTAGGTTTCATGGTTTGGGGTTCGATTTTATTTTTTTATTTTTTTTTTTAACTTGGGAAGCCACCAAAATATTTGGAATTTAGGGAACTTTTAAATAAACGAATAAATAAATAAATAATAAACTTGTATTTTATTTCTTTAAGAAATTTGTAATACAAGTAATAGGATGTACAAAAATAGAAGTATTTACTAACAAAAATAGTATTTACTAAAAATAGAGTTCCTAAGGATCTAAGCTCCTTCTGGCAGTGTAGCCGGGTCTTTCACTGGGTCTTCCTCCACTGGGTCGTCCTCCGCTGGGTTTGGACTCGCCGGGCCCATCAAATGATTCTCCACTGGGCTGATCGGTAGTAGGATGTCCGTAAGGTGGATCATATCCAACCCTTGATCGTTGATCTTCTTATTTAATTGATGGGTTAATTCAGTGAGGTCGTGGACTTGTTGTTCAAGTTGATTGATATGATGGTGGTCCGCTTCCCTTAGATTTCCCATATGGTGCAGATTTGCCTCCAATTGGGCCACTCGGTGTTTCAGTTGCTGTATGTTTTGTTGAGAATCCAAATATGCGCTCATCATTTTGACCATCAGATTTGTCATGTCTTGGTTAGCCATCTAGTGTAGCAAAACATCTAAGTTAAAACATGTCGCTTCTAGGTTATCTAAGGTATAGAAAATTCAGTATGCACATGCAAATGATGATCCCTCAAAAATAAATTAATGCGCTATTTTTCCCATGGGCTTTTAAAAATAAAATCTATCCCATGGTGGACTAAAAATGATAGCAGTATGATTTGGGCCACTATATTAGGCCAAAGAATAATAGTCTGGTTTATATGAAAAATATGGGGATTTGGGCTTCAAAAATAATAATTGGGCTTTAAAAAAATAATTTGGACTTCGATGTAAAAATAGTGTTGGGCTAAAAATGATTTGAGCTAGAATAATAATTTGGGCTATATAAAAATAATAATAATAATAATCCGGGTTTTTCTAAAAAGAATATCTTTAAAATAATAGTGTACACTTAAAAATAATAATAATAATAACTTAAAAATAATATTGGTTTAAAAATAATAGTAAAAATATCCGGGCTCTGATACCAACTTGTAACACCCCAGTTTTTGATAACCCAGGTCGGGATGTCACCGCCACACCTCCCTAGCAAGACACGACTTCTTCGAGCTTGCTAGAGAGATGCAAGGCTATGGTATTGCTGTATTTAAAACATTTCAATAAATAAAACAGCCCATCGAATATAACTCGAAAATAATAATAAGTAATTTGCAGCAGAAAAATAATATCTAAATATAAATATATGTAATGCAGCGGAAATTTAAATATAATAAATAAATAAATACAATAAGTAAATAAATAAATACATAAATATAATAAATAAACAAATAAATCAGTAAATACATTAAATAAATAAATATAAAAGAAATGAAGAAATGAAATTAATTAAAAGAGATTTAATTAAACAAAAGAAATTAAATAAAGTTAAATAAGTCGTTGCACGGGAACCCGATATAAATGAACTCGAGAATTCGAAACCAAAACGTAACATTTGATCCGAAAGAAATAACGACACGAAATAGGAACCCGAAGGGAGTCCGGAAATTGGAATCCGAGAGCATAGAGGGATAGAAACCCGAAAGAGAGGCGGAAAAGCACGACGGATCGCACGACCCGCCCGACCGAAGTCCAGGCGTTCGTCGCGCGCTGACCGCGCGCTAATGGGGGAAAAGGCGCGCCAACCCCGCGCCACGCGACAGATTCGCCCGTTGCGTGAATCTCTCGCCCGAACGCGGATTTTTCGACTTTCGGTTGAATGTCTCTCGACTCAAGACCTTTAGGGTCAGATCTTGGATGCCCTAGGTCTTAGATATCTATAAATAAACCCCCGTGGAAGCCCCGAACACTTTTACAAAACCCTACAACTCTCTACACATTCGAAACCCTAAATCCGGAGTCGTCGGAGGCACGAAACCAAAGCTTGGACTGTTGGAAGAAATTTCAAAGATCTCCAATGTTGTGGTAAGTCCCGATCCAATCCATGTTCAATATATGATTCAAAAACGAATCCTAATCTTCTCTTTTTCCCTTCTACACCTCGAATTGAATCTAGATCGTAGAACCCGACGAACGGAGATGAGAAACGGTGGACTGGAAGCCACGCCTTCAAAATAGACGATCCCGGACGTTCACAAATCAGTAAGTTAACTCTTACATCGTTTTGGGAAGAATTAAAACGTTCGAAACTAAAAGATTTAACAAGAAATCGTAAATCTGTCAACTTATGTTTTCTACCGATGCAACAGATTTGATGAATTTTTCCAAACCTTAAAATGACTTCAAATGGAAAAACTTAAAACACGAAAAACGCTTCTAAGGCTTAGATCTATCTACTATAAAATTTTCAGAATTTTTAGAGATGATTTGTTATGTGAAAACCAACCGAACCCGAACTGCTTGAATCTAGATCTTGAAATTCTTGACAGAACTTAGGTTTGATCTTGATCACGTTTTTGACATAGGTTCCAGACCGATTTAGATCTTTGGCCGAACATGAAAGTTGTAGATAAATGTCTTAAGATAGTCTCTGTAAAATTTCATTAAATTTGGAGTTGAATTGCTATGGTCAATTCGATATCTTTAAACTGTGACACAGGAAATTCGGACAGAATTATGCTTCTGTGAAAATTGGTGGTTTTGACCTATTTCGGTATCTCGGATTGAAAAAGTGAAAACACGAAATTTACCAGCCGCCCCACTACGCTGGTGAGGAGGACCCAGCTAAACTGGAGGAGTGGATCCGGACCTTCGACAAGCTGCTGGGAGCAGTTAAATGTCCGGAAGGAGAAAGAGTGCATGTCGCCTCATACTACTTGGGAGGCGAAGCTGACGACTGGTGGCAGGCGACGTAAACCAAACCGACGGAGGATGACGAGCCCTTCTCATGGGCGGAAATGATGGAGATGCTCAGGGATCGATTCTATCCCCTGAGTACCAAATCAGCGATGTACGAAGAGTTCCTGTCGCTAAAGCAAGGAGGCCAAACTGTGCAGGAATACTACACACGTTTTAAGGAGCTGGTGAGGTTCGCACCAAGGCTAGTGCCTACTGATGCAGAAAAGGCACAGAAGTTCGAGATGGGGCTAAACCTGTCTGTGCGCGAGGTGATCGCGGGAGTACACTACCCCGATTTGCAAGCTGTGTACGACCGCGCTGTGGCGGTAGCACGTGTGCAGCAACTGAAGCGAAGGGTGAGTGGGGAGTCCAGCAGGGGTCCCCAAGACAAGAGAAACCGGGACTCAAGAAGCGAGAACAACACTGGAAGGAACGAACAGCGCAGAGGGTCGAATAGGCCCCAACAAAACAACACTGGGAGGAGGTTCAACCAAGAAGATCCGGTACCACCTTGCCCGAGATGAGGACGACCCCATCTGGCAAGGGGATGCCCGCAACAGGGCGCCTGTTTCCGATGTGGTCGAATGGGTCACGTTCGATGGGATTGCCGGACCAGGATCGAGAACATAACAAAAAGGGGCGATTTGGTCACGGGGCAAGAACATCCTCAAAATCAAAACTGGCGAAACGGGAACAACCAAGGGTACAGACCCCCTCAAAATAGGCCTTAGAATCAGAACCAGAACCAACGACCTCCGCCCCCTCAGAATCAAAACCAACAACAAAACCAGCAGCCGAATGCGAATCAGCAGGGCAATCAGGGACGCCCTATGGGGAGGCTTAACGTGGTGAATCAAGCGGACGTGCCTGCGCAAGGAGAAGTGATGGCAGGTACATTTTATGTTTTGAATCCGCCCCTTAGAGTTCTGTTCGATTCTGGAGCTAGTTGCTCGATTATAGCATCAAGGATAGTGCCTGAGTTAGATCTACCTAAGTGCGAGAGAATTAGCTTAGGAATTCAACCGCCTTCTGGAGAAGTAGTATCTTTCTCTAAACGATATAACGGAATTCCTATAGTGATAAAGAACGTAGAATTCTTCGCGAACTTGGTAGAATTTAACTTAAGAGACTTTGACATCATACTGGGGATGGATTGGTTATCCCAGTATAAGGCGGTGATCGAATGCCAAAAACAAAAGATCACCTTGTCAAAAAGTAGGGGAAAGAGAGTTATCTTTTACTCTCAGCCCCCTAAAAAGAGTAACAAAATCATTAGTGCACTTAAACTAAGTAACTTGATGCGTAAGGGGTACGAACTATATGCATGCTATGTGCACAACCTTGAGGCGGAAGGAAACAAGGTTGATAGCATACCAGTGGTAAGAGAATACCCGGACGTGTTCCCTGAGGACGTTCTGGGCATGCCACCTGAGGGAGATCTTGAATTCACTATAGATCTCATTCCGGGGACAGAGCCTGTCTCAAAAGCTCCGTAACGGATGGCACCACTGGAAATGAAGGGGTTAAAAGAACAACTCGAGGAACTGTTAGGAAAAGGTTACATAAGACCGAGTACGTCCCCCTGGGGAGCACCGGTTTTATTTGTCAAGAAGAAAGACGGAGGACTACGTCTTTGCATAGATTACCGAGGATTAAACCAAGTGACCATCAAGAATAAATACCCCCTGCCGAGAATAGAGGATCTGTTTGATCAACTGAAGGGAGCTTCAGTATTCTCGAAGATCGATTTGCGATCTGGGTATCATCAGTTGAGGATCGCCGAGAAGGACATTCCGAAGACGGCGTTTCGAACGCGATATGGCCATTACGAGTTCACAGTGTTATCCTTTGGGTTAACAAATGCTCCGGCCATGTTCATGAATCTCACGAACAATGTGTTCCGAGAATTGTTAGATCAGTGCGTCGTAGTGTTCATCGACGACATCCTGATCTACTCAAAGAGCGAGGAAGAGCATGCCCAACACTTACATCAAGTGTTAGGGACCTTGCGGAAGAATCAGCTATACGGCAAACTGTCGAAATGCAATTTCTGGTTGAAAGAAGTGGCGTTTCTCGGACACATAGTATCCGCTGATGGAGTATCAGTGGATCCGGCAAAGGTTTCTGCCGTGACGGAGTGGGCTACTCCGAAGAGTCCAACGGAAATAAGGAGTTTCCTTGGATTAGTTGGGTATTATAGACGATTTGTGAAGGACTTTTCAAGGATTGCACGTCCTTTGACCCAGCTACTGAAGAAAGGAGCAAAATACGAGTCGACCGAAGCGTGTGAGACTGCGTTTCAAGAATTGAAGAAACGACTCACAACCACACCCGTATTAACACTACCATCCGAGAATGGTGACTTCGAAGTTTACAGCGATGCTTCGAAGGAAGGTTTAGGTTATGTCTTGATGCAAGACTCGAGAGTCGTAGTGTATGCATCACGCCAACTAAAACCTCACGAGGAGAATTATCCGACACATGATCTGGAGTTGGCAGCGGTCGTTTTCGCTCTAAAGATATGGAGACATTATCTTTATGGGCGGAAGTGTCGAATGTTCACCGACCACAAGAGCTTGAAATATATATTCACTCAGAAGGAGTTGAATTTGAGACAGCGAAGATGGTTGGAACTTATTAAAGACTACGATTTAGAGATAGCATACCACGAGGGGAAGGCGAATGTGGTAGCCGATGCCCTAAGTCGGAAAACCCAACAGGTGACGAACTCGTTGGTAATTCCGCCGGCATTGTACATGGAGTTGGCAAGATTGGAGTTAGAACTTGTGCATCCTGGCACAGTGAGAGAAACGATCAATGCCATGGTCGTAGAAACTCCAATATTGGACGAGATTCGACTCGCCCAACCGGGCGACCCGAAACTCGAAAAGATAAAAGGGTATGTTGCCGAAGGAAAGGCAATAGGATTTACTGTCCACGAGGATGGAAGCATCCGTTTTAAAGGGAGATGGTGTGTGCCTCTTAAATGTGCTGAGTTGAAGCAAAGGTTGATGGAGGAAGGGCACAACACGCCATATTCCGTACATCCCGGAGGTGACAAGCTATACAAAGATCTGAAGAAGATCTATTGGTGGCTGGGAATGAAGAAGGAAGTGGCAGACTTCGTGGCAAAATGTCTCACCTGCCAAAAGGTCAAGGCAGTGCGACATAAACCCTTAGGATTGATGCAACCACTAGAGATTCCAAGTTGGAAGTGGGATAGCATCTCGATGGACTTTGTCTCGGGATTACCCCGATCACCTAAAGGCATGAACAAGCTTTGGGTGATTGTGGATAGGCTAACGAAGACAGCCATATTTATCCCAATGAAAGACACGTGGACTATGGACCAATTGGCCCGAGCCTACATTGATAATGTGGTACGACGACATGGAGTACCACATGATATCATTTCTGACAGAGACAGTAGATTTGTCTCTCATTTTTGGACGGAGTTACAAAAAGCTCTCGGTACCCAAATCAAAATGAGCACCGCATTCCACCCGATGACGGATGGACAAACCGAGAGGACAATCCAAACACTAGAGGACATGCTGAGGGCATGTGTGTTGGAATTCAAAGGGAATTGGGAATCTCATTTACCCTTAATTGAGTTTTCCTATAATAATAGCTACCATGCTAGCATCGGCATGGCACCTTTCGAGGCGTTGTATGGACGAAAGTGCCGAAGCCCGTTGAGCTGGGAAGAAAACGATAAGTCCGTGGTGGTGGGACCACAGCTTATCGAAGACATGGCTCAACAAAACCAAGTGATTCAAGGGAAAATGAAAGCCGCTCAAGACCGTCAAAAGAGTTACGTCGACGTGAGACGAAGAGACTTAGAATTTCAAGTGGGAGATAGGGTCATGCTAAAGATATCACCCATGAAGGGGGTGATGCGCTTTGGCAAGCGAGGAAAGTTGAGTCCTCGATATATAGGACCTTACGAAATTCTAGAACGAGTCGGAACTCTAGCTTACCGATTGGCTTTACCGCCACAATTAGATCGAGTTCATAATGTCTTCCATGTCTCACAACTAAAGAAGTATGTGCCGGACCCGATGAAGATTTGACTTATGAAGAAGTCCCAGTGCGTATTCTTGACACTAAGGAACGAGTAACGAGGAGCAAAACCGTCAAAATGATCAAGGTTCTTTGGTCGAACCACGAAAGTGAGACGGCAACTTGGGAAGTAGAATCCGACATGAGAGAACGCTACCCGACATTGTTCCAAACCGATACCGACACAGTTATGGGGACATAACTGCAATCTTAAGGGGGAGAGGATGTCATACCCCACCGATTTTACGTGCATCTTTGTAAACTTTTGAACTACGTTATGGCTTGATCCCTTCACCGGGTACGTAGGTAGCTTAGAAGTCTTAATTCTAAGTTCAGTCACAAAATAATAAAATAAACAAAAGACCTTAGCTCGAGAAAAGCCGAAACACAACTTCGAGGACGAAGTTGATTCTTAAGGAGGGTCGACTGTAATACCCGAGAATTTTACAACATAAATAAATATAATAAATACAATAAATAAATATAATAAATAAATAAATACAATAAGTAAATAAATAAATACATAAATATAATAAATAAACAAATAAATCAGTAAATACATTAAATAAATAAATATAAAAGAAATGAAGAAATGAAATTAATTAGAAGAGATTTAATTAAACAAAAGAAATTAAATAAAGTTAAATAAGTCGTTGCACGGGAACCCGATATAAATGAACTCGAGAATTCGAAACCAAAACGTAACATTTGATCCGAAAGAAATAACGACACGAAATAGGAACCCGAAGGGAGTCCGGAAATTGGAATCCGAGAGCATAGAGGGATAGAAACCCGAAAGAGAGGCGGAAAAGCACGACGGATCGCACGACCCGCCCGGACCGAAGTCCAGGCGTTCGTCGCGCGCTGACCGCGCGCTAATGGGGGAAAAGGCGCGCCAACCCCGCGCCACGCGACAAATTCGCCCGTTGCGTGAATCTCTCGCCCGAACGCGGATTTTTCGACTTTCGGTTGAACGTCTCTCGACTCAAGACCCTTAGGGTCAGATCTTGGACGCCCTAGGTCTTAGATATCTATAAATAAACCCCCGTGGAAGCCCCGAACACTTTTACAAAACCCTACAACTCTCTACACATTCGAAACCCTAAATCCGGAGTCGTCAGAGGCACGAAACCAAAGCTTGGACTGTTGGACGAAATTTCAAAGATCTCCAATGTTGTGGTAAGTCCCGATCCAATCCATGTTCAATATATGATTCGAAAACGAATCCTAATCTTCTCCTTTTCCCTTCTACACCTCGAATTGAATCTAGATCGTAGAACCCGACGAACGGAGAGGAGAAACGGTGGACTGGAAGCCACGCCTTCGAAATAGACAATCCCGGACGTTCACAAATCAGTAAGTTAACTCTTACATGGTTTTGGGAAGAATTAAAACGTTCGAAACTAAAAGATTTAACAAGAAATCGTAAATCTGCCAACTTATGTTTTCTACCGACGCAACAGATTTGATGAATTTTTCCGAACCTTAAAACGACTTCAAACGGAAAACTTAAAACACAAAAAACGTTCCTAAGGCTTAGATCTATCTACTATAAAATTTTCAGAATTTTTAGAGACGATTTGATATGTGAAAACCAACCGAAACCGAACTGCTTGAATCTAGATCTTGAAATTCTTGACAGAACTTAGGTTTGATCTTGATCACGTTTTTGACATAGGTTCCAGACCGATTTAGATCTTTGGCCAAACATGAAAGTTGTAGATAAATGTCTTAAGATGGTCTCTGTAAAATTTCATCAAATTTGGAGTTGAATTGCTATGCTAGAATTCGAAATCTTTAAACTGTGACACAGGAAATTCGGACAGAATTATGCTTCTGTGAAAATTGGTGGTTTTGACCTATTTCGGTATCTCGGATTGAAAAAGTGAAAACACGAAAGTTGTAGATCTTGACGTTTCTGAGTCAGTCGTGAAATTTTGGAATTTTTGGAATTAAATCTGATTTTAGACGAATTTTAGAGTAAACTGTGGTTTACCGGAAATCAAATCTTGAAATCTTGTTGAAACATGGGATTAACCTTTAGGGTTGAAATAAATTGAAATACTATTTTTAAATAAATGAAATTGAAAACAGATTTTTTTGGAATTAAATCCCCTTACAAACTTGATAAATTAAAATTAGGGGTGAGTGCTCTGCAGGGTGCCCCCTAACGATTCACTTCGTGCCTTAATGGACGATGGTGACCCCGCGCGCTAAACTTGAGATATGATATTGCCAAAATGGCGAAATATAGAGCCTACACTCTCGAGAATATCCACATGGGTTTCCCGAGGCTCCGGAGTGGTACTGAGTATGGCTGATACGGTTGCGGCCGCCGGGCTACCGGCTAAACTTGTTGACATCGCGATGCTATCGTGAAACTTTGAAATACCGAATCTGGGATGTAATGGGGATATTAAATTAAATTAAATTAGATTAAACTATGCTGGTTGTCCAACTAAATTACTTAAATGCTTTATTTAAACTATGGCTTTTATTTTAATTCATGCGAGATGTGTTGTTAAATAAAGCCCTGAAACGAATTATGCTATTGGCTAGTTGATTAGATTAAATTGAATATTATGCTATTATCATGCTTTTACTTAATTATTAAAATTAATGGCTTTTAAACCCTACGATCATGCAT
Organism: Hygrophila difformis; assembly: GCA_030278955.1. Classification (NCBI taxonomy): domain Eukaryota; kingdom Viridiplantae; phylum Streptophyta; class Magnoliopsida; order Lamiales; family Acanthaceae; genus Hygrophila; species Hygrophila difformis. Next base: position 22,518,315 of record JAOANR010000005.1, read on the forward strand.
GTGTTAACTTACTCAGCAAGTTGTGCTGACAAAACCATTTTTATTCTCTTTTCTTACAGAATATGTAGAGTGAACATGAGCACTTCATACATGGGAACTTATCTTTTGGGGAAAACATTATTTTGTTTTTAAATTCGTACTTTAGACTATATTATGAACGGGCCTGTTTAACCTGCGTTTTGGCCATGTCGGCCCTATTTACATTTTCCGCTGCAATACTATACTCAAATATTATTTCCGCTGCGCTATGATATTATTATTTTCGAACTATATTGTATGGGCTGTTTGAATGCTTTAAATGTTTTAAGTACCGCAATACCTAGCCTTGCATCTCTTTAGTAAGCCGGAGAATCCGTGTCTTACTAGGGAGGTGTGGCGGTGACACCCCGACCTGGGTTATCAAAAACCGGGGTGTTACAGGGACAAAAATTCAAAATATTTCCATTCAGTGGCAGCTTTTAATCGTTGTCGAAACTATATTGGTGCTATTAAAGTGGAGGGAATGATTGTCGATGACCCGAGGGTAATTAAAGAGGAGGCTGCCAAGTATTTCCAAGCGCAGTTCATCAGGCAACAGGATGAAATTTTTGGTGTTGAAAATATTGGCCTAGCTACGGTGAATGAGGTGGAGAGGACATGGTTAATCAGAGAGTTCACAGAAGAGGAGGTTCGTGAAGCGGTATGGAGGTGCGATGGGAATAAGGCACCGGGCCCGGGTGGCTTTAACATAGGGTTCTTTAAGAAATATTGGGAAGTTCTCAAAGATGAATTGTTGGAGGTTTTTAAGGAACTGTTTACTGAGGGCTCTTTACCAAGGGATATAGGAAACTCGTTCATTACATTAATTCCAAAAGTTGAGAATCCTTTGGAATTCGGGGAGTTTAGGCCTATATCACTGCTTGGTAGTGTTTATAAAATTGTAGCAAAAGTTTTAGCACAAAGGTTGAAGGGAGTGTTGGACAGGTTGGTTGGATCGGTTCAGATGGCTTTTGTCACAGGACGACAGATCTTGGATGGAGTCCTTGTCGCCTCCGAGGTTATTCAATCTGCCCAATCGTCGGGAAGCAGGGGCTTCGTGATCAAGTTGGACTTTGCCAAAGCTTATGATAGCATCTCGTGGGAGGCATTGTTTAGGGTGTTGGAGGCGATGAAATTTGATGACAAGTGGATTTGTTGGATGAAGACCTGTGTTAAAAATGCGAAGGCTGCGGTGCTTATTAATGGGACTCCAACCAAATTTTTTAAGATGTATAAGGGTCTCAGACAAGGTGACCCTCTATCCCCGTATCTCTTTATTTTGGTGGCCGAAATATTTAACTGTTTGATGAGTAAGGCAGCGGCAGTAGGATGGTTTAGGGGTCTGGGAGTGGGAGGACAGAATCTGGTGGTGTCTCACTTACAGTACGCGGATGATACGGTTCTATTCTGTGAAGGTGAGCTTGTGCAAGTTATTGCTATTAAAAGAATCCTAAGATGCCTGTCTCTTTCGACAGGTTTGAGGATAAATTTTAAAAAGAGTAGTCTTTATGGGATTAATTGTCCACAGGATTTGGTAAGGGAAGCAGCCGGGGTTCTTGGGTAGTGGAGTGGGAAGTTGGCCGATGTCGTACTTGGGAATTCCGGTAGGGGGCCGGATCAACGGTCTATCAATCTGGCAACCGGTGGTAGATAAGCTTGAGAAAAGATTGGCGGGATGGAAAGGAAAACTATTATCACAGGCCGGCCGAATATGCCTAGTTAAGTCGGTGTTGAACTGCCTCCCGGTTTATTTTTTATCCATCTTTAAAGTTCCTAGAGCTGTGGCGGAAAAGTAGGAATTTCTCAAAAGAAGGTTCTTGTGGAACGAGTGGGGGGATAGGAGGCGGCTGCATACGATCAAATGGGATTTGATTTGTATGCATCGGAACGATGGGGGACTGAACTTAAGAAGTGTGGTGGATTTCAACAACGCACTTTTGTTGAAATGGAGATGGAGGTTTGGTGGGGAAAATACACTATGGAAACAAGTGATAGATGAAAAATATTATGAATGCGGAGGTCCTTTGATGCCGGAGGCTAAGACTGGGAGGTCATTGTAGGGTAGGATCTGTAGTGCGTGGGAGTGCCAGCTTTCGGAAGGGTTTAATGGTGATTTCTTGCTTCAGATTGGAAATGGGAGTAAGATTAGGATGTGGCATGATCAGTGGCTGGGCGGGGGCAGAACTTTAAAAGTGGTATTTCCTAGGTTGTTTGCATTAGTTGTTTTTAAAAACGGGTGCATTGATGAACATGGATATTGGGATGGGATTAGCTGGGTGTGGGATGTTAAGCTTAGACGCCCTTTGTTTGATTGGGAGTTAGAGGTGTGGAGTGAGCTTATGGAGGTCCTTAGCGAAGTGCGCATGAACAGATTCTTGGGGGATAAGATCAAGTGGACCAAGGAGCCTGATGGACGCTTTTCTGTGCGGTCATGCTGGAAGCGGGTTGCTGCTCAGAACGAGGGTGGTTTGGAGTGGTTTTGGGTTTGTTTATTGAAGATCAATTGTCCGATGAAAGTTAAAGTTCTGCTGTGGAAAATTTACCATGATGCTTTACCCGTTAGGGAAGTTCTTGCTAAGAGAGGTTGTATCCAAGAATCAGCTGCTAAGTGTTCCTTTTGCGAGATGGAAATCGAGTCAGTAAACCACTTGTTTTGTAAATGTGCATTGATCAGTGACATGTGGTATAAGGTCAGTAGCTGGTTTGATGTGTCTTGGGTTATTCCGGGGAATGCTAAAGAGTTGTTAATAGCGTGGCTTGGATCCTCAATTAATAAGAGGCGCAAGAAAGTGTGGCTAATTTCAGGAGCAGCGATAGTGTGGACTGTGTGGATGTGTAGAAATGATTTAATTTTCAACGGGAAAGCTTTCGAGAGTAATATAGCAATAGACCTGGTTAGATGGAGGATTGGTTGGTGGTGGCAAGCAATGGAGGGAGATGGGGTGCATAGCCGGGGGTTCCTGGATGGAGATTCGCCTGGAGGGCTGCTGTCTATTCAGGCTCGTAAACATCAACGAATACGTACTGGTCTGAGTTGGGAATGCCCTGATAAGGGATGGTGGAAAGTCAATACGGATGGGTCTTCGTTGGGTAACCCGGGACCAGCGGGGATTGGAGGGGTGATTAGAGATGATGGTGGTAATTTCATTTTCATATTGTCTGTATCTATTGGAAATCTGGATTCGAACGAAGCAGAGATCGCAGCCGTAAGCAAAGTGTGCGAAACAATTATTCGGACCATGGGTTTCCAATCCCGAAGATTGTCTTTGAAAGTGATTCGTTAAATGTAGTGCATTGGTTAAAATGCCCTGACAAAGCCCCATGGAGATTCAACAAGTATATGGTTTTTATTATGGCAGTTTTCAAATGTGGGGGTGTGATGAAGGTCCAACATGCTTTGAGGGAAAGGAATGGCATTGCTGACTTTTGGGCTAGACGAGGAGCAGCTGGGGAAGAACCACTCAAAGTTTGGTTATGATAAGTTTACTGGTAGGGCTCTGTAGTGCGGAAGGTCCTTGCTGTCGACGCTTGTTTGTAGCAGCTGCAAGTTGGTTGTAGAATGGTGTCCAGATACTGCTGCTGCTGTCTTCTTTGCTCTCGGTGGTGCTGTCATGTTGCTGCCTGCTACTGTCATCGAGAGAAATATGGTGCAGAGGGTTTATGGTATTGCTACATCTTTGGGATCACGCGGAATGGCTTAATAATGGATTGGTAGGTGTAGTTTTCATCAATATAATCAGTTTTGTGGTGTTTCTTGGAAGGTGTAGCTGGACATTCCAGCACGGAAGTATAAGCTTAGTGGTGATCTGCTGATGATTTTTGCTGTACCCTTTCTTTTGCTTCTATATGGAATAAAAACTACTTCTTCCTCAAAAAAAAAAAATGCATATGATCATGCATAGTCCTCATACTCTGAAAAAAAAAAAAAGGAGAAAATGGTTTGGGTCAGCAAAACATGCTGAGTAAGTTAACACCTAGCATGATTAAGGGGTTTTAAAGCCACTAATTTAATTTAAATAAAAACATGCTACTAGATAATAAATAATTTAATTTAATTAAATAAATAACTTGCATAATTTAAAAACATGGATTCTAGCCAATCATGCATATGTCATAATTTAGATAAAGGCAATAAATAATAAAGCAATAAATAAACGTCTTTTAATTATCCCCAATTACTCCAAGATCATGTATCTCAAGTTTTTCTCGATTGCATTGCAATCTCTACAGTTTTTCAAGTAGCCTTGGCCTAAGCCAAATCCGCCATACCCATTACCACTCCGGAGCCTCAGGAAACCCATACAGATACTTCCGAGAGTGTAGGCCCAAAATATCTCGCCGTTATGGCATAATTTCATAAGTTTCAATCCCATCGTCCAATTAGGCACGACGCAGTTAGGAGGGCACCCTGCAGAGCACTCGCCCCCTAATTTTAGTTTCAATCAACTTGGAAAGGGGATTTTTCGAAAATGTTTTGTTTATTTATTCCAAAAGGATTAATTTGTTTGTGTAATAAAGCCAATTTCACAAATTTAGCAAGATTCTAAAAAATGTACTATCTCAGGATGTTGTTCGCTCCAATATCATTTAAAATTCCATATTACGACCAAAAATTCTTAAATTGGAGCAGTAGCTCGCCAACACACTAACGAATAAGTTTCGTGTTTTAACTTTTTCAATCCGAATTAAGTAAACAAGTCAAAAATGAGATTTTGTACAGAAATAATATTCTGCCAGGATTCAGAACGTAGCAGGTTTCAAAACTTGAATTTTTAACATATCAAATGCACACCAAATTTAATGAAAATTTACATGCTTAATTCTAACACAATTATCTACAACTTTCATTTAGAACTCAAGGGCTAATTCCAAGCGGATGAATTACGAAAAATCGGATTAAATTCAGAAACCCATTCTGTCAATTTTTAGAAGTTCGAAGAAACGCAGATTGGTTCGGTTCGAATTCGGAGGTTCAAATCTTGACGAAAAATTCTAAAATTTTACAGCGTATTCCAAATTATAGATCTACAATTTTCATGTTTAACACTAATCCTAAATCGGCCTAGATCTACTGGAAAAATCACCAACAAGTTCGAAGCATGATTCTGTCCCAATTCAAGATCCAAATTGAAGGCAGGTTCTTCGGGTTTGATTTTCGGGTATCAAATCTTAACCACAAATTATGAAATTTTTACAGGAAGTAGATCAATGTCTTAGGAACAAGTTAAAAGCACGAAACTTATTCCGGATGAAATGTCTTAGGAACAAGTTCAACAACGGATGAAATGGTATCATCTAATGAAGGAAGCCGGGGTTTGGTTGCCACAGGTCTACCCAATTTTGGCCCTTGTCCCATTGAGTGACGATCTATCCCGGGTATGGGTCCGTGGTCGCTATCTCGACTTCAGTGCTCGGGCGATCAATGTCTATTTTGGCTTGCCCGACGATGGCGTATTCCGGCCACAGCCTGAGGGACGTGTTCTTGCTCCTGCGTGGAACACCTTATGCACCATAGTGCCTCCTCAGTTCGAGCACAGTCATGAGCTTCGTTTGACGATGATGGACTCCCCTTGGCGAGAGCTTGCTCAGCTGTGGTTTGGGCGTGTCCGGCCGATATCGCGGAGCCACATTGTCCTGGATCACGTCTACGAGACCATTTGCTTCATCGCGCGGGACGGTAGGGTGAATGTAGGAGCTTGCATCGAGGACAACTTGCGGGGTATGCGAAGAGGACGAGGGAGTAGGGTGATTACCCATGTTCACCTCATCTGTGGGTTGTGCGCGGCGCAGGGGATTCGCACTACACCGGAGACAGACCCGTACGACCTAGCACCGGGCCGTTGCTACCGTATCCCGACTTATGCTGAGCGGCGTAGCGCCTTACGTCGTGGGGCTCCCCGTGCTGTACTTCGCCCGCAGCCTGATGACGGCGGCCTGATCCTTGTTGTACCACCGGAGCAGCCACCCCCTCCTCCAGTAGTTCCACCTCCTGCTGGGGCACCTCCTGCTGTGGCACCTCAGGGGCAGGAGATGATTCAGATGCTGCAGATGATGCAGGAGATGCGGGTCAGTATGGACGCCGGGTTTGCAGCTGGGCAGGCTCGTTATGACGCCCTCGACGCTAGGTTGGACTTCTATCAGACCCGTATGGACTCGTTTGCTACGAGGCAAGCTCAGCAGCAGGCCACCATGTCCGACATGTACGCATATGTGCGGCAGATGGACGACTACATGCGCCGGCAGTTCCCGCCTCCCGATCAGTGATGTCTCCTTTTGGTTTCGTGTTTTCGTTTAGGTTTTGCATTTAGACGTACTTTGTTTAGTTTCCTCCTTATGAGGATGTTGCTGTTGCCTGGGGTTTGTGATTTATATTTTCGTTATGTTATTGCTTAGTTAGGTGTTTGACATGTGTTAGTTGTTTGCTGTTGTTTTAGAACCATGGTTTAATTGTTCTGTCCATTTTATGGTTTGAGATGTCCTGGATTTACTGTTACCTTCCTATCGTATCTGCATATGTGTGGATTGCCCAACAATACCTATGCCGTTGCTTGACTAAACCGCTTGGATGAATTAGCGTGATAAGATACACGGGATTAGAGTTTATATGTAAAATATATAGTTGCTCTTAAGGGAAAAATTTTATTGAATGAAGATTAGTCTTTTAATAGGTATCAATTTATCAGGGTTTTCTTGTAAAGGTTGTTGGAATTTATTTATTTATTCTTATATATATGTACATATTTACGTATATATATATTTTATTATTATTATTATTTTTATTATTATTATTATTATTATTATTATTATTATATTTTTTTTTTGGTTCAGTAATCTGTTCGGTTTTTTTTTTTTTTTGGTTCAGGGTTGTAGGTTCCCCTCTTTGATTATGGTAGTTAAAGAATTAAATAAAATGTATGGAATAAATTTAAATAGGCTTGTATTTTTATTGTTCAAGAAATAAATTTGGGTTACAAGCATTCGAAACGGAAATAGCAATGGTGCATCAGTATGGATCCCTAAATCTAGGGTGACTAGGCAGGTATATCCTCGATGGGGTCGTCCTCATCACTGGATATGTCAATGGGAATGGGTGTCCCCACCGGGCTCGGGCTCGGAGGGAAGATGTCAGTCTCTAGGCCCAGCAGCTCAGCTCCTAAGTGTCCTATTTGCATCATCAGTTCGTTATCCTTGTTTTGGAGTGCAACCACTAGTGTTTGGAGTTCGGCGACTTGGGCCTTGAGTTGGGTTATTTCATGATGGTCAGCTTCCCTAAGATTTCTCAGATAGTCCACGTTACTCTCTAGATGCCCCACTCGAGCTTTGAAGTGATTGACATGCTGTTGAGACTCGAGATATGCATTGGTCAGTTTCATCATCAGGTTGGTCATGTTCGCGTTCAGTTCAGCCATCTAATGTCAACAAGGAAGGTTAGAGTTAGACATTTTTCAGGCAAAGTTAAGATATGCACGAATTTAAATCTATATGCAACATGCAAGTGCAAGTCCCTTCCCCATAAAAAAAATTTCGTTTGTTTTAAAATAAATTGCTAAAGGTTGGGCCTCTATAGTGGGCCAAAATTTAATATTTCTTTTGCTAAGATTTTGGGCTATGTAAAAAGGATTATAGACTTTTGGGCTAAAGATAATACTAGTAGTCAAAATAAATAGTTTTAAAAGAAATAGCACTTGGGTTTAAAAATAATGGTTTAAAATAATAGTAGTAGCTTTAAAAATTTTCCGGGCTCTGATACCAACTTGTAACACCCCGGATTTGATAACCCAGGCCGGGATGTCACCGCCGCTCCGGCGATGCCTGATTTCGACGAGAGCGAGTCAGAGGAGGATGAGGAGCAGCGGGGTCCGCGACTCAGGGGTCTTCCGGACGAGGTGCGTCCTCACCGGCACGACAGGTTCCGGTTTAGGACGAAGGCTACCCAGGACTTTTATTTCGACGAGCTTCGTCGAAACAGGGCTTACGTCCCTGAGAGAGGCATATATCCTCTTCATATGGGCGATGACAGGGTCAGTGCAGTCTTGGAGTATCTGCAGTGGACTGGTCTGGCACGTCACCCCGAGGGCGTCGCCTCCGGTTATTTGGCTAAGGAGGTTATTGCCAACATTGGCGGTCTCGGGGAGGGTGACGATCTATCCCGGGTATGGGTCCGTGGTCGCTATCTCGACTTCAGTGCTCGGGCGATCAATGTCTATTTTGGCTTGCCCGACGATGGCGTATTCCGGCCACAGCCTGAGGGACGTGTTCTTGCTCCTGCGTGGAACACCTTATGCACCATAGTGCCTCCTCAGTTCGAGCACAGTCATGAGCTTCGTTTGACGACGATGGACTCCCCTTGGCGAGAGCTTGCTCAGCTGTGGTTTGGGCGTGTCCGGCCGATATCCCGGAGCCACATTGTCCTGGATCACGTCTACGATACCATTTGCTTCATCGCGCGGGACGGTAGGGTGAATGTAGGAGCTTGCATCGAGGACAACTTGCGGGGTATGCGAAGAGGACGAGGGAGTAGGGTGATTACCCATGTTCACCTCATCTGTGGGTTGTGCGCGGCGCAGGGGATTCGCACTACACCGGAGACAGACACGTACGACCTAGCACCGGGCCGTTGCTACCGTATCCCGACTTATGCTGAGCGGCGTAGCGCCTTACGTCGTGGGGCTCCCCGTGCTGTACTTCGCCCGCAGCCTGATGACGGCGGCCTGATCCTTGTTGTACCACCGGAGCAGCCACCCCCTCCTCCAGTAGTTCCACCTCCTGCTGGGGCACCTCCTGCTGTGGCACCTCAGGGGCAGGAGATGATTCAGATGCTGCAGATGATGCAGCAGATGCGGGTCAGTATGGACGCCGGGTTTGCAGCTGGGCAGGCTCGTTATGACGCCCTGGACGCTAGGTTGGACTTCTATCAGACCCGTATGGACTCGTTTGCTACGAGGCAGGCTCAGCAGCAGGCCACCATGTCCGACATGTACGCATATGTGCGGCAAATGGACGACTACATGCGCCGGCAGTTCCCGCCTCCCGATCAGTGATGTCTCCTTTTGGTTTCGTGTTTTCGTTTAGGTTTTGCATTTAGACGTACTTTGTTTAGTTTCCTCCTTATGAGGATGTTGCTGTTGCCTGGGGTTTGTGATTTATATTTTCGTTATGTTATTGCTTAGTTAGGTGTTTGACATGTGTTAGTTGTTTGCTGCTGTTTTAGAACCATGGTTTAATTGTTCTGTCCATTTTATGGTTTGAGATGTCCTGGATTTACTGTTACCTTCCTATCGTATCTGCATATGTGTGGATTGGCCAACAATACCTACGCCGTTGCTTGACTAAACCGCTTGGATGAATTAGCGTGATAAGATACACGGGATTAGAGTTTATATGTAAAATATATAGTTGCTCTTAAGGGAAAAATTTTATTGAATGAAGATTAGTCTTTTAATAGGTATCAATTTATCAGGGTTTTCTTGTAAAGGTTGTTGGAATTTATTTATTTATTCTTATATATATGTACATATTTACGTATATATATATTTTTATTATTATTATTATTATTATTATTATTATTATTATTATTATTATTATTATTATTATTATTATATTTTTTTTTTGGTTCAGTAATCTGTTCGGTTTTTTTTTTTTTTTTGGTTCAGGGTTGTAGGTTCCCCTCTTTGATTATGGTAGTTAAAGAATTAAATAAAATGTATGGAATAAATTTAAATAGGCTTGTATTTTTATTGTTCAAGAAATAAATTTGGGTTACAAGCATTCGAAACGGAAATAGCAATGGTGCATCAGTATGGATCCCTAAATCTAGGGTGACTAGGCAGGTATATCCTCGATGGGGTCGTCCTCATCGCTGGATATGTCAATGGGAATGGGTGTCCCCACCGGGCTCGGGCTCGGAGGGAAGATGTCAGCCTCTAGGCCCAGCAGCTCAGCTCCTAAGTGTCCTATTTGCATCATCAGTTCGTTATCCTTGTTTTGGAGTGCAACCACTAGTGTTTGGAGTTCGGCGACTTGGGCCTTGAGTTGGGTTATTTCATGATGGTCAGCTTCCCTAAGATTTCTCAGATAGTCCACGTTACTCTCTAGATGCCCCACTCGAGCTTTGAAGTGATTGACATGCTGTTGAGACTCGAGATATGCATTGGTCAGTTTCATCATCAGGTTGGTCATGTTCGCGTTCGGTTCAGCCATCTAATGTCAACAAGGAAGGTTAGAGTTAGACATTTTTCAGGCAAAGTTAAGATATGCACGAATTTAAATCTATATGCAACATGCAAGTGCAAGTCCCTTCCCCATAAAAAAAATTTAGTTTGTTTTAAAATAAATTGCTAAAGGTTGGGCCTCTATAGTGGGCCAATATTTAATATTTCTTTTGCTAAGATTTTGGGCTATGTAAAAAGGATTATAGACTTTTGGGCTAAAGATAATACTAGTAGTCAAAATAAATAGTTTTAAAAGAAATAGCACTTGGGTTTAAAAATAATGGTTTAAAATAATAGTAGTAGCTTTAAAAATTTTCCGGGCTCTGATACCAACTTGTAACACCCCGGATTTGATAACCCAGGCCGGGATGTCACCGCCGCTCCGGCGATGCCTGATTTCGACGAGAGCGAGTCAGAGGAGGATGAGGAGCAGCGGTGTCCGCGACTCAGGGGTCTTCCGGACGAGGTGCGTCCTCACCGGCACGACAGGTTCCGGTTTAGGACGAAGGCTGCCCAGGACTTTTATTTCGACGAGCTTCGTCGAAACAGGGCTTACGTCCCTGAGAGAGGCATATATCCTCTTCATATGGGCGATGACAGGGTCAGTGCAGTCTTGGAGTATCTGCAGTGGACTGGTCTGGCACGTCACCCCGAGGGCGTCGCCTCCGGTTATTTGGCTATGGAGGTTATTGCCAACATTGGCGGTCTCGGGGAGGGTGACGATCTATCCCGGGTATGGGTCCGTGGTCGCTATCTCGACTTCAGTGCTCGGGCGATCAATGTCTATTTTGGCTTGCCCGACGATGGCGTATTCCGGCCACAGCCTGAGGGACGTGTTCTTGCTCCTGCGTGGAACACCTTATGCACCATAGTGCCTCCTCAGTTCGAGCACAGTCATGAGCTTCGTTTGACGACGATGGACTCCCCTTGGCGAGAGCTTGCTCAGCTGTGGTTTGGGCGTGTCCGGCCGATATCCCGGAGCCACATTGTCCTGGATCACGTCTACGAGACCATTTGCTTCATCGCGCGGGACGGTAGGGTGAATGTAGGAGCTTGCATCGAGGACAACTTGCGGGGTATGCGAAGAGGACGAGGGAGTAGGGTGATTACCCATGTTCACCTCATCTGTGGGTTGTGCGCGGCGCAGGGGATTCGCACTACATCGGAGACAGACCCGTACGACCTAGCACCGGGCCGTTGCTACCGTATCCCGACTTATGCTGAGCGGCGTAGCGCCTTACGTCGTGGGGCTCCCCGTGCTGTACTTCGCCCGCAGCCTGATGACGGCGGCCTGATCCTTGTTGTACCACCGGAGCAGCCACCCCCTCCTCCAGTAGTTCCACCTCCTGCTGGGGCACCTCCTGCTGTGGCACCTCAGGGGCAGGAGATGATTCAGATGCTGCAGATGATGCAGGAGATGCGGGTCAGTATGGACGCCGGGTTTGCAGCTGGGCAGGCTCGTTATGACGCCCTCGACGCTAGGTTGGACTTCTATCAGACCCGTATGGACTCGTTTGCTACGAGGCAGGCTCAGCAGCAGGCCACCATGTCCGACATGTACGCATATGTGCGGCAGATGGACGACTACATGCGCCGGCAGTTCCCGCCTCCCGATCAGTGATGTCTCCTTTTGGTTTCGTGTTTTCGTTTAGGTTTTGCATTTAGACGTACTTTGTTTAGTTTCCTCCTTATGAGGATGTTGCTGTTGCCTGGGGTTTGTGATTTATATTTTCGTTATGTTATTGCTTAGTTAGGTGTTTGACATGTGTTAGTTGTTTGCTGCTGTTTTAGAACCATGGTTTAATTGTTCTGTCCATTTTATGGTTTGAGATGTCCTGGATTTACTGTTACCTTCCTATCGTATCTGCATATGTGTGGATTGCCCAACAATACCTACGCCGTTGCTTGACTAAACCGCTTGGATGAATTAGCGTGATAGGATACACGGGATTAGAGTTTATATGTAAAATATATAGTTGCTCTTAAGGGAAAAATTTTATTGAATGAAGATTAGTCTTTTAATAGGTATCAATTTATCAGGGTTTTCTTGTAAAGGTTGTTGGAATTTATTTATTTATTCTTATATATATGTACATATTTACGTATATATATATATATATTATTATTATTATTATTATTATTATTATTATTATTATTATTATTATTATTATTATATTTTTTTTTTGGTTCAGTAATCTGTTCGGTTTTTTTTTTTTTGGTTCAGGGTTGTAGGTTCCCCTCTTTGATTATGGTAGTTAAAGAATTAAATAAAATGTATGGAATAAATTTAAATAGGCTTGTATTTTTATTGTTCAAGAAATAAATTTGGGTTACAAGCATTCGAAACGGAAATAGCAATGGTGCATCAGTATGGATCCCTAAATCTAGGGTGACTAGGCAGGTATATCCTCGATGGGGTCGTCCTCATCGCTGGATATGTCAATGGGAATGGGTGTCCCCACCGGGCTCGGGCTCGGAGGGAAGATGTCAGCCTCTAGGCCCAGCAGCTCAGCTCCTAAGTGTCCTATTTGCATCATCAGTTCGTTATCCTTGTTTTGGAGTGCAACCACTAGTGTTTGGAGTTCGGCGACTTGGGCCTTGAGTTGGGTTATTTCATGATGGTCAGCTTCCCTAAGATTTCTCAGATAGTCCACGTTACTCTCTAGATGCCCCACTCGAGCTTTGAAGTGATTGACATGCTGTTGAGACTCGAGATATGCATTGGTCAGTTTCATCATCAGATTGGTCATGTTCGCGTTCGGTTCAGCCATCTAATGTCAACAAGGAAGGTTAGAGTTAGACATTTTTCAGGCAAAGTTAAGATATGCACGAATTTAAATCTATATGCAACATGCAAGTGCAAGTCCCTTCCCCATAAAAAAAATTTAGTTTGTTTTAAAATAAATTGCTAAAGGTTGGGCCTCTATAGTGGGCCAAAATTTAATATTTCTTTTGCTAAGATTTTGGGCTATGTAAAAAGGATTATAGACTTTTGGGCTAAAGATAATACTAGTAGTCAAAATAAATAGTTTTAAAAGAAATAGCACTTGGGTTTAAAAATAATGGTTTAAAATAATAGTAGTAGCTTTAAAAATTTTCCGGGCTCTGATACCAACTTGTAACACCCCGAATTTGATAACCCAGGCCGGGATGTCACCGCCGCATCTCCCTAGCAAGACACGGCTTCCCGAGCTCACTAAGGAAATGCAAGGCTTGTGGGTATGTAAAAGATTTAAAACATTTCAAGATTTAGTCCGGAAATTTATAATACTTAATACGATAGTAGTAATCATCATGCGCGAAAAAAAATAAATAGAGTAAGTGCAGCGGAAAGTAAATCGCGGCCAACATGGCCAAATCCTCGGGTTTAATAGACCTGGTAAAAACAGTACGATGCAGAATTTAAAATGTCCGTTATGATTTCCCCCAAGTGCATATGCAATGCGTCACTCGACATACTCTGTAAAAAGGAAAATGACAACGATTGTCAGTATAAAAATATACTGAGTAAGTTAATCCCTAACTAACAAATAAAAGGTGTTACAAGTGTTTAAACTAAAGATTTCGCTTATCGTGCGAGAATTAAAAAAATACATAATTTATTAGCAGCGAAAAAAAAAAACATGATTAAAGGGCTTAATCTTAAAAGCGTACTTTAAAGCATAATTTAAGATGCATAAACTTTAAATACATAATTAAAGACATGATAAATACGATTTAAGCATAATGAAACACTCACACAAGTCTTTTACTTTTCATCCCGTAGACTAAGAAGAGGACACCATACCGGGAGATCACTAACGAGGCAATCTCAACATAGGACCACTAACGAGGCAGTCCAAACAAAGGGAGACCACTAACGAGGCAGTCTCAAAGATAGTAGGACCACTAACGAGGCGATCCAAAAAGATAGTAGGACCAATAACGAGGCGATCCACAAATACAGCGCGCGAGATCACTAACGAGGCAATCTCAGATAGTAAGGAGACCACTAACGAGGCAGTCTCAAAGATAATGATAGCATGACGATCGGCTCAGCCTAGTGAACAGGATTTTTCGAAAGTCCGTATTTCAAAGTTATCAAATGATCGATATCGTGTTTTCATAGTTCGAGTTTTCTCAAGTTCGAAAAATCCTATTCGGGGCAGTTTACGCCTTTCTTAATTAAAAATTCGTCTTTTCTCCAAAAATTCTGAAATTTTTACAGTAATTCAAAAACACACACACGAACAACTTTCATGTTTTAAGTTTTTGGAAATAAGGTTCCGAAGTGAGTCGAAATTCGAGTTTATTGCAAGGAATAATTTCTGTCTTAAAAACTGTTTTCGTCACAGGTTCGTGCAACGCCGATTAAAAATCCATTTCAAAACCAATCGATGTGAAATTTTTACAGTAACTACACAACACTTTAAGGAACAACTTTCATGTTTTAAGAATTTGGAAATAATGAATTCTTGGTACTCAAAAATCGAGTGCAACTCGCTGCATACTCGCGGCCCTTAAAACGATCTTAAAACAGTTCTGAAAATTCGGCCGTTTGGCATATCAAATGAACACCAAAATCCGTGAAATTTAATATGCATAATCTAGACACAATTATCTACAACTTTTGTTTAGGAATGCAAAGTTAAATCATTCGAAAAATGGGTGAAAAACATGCATCAAGTTGAATGTAGAAATCTGTCACAGTTTTAAAACGTTCGGGTTGTCACAGAACGTTTACGGTGTGATTTGGGATAGCAAAACTTAATGTCAACGGCTGAAATTTGGACACAAGATAGACAAAGGTGTTAGGAACAACTTTTATGTTGAAAGGTCTTCGGTTTGAATTCCCGAAGGTCGAGTTTTATGCGAGTCTTTAAAATTGGACGAAAATAGGGTTTTTGAAAACCGATTTTTGTTACAAGCCTATATCTCGAGATTTAAACAACAAACAACCACGAAAATTTGTGAGTAAGGTTTTAACTTAGAATGATGATAGGGTCGCTGGATTGGGTTTCCGGACGTCCTAGGGTCACGACGAACGGCCAACTTCTCCGATCGCTTTTTGTTCGTTTTCCGACGGGAAATCGTAGTAAGGAAAAAGGGTTAGAATATGCGTTTCTGAGATCTATGGATGAATTGAAACTTTGTACAATAGCTTACCAAGAGTGTAGAGGGCAGGGGCTTGTCCCGGTCGTCCCGTCGTCGCCGGAATACTTGCCGGAAAGTGGTGTCGAAGGAGTTTTGAACTTGGAGAGGGAATTGAGGGTGGAGGCTTGAATGTTTTCTGAAAACCTAGGGTTTGGGGCGCCTCTAGGGTATTCTTAAGCCTTCCCCAAGGCTGAGATTCGATTGCCATGGTTAGGGGTGTTGTTTTTGGCAAGAAAATCGCCATGGAAGGAAAGTTTACACTTTCAGCACCTCTGGCGCGCTGGTGGCGCGCACCTAAGCTTTTGCCCGCGCGGAGCACGCGCGACCAGCATGGAGTCGCGACGTCTCTGTCCGCGCGGTGGCCGCGCGGCGGCGCGCGGACAGCGCGGGCCGGCCGGACCGGCCGGTTCGGCGGTCCGCGTGTTCCGTCGGGTCTTCCCTCGCTTTCCCCTATCGGTTTTTTACGTGTTAGCTCGATTCCCTGGGTCGTCTCCGTTTCGGAATCTTCTCCTTAAACTTGTTACGAGTCCGGCTTATCGCTCGCAACATTTCCGTGTCCTAATTAGCCTAGTCTAAATTGGTTCCAACTCCTCCTATCGTCCTTGTGATCTAATTCGTGATGTATTTTGTGATTTATTTCGTGACTGAACTTAGAAATTAGTTCTAAGCTGCCTACGTACCCTGTGAAGGGATCAAGTCATGACGTAGTTCAAAACAATTTGAATTTGTTTTTCCTCGGGTGTTACACACGCTAAGCAGGTCATCAAGATGTAAGACTGAGACAATTTAGGCTCTAGCTAGTGCTTCTAAGTCAAGGTTAAGCTGAATAAGGATGCTATCTAACAAAGACAAAGAACATTTTCCTTTAAATAATGAATGTATGTAAATGCATCCCCCCAAAAGGAATATTTATGCATTTTTTCAAGACTTGTCGGAACAATTATTATATAATTCTCATGGGTTTTAAATAGAATTCCTTTCCATGGAAATAATACCTTAAAAATATTTAAAATAATATTTAAATTTTTGGGCCTCTATATTGGGCCGAAAAATAATAGCTTAAAAATTTTCCGGACTGTGATACTACTTTGTAACACCCCAGTTTTGATAACCCAGGCCGGGATGTCACCGCCACATCTTCGCAAGCAAGACGCGAACCATTTCGAGCTCACTTGAGAAGATGCTAAGGCTAAGTCGCATCAATACTTAAAAACAATGCCCAAGTTTAACATGTCGTTTTAAAATGTCTAACATGCGTAAAATAATGCGGAAGCTATGTAAGGGCCAAACACGGCGAAACATAAGTTTGGAGTTCATAAAAGAATTTAAACCAAGTGCGACAAGTCTTCGAAAACTCCCATTCCATACTGATGGAGACATTCTAGACACATTTTGAAACAAATCTCATGAAGACTTGACAACAAATAACAAACATAGGCTGATATAAAATACACAACAAAACCGGACTTCATTAAAAATTGAATCTGACAGCAACTTAGAACAGAATACTAGATCGAATTTGGGTCATCAAATGAACTCCTAAAATTATGAAAATTTACAGCTATCATCTTCAAAATGTTAGGAACAATTTTTGGATGTTTTTCTCAGAAACGAATGGATCTAAGTCAAGAACGTGATGCAACAGAAACTAGTCATGAAGAACCCTAGTTGACGGATTTCATAAGTTATAGGAATATACTCATATCTCGATTTCTACTCAACCACAACTTCTAAAACTCGACGTGTATGATACTAACTTACTTTTTGTCGGATTAAAATCGAAAATCTCCTCTTTGGAATCCTTGGAAACGTCCAACACAGCCCCCACGGATCAACTCTTTCCTGATTGAACCTATTGTTAGAGTTGTGACCAAAATTCTTAGGTTTCAAGGCTATAACTCAAATCGAAACTGAAGAAATGACTAAGGAACAATCTTACCTAGTTGATGGATGGATTGGAGGGCGTGAACTCGCTCAAACCTCTGGAAAGAAGAAGAACAAGTCACAAACTCTCTCCAACACTCAAAGGAAAATCTGATTTTTGGAATAATGAAATGGGGGTGGTTTGGTGGATGGATTGGGGTTTATTTTGGATTGTTTGATGGTCCAATGACTGTCATAATGTTCCTAGGTAATGTGAGAACAACTTATAGCAGTCAATTCTCGGTTTCTACACTCCAAACCCCATTCAATCCACCTTATCCCACCTATGGTTCATTTAATCCACTCAATGTTCATGTACCAAACTTTATCCAACTTTGTAGGGGTTTAATACACTCAAAATCCATCCAAGGAGATTCTAATACATCCATAAATGTCTGAGAATTGATTAGGGATCGATTGGAATCGCCAAGCCTCGTAAAATGGAGCAAAAAAGTGTGGAACTGCGTTGGCCTTCGGCCACTGCTAGTGGCGCGCCGGCGGCGCGGTCCGCGCCATTTTTTTAAATATTAATATTAATATATTTTGTTTTTATTTAAAAATTAAAATGTGGGAATTATCCGGGTTTGTTGGAATAATTCGGTAAACTTATTCCGAGTCGTGATCGTCTGAAAATATTTAATTCCGCTCTATCGGAATTATTTCAATTTTAATAATTAATTCTAATTCTTTTAATTTTTGGATTTTAATTCTCGATGTCAATTTCTCGGGTATTACACTTGTATTCTATAATAAACATAACCCCATATATAAATATTCACAATTCATAATATTTAAGTATAAGATTAATGAAGTCGAATTAAATAAAGACTTTTAACATGAACTAGTATTGGTCCCACCCGAATAAGCAGGGGTGATATATATGCGATAACGATATATAGAATATAGTTAGAAATAATATAATAAAATATTATAATGTAATACTGATATATTGACGAATACGATATAACACACATCCAAATTTGCTTGAATTTTGTATGAATAATTATTATTCGTTAAAATATTTAGTCCAACAATTATGTATACTAGATTTTTCTCCCGCGCTCCGTCCACGGGGCTTCGCACAGCGGCGGATTGAAAATTTTTTCATTGGTATCACAAAAGTAATGAAAATTATGTTTAAATTAAGAATGATAGTTAAAATACAAAAACTATTAAAAAAGACTATGTTATAATTGATCATAGTGGTTGCACAAAGCCAAATTAAGCTAAATCTAAAAATTTTTGTAGCTTAAAATAGCATTTTATCAATTTAAGTGGTATCCCGTGCCACCGTAACTTTGGAGATTCGCCTATGGCTCCGCGTACGGGTAAACTAATATTAACTCGATTAATCAATTCATCTCCACCCTTTATTCCTAATATCATAATCTTGGAATCATAATTTTATCGTGATATCTATATTATTCTTTTAAGTTATTGTAACACCCGAGAAATCAACATCGAGTATTAAATCCGAAAAATTAATTAATTGGATTTAACTATCGCAATCGAAATAATTCCGAGAGAGCGGAATTAAATATTTTCGGACGATAGCAACTCGAAGAGAGTTATCGGATTATCCAACAAACATGGATAATCCATGTATGATTTTTAAAGATTAAAAATCATATTAAAAAAAAAAAAAAAAAAGGTTGAAGGGGCCGCAGCCTGGGGTGGCGCGGTGGCGCGCCACCACCTCAGTAGCAGCGTTTCAAACGCTGCTACGCGTTTCATGCAATGGTGAGCAATAATGGCGAGTTTTGGTTCATGGAATCGAGCCACTATGATCTCTCAGACCTTAGGGGTGTATTGGGACTCTTTTGGACGAATTTAGAAGTTTCTAGAACCCCTACATGGTTGTAAGTATAGAGGATACATGAACTTGGGGTTAAGATGAACCATGGTGTGTTAGGTGGAATGGATAGGATTTGAGGGAGTGTATTTCGAGTTATGGACTGTCATTAAGTCCCTCATACTTCCAAGATGCATTAAGCCTCCTCTTGGAAACCTGAATCACCTCATTCCCATCCTTAATCACCCACCAAACCTCCCCTCATTCACTAATCCGAAAATTCCATTCTTTTGAGTGTTGTTGAGAGTTGGGGAGTGTTCTTCACCATTTCCAGGGAGTGTTGGTCGAGTTCTAGGACTCCAATCCATCTCTCAAGGTGTTGGTAAGGTCTTCAACTCCTTCCTTAATCCATAAACTCGAATCCACCCTTCTTAGTAGCAATTTTCTCCCATATCTTATGAAATAGGATTCGTTCGGTAGATCTTGGAAGTGAGAGGCTGTTCCGGACGAATTTGGGAGTTCAACCAAGGAGGATTTCGACACTACACTCTTGAGAAGTAAGTTAGTGTTGTGCATCTCAAATTTTAGAGCTTTTGGTTGAGTATTCTTTGAGTTGTAGTTCGATTTTCATCCTATGCCAAAACTGTCTTTTAGGGTTTCTTCCGAGTAGATTTTATTGTTGTGCTTTTCTCGCCTAGATCCTTTCGTTTTTGGAAGAACTTGTCTAAATGAAAAATGTTCCTAACACTTTAAAGATGATCTCTGTAAATTTTCATAATTTGTGGACTTGATTTGGTCGTCGAAAACAGATCTGGTATTTTCTGAAGTGCATGATGACAGATTTCATTCCCTAGCATGTTCAGTTTTGTAGTCCGTATTACTCCTAGCTATGATCGTTTTTGATGGTTAGTTTCTTCATGAAAATTGTTCATCTATGTGTCTAGTTTACCCCTGTGAAATATCAGAATTTTTGGATCAACCTTCGAATTGTTATGGATTTTTAAGTAAACTGTGGTCGGTTGAACAGTGATCTCTGCACCCTTTTGGAAATAAGTTTCTGTAATGATTTTTTTTGGGCAACTTAGAGTCCGAATTTGCTAAGGCCTATTTCTGAGAAAAACGTTTATTTTGATGTCTCCTAGTAGCTGTAAAATTTTCAGAATTTTCTACAAAGGTTTACTACATTTCCTTGTACGAATTTGAAAACTGCTATGGTGTGTTCTTACCGATAAAATTTGGTCTCGTACGTTTTGATGGTTATCGAGTCGATTGCTACTCTTTTATGAATCTTATGAATTCTGGAAATGTAAACATGAGTTGTAATGATTAAAATGTGGATTTTGAAACTTTGTGAGTTTTGATCGAGTTAGATGCCCAATTTTTGGAGGGTAAGTGCACTTGGCGTGGGCTCGTTGGGCCGCCCCCTCTTTTTGGTGGCCAAAACGGCGCCAAGGAAATATTATGTTGCGTGATTATATGAGTCTATACTCCTAGGTGTATCCGTAGGGGTTACCTAGGGCTCCGGAGTGTGTCTGTATATGGTCCGCTGCTCTCACATTGTGGATACCGTCGGCTTGTGGACATAAGCGCCCAAGCGGGTAATTGATCCCAAACGGCTAAGGCCCAGGATCGTTGATGCCGGCAGCTTGTGGACATAAGCGCCCAAGCGGGTAATGTTTGGATGTCCTCTATCAAAATGAACATTGGTGTGGTAATGCGTAGAAAGAAATCCCCGTAAATTATTTTTACTCGTTTGTTAAATTAAATTCCCAACCTTCTATTTATTCTTCTAAAACTTTAAATTTTGTTATGCTATACATTAACTTACTCAGTACCGTTTGTACTGATAAAAAAATTGTTGTTTTCTATTTTTCGCAAAGTCATGGCTTGCCGGGATGGGATTTTATGAAGAAAAGACTTGTCGCATTTTACCGTTGTTTAAAATTTCTCGTTTTGGACTTGGACTTTGGACTTTGGTTTTGGCCGTCTGTTTGGCCCACGTTTTTATTTGTTTTTAGCTTCCGCACTGATTATTACTGTGATGCATGAGATACTCTGATTTTAATTCGGGCATGATTGAATAGTTTTTAAATTGTTTAGAAAATTTGATACAACTTAGCCTTAGCATTTTTCTAGATGAGCTCGACTTGGTTCGGGTCTTGTTTAGAAAAGTGTGGCGGTAATGCCCTGGCCTGGGAAATCAAATCCGGGGTGTTACAGTTATAATTAATTCTATTTATAAAAAAAAATTAAAGAAAATACATAAAAAATATTTAATTAAATTTATATACTATTTTCACTAAAAATATTTAGGAGTGTCAGAATTTAATTTTTTTGTTGTGAAAAAATAATTTTGAAAAGCTACATAATATAGATTAGAAAAAATGACTCTATCAGTAAGAAAATTTCAATACACTTTTTTCATAATTAATATGGAAAAGAAAAGATTGGACAAAATGTTAGGGCCTAAATTGGAAAAAAGTACTCTATCAGTAAGGAAATTTCAATATACGTTTTGATTATCTGTTAATTTTTAAAATATTATTTTAGGCCCTAATATTTTGACAAATTTTTTCTTTTCCATATATTGATTATGAAAAAATTTTGGTAGTTAATATTTTAATATAATTTAATTAAATTTTTATTATTTTTTCTGAAATAATAAAAATATTATGTATACAATCTTCCTTGGCTATTATACAAAAAAAATTATTATGTAAACAATCAAATAATTTATATATATAGTTGTAATCAATTATATCTTTTTAAAATATACATGAAGATTTTCTCAAGATTTTGTTATATTAATAGATAGACTTATTTTCTAAATATAGATATTGATGATGATGTATTCGATGACGTGTAATTAGTCAATGATTACGTGTGAACCCAATCTATCTACGTGTATTAATAAGAGCCGTTGATCTAAAAATGAGCATACAATGACAAATTAACCCTTTAAAATTAAAAATGATGAATTAGAATTAATAAGAACAAAATAGTCTGTACATGCCAAAAAGTATCCAGGATTTATTATATAGATAGATAATTAATTCACCAACAATTAAATTTATAAAAAATATTAATTGTTTAAATCTTGATTATTAATCCCGATAGTTTAAATAATAATGTATTATTTAAATATATATATGTATATAATATTCAACCAATATTTGACCCAAATAATGTATTTAAGTTACCAAATATTACTACATTATGTAAATCAATTATCACACAGTATTATGAATAATATTATTTTATTATATGTTGATAATTGGATTAAATATAAATACTATTTACATCGATAAAATTATATACATAATTTCTTATAATATAAAATATTTAGTAATCTACAGTTTAATCAAAATTTTAAGTAAAAAGTGATACGTGGTATACGCGGAAAAAATTAAAAGTATCTTTATGCCAAAAAAAATTCTAATCAAACAAAAAAAATAGTTAATTCAATTATGCATACATTTAATATAAACCATTGTTTTGAATATTAATATAATCAATAATCATACATTAAATATAGATAATTTAACATAATAGATATGAAGCAAATAAAATAACTAATATTTTAAGTAAACAAGTTATTATATTACATAATGGACATAAAAGATTAACTCAAAAAAATAAAGTTAAGCCCATTATTAGCCCATCACTATTCATAGCATCAAGAGGTTTTATATAGTATAGATTAAACACTATATATATTGTTTATAAAATGAAGTCTAATCGTAATATAAATCATATAAGATTCAACCAAAAAATATACTCCCTCCTGTTTTAAATAACTCTACGCTTTGTATAGTTGATACTATCATTGAATAACTTTGATTCAACTTTTTGCATAGTTATTGTTTGGCTTCGGTTGAGCCAAGGACATTTTTCTCCTCAAGGGAGGCTATCGAAAAGGATCAAACTGATTACGGGTCCGAAGATATGAGAATGCGCCCAAACTTGACTGAATTTTACTATAATCTCAATGGCAAAATCAAATACATAGGATAATCTACCAGTTGTTAAGGAACAACAGATGTTTAACCAGAAAATAGGTATCAAACTACCGGTTGTTAAGAAACAACGGTGGATTTGGAAAAGTAACCGCTACAAACTAGGTGTAACACCCCGGTTTTTCATCACCCAGGTCGGGATGTCACCGCCACACCTCCCTAGCAAGACACGGTTTCTCCGAGCTTGCTAAAGAGATGCAAGGCTATGGTTTTTCAGAATTTAAAACATTCAAACAGCCCATTTATATATAATTTAAATAAATAATACATCAAAGTTGCAGCGGAAAATAATATCTACATAGATGTATCGCAGCGGAATTTAAATATAGGGCCAACATGGCCTAATCACGGGTTAAACAGGCCCGTTCATACGAGATCTAGTCCAATACAAATATTCAAAATAATATATCACCCCAAGCTTCCCGTGTATGCATATGACGATGCATAATTCTCAACTCTGGAAGAAAAAGAAATAAAAATGGTTTGGTCAGCACTACGTGCTGAGTAAGTTAACACAAACATGATTAAGGGGTTTCAAAGCCATTATTTAAATTTAAAGGAAGCATGTGCATAGTGTAATTTTGTTCTACAACATGATAAAATAATCGCAAGACATAATTTAAAGGCATAGTTTAAATAAGGAAAATGCTCAAGTATTTCAGGATTTCACTCTTCCTCTTTTATTCGATATAATCTAGTATAATTTATTCTTGGGGAATCGAACCCGCAAGAAAACAGACAATCGCCCTTGGGGAATCGAACCCGCAAATACTCACATACATCCTAGGGAATCGAACCCGTAGGAATCAACACATATTCTGGGGAATCGAACCCGCAGAAAGACACACCCTGGGGAATCGAACCCGCAAGGTTTGACACGGACATCCTGGGGAATCGAACCCGCAGGAGAACATACAATCGCCCTTGGGGAATCGAACCCGCAAGAACTCAAACACACCCTGGGGAATCGAACCCGCAAGGTTTGACACAGACATCCTGGGGAATCGAACCCGCAGGTCAAACAAGTTTCGCAAATTTCACGAGTTTCATCAAGAGTTCAAGATTTGACTCGGTCAACCACAGTTTAATCTAAAATGCGTCTAAAATCAGATTTAATTTCAAAAATTCCGAAATTTCGCGTCTGACTCCAAAACGTCAAGATCTATAACTTTCGTGTTTTAACTTTTTCAATCCGAGATACCTAAATAGGTCAAAAACACTAATTTTCACAGGAGTATAAATCTGTCCGAATTTCCTAGGTCACAGTTTAGAGATTTCGAATTCTACCATACCAAATCAACTCCAAAATTAACGAAATTTGACAGAGATCATCTTAAGACATATATCTACAAGTTTCATGTTCAGCAAAAGATCTAATTCATCCTATTTCTATTGTCCAAAACTCCAACAAGTTCGGGCCAAGAATCTGTCAAGATTTCGAGATCCACATCCTAGCAGTTCGGTTTCGGGTGGATTTCATATATCAAATCATCACGAAAAATTCTGAAAATTTACGGAGGTGTTCTTAATGCATAGATCTACAACTCTTATGTTCAACGCTAAGCCTAGATCGGTCTAGATCCAAGGTAGAAATCACCAACAAGTTCGAACTAAAGTTCTGTCACTGTTTCAAGATCTAAACTCAAGGCAGGTCTGTTTGTGGTCATTTTCGGATATCAAAACAAGATTTAAAAATTATGAAAATTTTACAGTACATAGATCTATGTCTTAGGAACGTTTTTTCGTGTTTTAAGTTTTTCCGTTTGAAGTCGTTTTAAGGTTCGGAAAAATTAGACAAAACTGTTGCGCCGTTAAAAATCACATATGGACAGATTTACGAAAGATTTGCTCAAGTTTCTAGATTTGAATATTTTTACTACTCCCAAAACCGTGTAAGCGTTAACTTACTGATTTACGGATGTCTCGGCTCGATGATTCGGAGGCGTGGCTTCCACGTTCTTCGTTCTCCCTCCGAGATCCTTCGTTTTTCCTCAACGCGTCCGGATCGGGGTTTCGAATAGGAAAGAGATTTAATTAGGATTCGTTTTCGAATCTTGAATGGAAAAGAATGGTTCGAATCTTACCCCGATGATCGAAGACTCCTAATTTTCGTCCAAGTCAGTCCCTTGATTCGGTTTTGTGCCTCCGACGACTCCGGAATTAGGGTTTTGTGTGTAGAGAGATTTCGTAGGGTTTTGTAAAGATGTTCGGGGCTCCCAAGAGGGTTTATTTATAGATATTTAAGACCTAGGGCGTCCAAGATCTGACCCTAAGAGTCTAGAGTCGAAGATGTTCAACCGAAAGTCGAAAAATCCGGAATCGGGCGAGAGATTCACGCAACAAGCAAATCTGTCATGTGGCGCGCTCTTGTCGCGGTTTTCCCCATTGGGCGCGCGGTCACAGCGCCGTCCTGGCCTGGACTTCGGTCTGGGCCGGGTCGTGCGATCCGTCGGGCGTTTCCTCCTCTCTTTCGGACTTCTATCCCCCTATGTTCCCGGATTCGGATTTCCGGGGTATCTTCGGGCTCCGATTTCCTATCTTAATTTTTACTCGGATCTAAATTTATGTTTGGACTCGAGTTATTGAGTCCATCGGTGTTGGGTTTCCGTGTAACCATTTATTCGATTAAATTGTCTTCGGCTTCCCGGGTTCTTGGAATTTTGATTCCTTTTTAATTTAAGTTTCATTTCTCATCTTTTATGATTCTTTATCCCTTTATCATGTTTATTATATTTATTTATTTATTTATTTATTGCATTTATTTTATGTTGGAAAATTCTCGGGTATTACACTAGGCTAACATCTGGGAAAGCTGGTAAATGAAAGTTGTAAAGAAAGCAGTAAAAGATACAAAGAATTAAATTGCATAAAGGAATTTTGGGGTGGATTGGTCTCTCTTGATTCTGAGCATGACATCCCCTATTTATAGCCGGAGCTCTGGTAACCGCTCCCCGGCCGATCTGATGAGCCGATTCCGCATCCCTCTTTCGGCTATCCTTGGTCATTTTTTGGTCGATTGTTGTATCCTTTGTAATACCCCGGTTTTTGGTCACCCAGGTCGGGATGTCACCGCCACACCTCCCTAGCAAGACAGGTTTCTCCGAGCTTACTAAGGAGATGCAAGGCTAGGTATTGCAGAATTTAAAAGTATTTAAAAACAACCCATAAAATATAAGTTCGAAAATAATATCATAATTCAGCGGAAAACAATATCAGAGTATAAGTTTTGCAGCGGAAAATGTAAATAGGGCCAACATGGCCAAAACACAGGTTAAACAGGCCCGTTTATACTATAGTCTAATGCAAGAATTTAAATATAAAAGTTCCCAAAATCCCATGCATGTACATGCTCGAGTTCATTCCACATACTCTGTAAGAAAAAGGAAAATAAATGGTTGGGTCATCACAACTTGTTGAGTAAGTTAACACATACATGATCGTAGGGTTTAAAAGTCATTAATTTAACATTTAATGAAAGCATGATAATAAATCACATATAATTTAATTTACTTCGACTAACTAACTAATTTGCACAATTTAATTCATGGCTCTATTTAATAACACATTTCACTTGATTTAAAATAAAGACCATAATTTAATTTAAATAAAGCATTTAAATAATTTTAAATGGCATAAAAATAATTTAATTAAATTTACTTCCCCCTTACACCCAAGATTTCATAATTTCAAGTATTTTACGATTGCATTGCAATCTCAACAAATTTAGCCGGTAGCCCGGCGGCCGCAGCCGTATCCGCCATACCCAGTACCACTCCGGACCCTCGGGAAACCCAAATGGATATTCACGAGAATGTAGGCCCTTTTCTCATGCCGTTTTGGCAATATAATTTTCGCGCGGGGACACCATCGTACATAAATGCACGAAGTGAATCGTTAGGGGGCACCCTGCAGAGCACTCACCCCTAATTCTAATTGATCGAGTTTGTAAGGGGATTTATTTTACAAAATTCTGATTTCACTTAATTTATTCAAAAGATATTTCGACTCGTTTAATCTTAAAGGCTAATTTCACCGTTTCAACAAGATATCAAGATTTGACTCCGGTAAACCACTGTTTACTCTAAAATTCATTAAAAATCAGATTCAAGTCCGAAAATTCTAAACTTTTACCAGTGACTCGGAATCATAGAGATGAACAAGTTTCGTGTTTTAAGTTTTTCGATCCGAGATACGGAAGTAATAGAAAAAAGTCAATTTTTAACAGGGTAATAATCTGTCCGAATTTCATGTACAGCAGTTTCATAATTTCGAGATCTACCATAGCAAATCAACTCCAAATTTAACAAAATTTTATGGAGACCTTCTTAAGACAATTATCTACAACTTCCATGTTCGGCTAAAGATCTAATTCGGCCTAGAACCCTAGTCAAAAACGCCTACAAGTTCAGACCTGTGTTCTGCCAAGATTCTCAAGATTCGAATTATAACAGTCCGGTTCCGGGTCAATTTCAGATATCAAAACGCCACTAAAAATATTGAAAATTTTACAGGAGATAGATCTAAGCCTTAGGAATGTTTTTCGTTTTTTAAGTTTTCTCGTTTAAAGACTTTTAAGGGTTCGGAAAAATCATGGAAAAACGCTGCGCCGGTAAAGATTTCGTGTTGACAGATTTTCGATTTCTTGGTTAAGCTTTTAGATTTAAGTGTTTTAATCACTCCCAAAACCATATAAGTATTAACTTACAGATTTGTAGTCATCCGGGTTCGTCGATTCGGAGGCGTGGCTTCCAGTCCACCGTTTATCTCCTCGGTTCGTCGGGTTCTTCGTTCTAGATCCGATTCGGGGTGTAGAGAGGAAATAAACTAAGTTAGAATCCATTTTTGGATTGAGAACGTAAAAGATTGAAGGGACCAGAACTTACCACAATGTTGGAGATCTTCCGGATTCGTCCAAAACAGTCTTCGCCTTGGTTTCGTGCCTCCGACGACTCCGGGATTAGGGTTTTCGAACGTATAGAGAGTTGTAGGGTTTTGAAAAGTGTTCGGGGCTGACAAGAGGTGTTATTTATAGATAGGCACGACCTAGGGACGTCCATGGTCGGCCTTGGTGAGTCTTGAGCCGAAAGGAATACAACCGAAGTCGGAAAATCCGGATTCGGGCGAGTAAATCTCGCAACGGGCGAATCTGCCTGCTGGCGCAGCCGTGGCGCGCCGTTTGGCCATTCACCGTGCGGCCACCGCGCGGCTGCCGCCTGGACTTCGGTCCGGGCGGGTCGTGCGATCCGTCGTGCTTTTCCTCCTCTCTTTCGGACTTCTATCCCTCTATGTTCTCGGATTCCGATTTCCGGGGTATCTTCGGGTTCCTACTTCCTCTCTAAATCTTTACTCGGGTCTACATGTATGTTTGGACTCGAATTTCCGAGTTCATTGGTGTCGGGTTTCCGTGCACAATTTATTCCAATAAATTGTCTTGAGTATTGGAACTTTAATTCCTTTTTAGATTCGACTTCATTTCTCATTTCTTTCTCTCTTTATTTATTTAGTGTATTTATTTATTATTTATTTATTTAATTATTTGTTTTATGTTGCAAAATTCTCGGGTATTACATCCTTTGAGCTTTTATTCCCCTAAGCACTTCTTTTCTTCCTTTCCCTTGCTGGGCTCCCATTTGTCCCGATCGTCTGGCGCAATCACTAATTCTTGGCCCAATTTGCCCATGGCCATACTCACAGGGCCTTTCTGGCCTAATTAGTCCGGCCCAGTTGCCCTTCCACGGCCCATTACTTGGGTGGCCACAACAGATGCCCTCCTTACTTAGGTGAATTTCCAGTTTGGAAAAAGCCCAAGTAATCCTGATTTTCTCTTTCCCCCTTTTCGCGTTAACTCCCCCTGGGAATCCGGCAACGACCCTTTGTATCCCTTGGATCCAGTTATTTCTTCCTCTTCATCTCCGTCTTCTCCTTTCTCCGCCCTTTCCTCCTGCGTTCCTTCTTGCTCTTTTCTTCTGATCATTACTTCACCTCCAGTGTTTTTCTGAATGGAACAACCCACTCTTTCTCCCTGTTCTTCTAAGATTAAGAGTATTGAAGAATCCTTCGCCAATTTGACCTCCATTCGCCTCACTGATGAAGGTTTTTCCACTATCGGGCCCTTAGCTACTTCTGCAGAAGCCGATGCTTCCGTTTCCGCCTTCTTTGGTGATACAAAGACGATCCCCCTGTTTTCGGACCATTTTTCTCCCACTCTTTTCGGTACTTTTAGTACTTGGCCTACCGTGACTGCTGGATATAGATAAGACCGTTACAGTTTCTCCGGCTCTTTCCCCTGGATCCCTTCCTCGTTTTGCCATTCTTTCCAATGAAGTCAATCCAGGGTCTATCCTCCATTCGTCTAGCTCGCCCCCCGCCACTTCTGGGGTTTCTAATACTGAACCGATTGTTCCAGTGCTTATCAATCCTTCGGCGATTGTTCAATCATCCCTTCCTACTGTAGCTCCTCCTGATCCCTCTGTCACTCGTCTTTGTCATGCCGAACCGTCTTCTGTTGAAGAAATTCCTGCGTCCCCTTTTCCCAAAAGGGAAGTTCTAGACAATTTCTTTTCCCCAATTCTGCCATTTCCTTCCTTAGATTTTCCTGATAATTTTGAGGATTGCTTGGACGAATTAAACCGTCTGATCACCCTTTTCCGAATGTCCTTTCTGTCCAAACCAAACCTATTCTTTTGCTCATTTCTCATATTCAGCTCGCCTTTTCTGAGGAACTCCACTCTTCAAATCTGGGGGATTCCATCAAAGTCATATCTAACTGTGTCTTGCGTATGATTTGGAACTTCCTGGTATCCGAACTACTCGTAAAAAGCTTGAAGACGAACAAGCCTCCCTCGCTCTTTATCAAGAAGAATTTGATAAACACTCTTCTGAATACCAGGAATATATGGACAAGTTGTCTGGCAACAATGTCCTTAAGCGTCAATTTTCGGAGGACTTAGCTGCAACCCATCTTGAAATTGGCTGCCTTCAGCGTAAGGCACAAGATCTGGAGAACGCTCTGATTGGGGTAGATGCTGATTCGGCTCGGTTGCAACATTTCGTTAAACAACTCCTCAAAACTGCTCAAATTCCGAAGGCGAAGCTTACTAACCTTCGATGGGAAATGGGCTATCTTTCTCTGAAGTCGTCTTTTAGTGAGGAACCCATTGACGTCTTTCAAAGACTATGGTCGGATACTCAAGCAATGGTGCACCAGTTTCGCCCAATTATAGTCGAGTGGCGTTCTTCTTCAAGTGTCCCTTCTGCTTCTGCCCATTCTAGTCATCCTGTGGTTGATTCCTCTTTGAGTCATGAGATCAGCGCTCCAAACGCTTCTTTATCAATTCGTCCATCAGCTGGATATGGTATAAGCTGATTTCCCTCTTTTCTCTTTATCATTTATGTATCTTGTCACTTTCCTCTGTCTTCTAATTATTCTTTCCTTTCCAGACACCCAATCTGAATTTCTGCGGGACACGTCTGAACGTCTGTTATCTTCCCATCCAGACGAAGCTCATGTTTCAGCCGAAGATGAAGCTCGAGTACTTCAAGACTTTCAATCGGCATTGAATTCGGCTATTGGCTCTGGTCCTTCGGATAGTTCCCATACTGCTCGCTCTACTGAATCGGATGACGTCGTTACTTTTGATACCAGTCAGGATTAAGTTCGTTGTTATTGATGTTGTTTGCCCAAGTCCCCTCTTCGGCTGGATTTTCATTGTACTGGTTTTGTTATCTTCGATATGCTGGTTACATTATTTCGCATATTTTATGACTTAATCAGCTTTTTGGCCGATTCTGTACTTATGACCGTCATGCTTTCTTTCCATTTGTCGTTTTGCGCATTACTCCATCTGTTTTTCGTCCCCTCTAGGATTTTCTTTTTATGACAGGGCGATATTCTTTGCAGCTTTCTTGGGAATCTTGAAAACGTCTTTTCTATAGTTAGCATTTAATATTGACCGTTTCCTCCGCTGAATACTCATCTTCCTCCTATAAGTACCCGGCCTCTCTGGTCCTTTCCTCCATCACTTCCTCTGTTTCTCTTAACTGATACCAACATGGATTTCCCTTTCTTCTTAATTGATTCATTATCTCCAGTGCCCCCATGGTGCTCGGTTGATGCTTTCACGCAAGGATTTCCGGACGTGGTACGAAAATCCTTTGCTCATGTGACGCGAGTTCTGCTGATATCCTTATCCTCATGTTCTCGCGGGAGATGATCTCGTAGCACTTTTTCTAACATTTATCTCGACGGTCATATTCAAACCTTTAACTGTCTTTAAATATGGGTATGACCTGTCGGACCCTTGCTTATATTGGTCCCAAAGTTTTGGGTGACTGATTGATAATCACTCCTTCCTTTGGGACCTTATAACTCATTTTGTTCTGAAGGACATACCCCCTCGGACTCCTTTTTTGTCATATATGCCTTGTGGGGCATTCCTGTCGGAGCAAAACCTATACTTTTTCTTTCTTTTCCTTTCTGATCGGGGAGCAGGCTTCACTAGCACAGCCTCTGCGGATCTTATGGGCGGGAAGGATTCGGGGATGATTTTGAATGTCCTCCCCTTCAGGTCCTACTGACTTCCATCCCTTCCCGGCCCTATTAGAATAGGACGTTTCCCTTGTATATTGTATTTCGGACTATAGACGCCGCTTTCGGCTGAAGTAGCTCCTCTTTGTAATGTTCGTCCATGAAATAAAATGTTTACTTTTCTTGCTTAATCCCAAACTGAAGCATAATATTTCTTCATATATCTTGCATTAATTGGACTTGTCATTTGCTCTCCATTTTCGTCCACCAATATGTATGCTCCATTTGGCAATTTCGTCTGAACAATAAATGGCCCCTCCCAATTGGGGCTCCATTTACCTAATCGGCCATCCTTCTGTCTGGGTGGCCATATAACCTTCCATACTAAGTCGCCAACTTCAAATCGCTTAACACGAATTCTTTTGTTGTACCAATCGGCCACAATGTCTTTATTCTTCTGTAAATTCTCGAATGCTTGCACCCGATCGGAATTTACATCTAATAACTCATCCTTCATTAATTGATCGTACTGCTCAGCCGACATTAAGTCTGTTTGGCTTGTTCTCAAGGTCGGCACCGTTATTTCGGCTGGGAGAACTACGTCCATCCCGTACGTCAGCCAAAATGGTGTAAACCCAGTGGCTGAAGTCTTAGCATTCCGATAGGCCCAGAATGCCTCGGACAACTTTTTATGCCACTTCCTTGGTTGATCCTCAATCATCTTTTTATGATCCCTATTAACTGCTAATTTGTGGCCTTTGCTTGTACATTCCCCTGTGGGTAATATGGTGATGAGTGTACGATCTTTATTCCATATTCGTCTACAAAGGCCTTAACCTTCTCTCCCACAAACACTGTTCCTCTATCTGTTAGAATCGTCTGTGGAATTCCGAATCTGTAAATCAATTGCTTCTTAATGAATTCAATCACCTCTTCCTGGGAGATGCTGACGTATGCTTGTGCTTCCGCCCACTTCGTGAAATAGTCTATGGCCACCAAAACATACTCATGTCTTTTTGAAGAAGGATGAATTTTTCCAATAATATCCATAGCTCATCCTCGAAATGGCCATGACTTAATCATTATATGCAATTCTTCAGCCGGTAACTTCTGTATCGGCGCATGCTTTTGACATTCACGACATCCTTTTGCATATCTTTCACAATCCGTTCCCATATTCGGCCAATAGTATCCTAGCCGAAAGATGCTCCACTTCATTGATTTTCCCACACGATTTGCGCCACAGATTCCTTCGTGAACTTCTCCCATTACTCTCTTAGCGTCTTCTTCTCCTACGCATCAGAGTAATACTCCATCAATGGCTTGCTAAAGAGTAACCCTCCTACTATTATATAATCCATTGCCTTCCATTTTTCGGCTGGGTTTGCTTCGGCTAGATCTTCTAAAATTCACGCTATCTCTTTAATCCATTCGGCCTTCTCAGTTTTGGCCAAACGTATTTCCATGTTTCCTGCACTCGGCATTAGCCGATATCTTGCTGCATGCTGAGCTAATTCATTAGCCAATTCATTCTCGTTCCTTGGAATATACTCGATGTATACTTCATCAAACTCTTCTAATAGAACAATTGCCTCTTCATATAATCTGATTAGCTGTGAGCTCTTAACAGTAAAATCTCCCAATAATTGTTGAATAACCACTTGAGAATCTCCCTAGATCACTATAGCTTTGACTCCTTCGTCTATCACCTATCGTAATCCTGAGATTAATACCTTATACTCTGTCTGGTTATTAGTATAAGAGTTAGGCAATTGCACATGGTATTTGTATACCGTGCTCTCCGGTGTATGTAGTATGAACCCTGCTCCAACCCCTGAAGCAGCTTTAGAACCATCGAACATCATCGTCCATGCATTCAGGTATACTATTCCGATTTCGTCCATCACTTTTGGCCGAAATTGTTGTTCAATATCGTAGGATATTGGATGATCGGCCAGAAAATCGGCTACGATTTGTCCTTTCATAGCCTTTAGTGGTTGGTATTTCAAATCGTACGCATTTAATTTCATGGCCCACTTAGCCATTCTTCGGCTGCTAATTGGATCATTCATCATGATCCTGACTATGCTAACCGAAGCCACTACTATTACCTGCCTTGGCTGAATGTAGTATTCCAGCTTTTGGCACGCGTGACAGAGACTTAAACACAACTTGTGAATCGACGAGTACCTTAGTTCTGCATCTTTAAGAATTCTGCTCAAGTAGTAAATCGTCCGATCCCTTCCTTCTTCATGCTCTTGAGCCAATAAGGCTCCTATGAACTCCTCGGCGGCGGCTATATATAGCTTCAATGGTCGGCCGAGGACAGGAGGGACCAAAACCGGTGGGTTGATTAGAGCCTGTTTCAACTGCTCAAAGGCTCTTTGTTGGTCGTCTCCCCATATTAACTCCTCCTCTTTCTTTATTCTCAGCAGATCAGTTAATGGTTTTCCCTTCCCGGCTGCATTTGCCAAGAATCTTCTTAGAAAACCAATCTGGCCTAAGAATTTCTGTAGACTCTACCTATCATGTGGAGGTCTGGCTTCCTAGATAGCTTTGGTTTTATTCGCATCGACTTCTATGCCCTTGTTATGCACCAAGAATCCTAGGAAATTCCCCGCTTGTACTCCAAAAGCACACTTGGCTGGATTCATCTTAACTCCATGTAACCCCATCCTTGCAAATACTCTTCTCAGATCGGCCAAATGGCTTTCCATATCTTTGGATCGGACCATGACATCGTAGATGTAGACTTTCACACTGTCGCCTATTAAGTCATGAAAAACATAGTTCATGGCCCTCTGGTATGTGGCTCCTGCATTCTTCAAGCCGAATGGCATTACTACCCATTCGTATATCCCAATAGCTCCGTGGAATCTGAATGCAGTCTTATGTACATCTTCTTCGGCCATAAAGATCTGATTGTATCCTGAATATCCATCCATAAAAGATAACATTCCCTGCTTTGCGGCCGAATCAATTAATAAATCAACAATAGGCATCATGTACTCATCTTTGGGAGTGGCTATTGAGATTTCTGAAATCAATACAAAATCTGAATTTTCCATTCTTCTTTATCACAGGTACAATATTCGATAGTCACTCAACATGCTTAGCTGGCCTAATAAATCCGGCCGCTAACAATTTTTCTATTTCTTCCTTTATTTTCGAGACTATTTCAGGCGCTGCCCTCCTGGCCGGCTGTTTGTGCGGCCTAAATCCTTCTTATATCGATAGCCTATGTTCAACAATTGATCTTTCCAATCCAGTCATTTCTGTATAATTCCATGCAAAACAATCTTTGAACTTAATTAGAACCTCTCTAAATCGGTTGGGCATATGTTGATCTAAATTTGCACTGACTGGAACCTCTCTTGGGTGTTCGTCCGTGCCAACATTGACCATCTTCAGAGGATCTTGTGCTTTGAAATCCGGCGTCCGCTTCGGGATAGCGTCTATGAGTTCACTCCATCTTGGCTTCTCATTTGTAGACTCGAGTTCGGCCAATTCGAACTCGATCGTATCCTTGTCGTTTTCGTCCATCATTTAGTTTCTTCTACGTCTGGCCGTACGCCGGCCTGGTATCTGATTTCAAACCGCAGGTCCGTCCAGTCACACTCAACTACTTCCGGGTATAAGAAAATTTTGCAGAATCAAAAGTGGCCCTGGTTTACGGTCAGATAAACGAACCGCCGGTCCCCTACGACCGCGAGAAATGGTTGTATGGGTTCCTCGAATAGAACTGCATCAACCCGTCCAGCTGAACTGACTGGGAATGGAGGTTGATCACCATCTACTTCCACCACTATGCCATCGTTCTTCCAAAACCATATTTTCTGGTGAAGGGTTGATGGCAAACATCTAGCGGTGTGAATCCAGCATCGGCCTAACATGACCGCATATGGAACTTCCGCATCCACAACAAAAAACATAGTCGGAATTGAGATTGTTCCGACTGTGACATCTACGAGGATGCAACCTTTGGCCGCAGTTTGTGCCCCCACAAAGCTTAGTACCTTCATCCTCGTGGGTAACAAGTCTTTCTTTGTTCGGCCAATCTTAGTCAACGTAGACAATGGCATGATGTTGACGATTGCTCCACCATCAACGAACATTCTCCTCAGTGGCCTTCCGTTCACCCAGCCTTTAACATAAAGAGGTCTCACATGCTGAGACATCTTTGTAGTCGGAGGTAAAATCGTGCTAGGCTGGGCCACTGGGACGAATGCCTTATATCCTTCTTCCATCATCTTTTCTCCTTCGGCCTCTGGCCGAAGTGATTCCAGTTTGGCGAAACAGAAGTCCACCATGGGCTCTTCTTCGCCAAAATATTCTCCTTCCTTTTGACAGAATACCACAGCTGGTTCAGTATCAGACCAGTATTCTTCATTGGTTGTTGTGGTTGCGCCTACCATATTTGCAGTGGATCCAAAGTCGAACTTGAATTGCCCAATCGCAAAGGTCTCATTGTTTAGGACAATGGTTGGCTTTGGTTTCCATTCCCTGGTTCGCACTGGTCTAGGCTTCCATTCCTCTTTCGGCTTTGTGCGATCATTGTCGACCTCAAGCTTCTTTTCTTTCGGCCGAAGTTCAGTTTTATTCTTCAGCCGATCCTGATTGCCTTCTGTTGACATTCCCTCTCTTTCTTACTTTCGGCTGACCTCATACGAGCCGAAAACACCTTCTTCATAATTCTCCCCTCAGACGAAGAACAATCGTCCGGGAAGTCTTTTTCTATGTGCATCATTTCGTACTCTTCTTCATATGTCATGGCCGCTTTCAGCCGCTGCATTCTTCGTTTGAAAGTACGATATGATCCCTTCCCCCGGGACATTTCCATCTCTTGTCGTTCAGGCTGAGGTCTCAAATCGGCGATGGCCGAAATGCCTCTGCTCTGAGGAGTTTCGGACCCACTGGCCTACCTGAGTATTGGCCGGTGGTCTTCTAAATTTCTTCATTTCCGGAGAAACAGCCTCTTCAGGGACTGTAATTTGTATTACAATCTTTTCATTCCTTTTATCAGCCTGTTAACTTCATCTCCGAATCCAAACCATTTGTGATTATCTTCAATGTTGGCTTTTCCCTTTCGTCCTTAGGTTCCGGCTTCTGTTGTTCGTCCGACCGATTGATCCATTTGTTGACCTCGTAATCGCTCAGTCGGTCAAAAACATCCGAGACCTTCTCTTTTCCCTTTTGTGGAGAATCTAGTCTTCTGCAGAATCCCGCCTTTTTCTGAACAGATGGCTGAACTCCTAGCCGATCATGCACGGAGCTTTTGCTGGATAATGGTTGGTCCCCTATACGATCATGAACAAACTTGTTTTGATCGGGGTGCACCATCACCATGTTAGTAACAGGAAACGGGTTCTTATCGATAGCCATTAATCTGGCTGGGAATTTCAATTTCCCGTCGTCAACATGCTTCTGAATCATCTTCCTGAAATTCCCACAGACTGTTGTAGAATGAGTAGCCGATCTATGAAATCTGCACCACCCAGCCTCCATCTGTTCTTTCGTCGGCTGTGGATGATTCCCCCTAAACTCGAATAATCCATTCTTCATGCAATAATAAAAAAACTCATCCATCTGAGAGAGATCAAAAGAATAAAACCTCTGAGATTCGTCCCTGACTTCTCTTTCCTTTTCCTTGCCTCTCACTATCCGAAGACCTGGACAAGTCATCGGCTTCTTGATTACCAACTCAGCTCTTACAACTTCAGCTAGGGCAGGGACGTCGTCCATGTTGAACACTTCTCCAACTTCACACTTATCCAATGATTCTGTAAATGATGCAGCCGACTGGATAGGTTGTGATCGTCCACTCTGACTTCGGCTTAAGTTAAAAGCCGCTTGTTCTGCCAAATAAGTCTCCATCCTTATGGCTTCGGCCGTCAGTTCGGCCACAGTCCTTGGTCTTGTAAACATCAATCTGTCCTTGATGGCAAACTTTAGATTCTGCTTCAGGATCTGAATGTATTCATGCTCTGGTAGAGCATCCTTTTCATTTGAGCCTTGATAGCGTAAAATCTCTCTAAAAATTCATTAACTGTCTTTTCAGCCTTCTACTTAGTAAATGTCAGATCTACCACTAATACCTCAGGGCTGGTGTTGTAGAATCGGTCATGGAATAACCGTTCCATTTCGGCCCAAGTATTGACTGATCTTGGTGGCAGATTAATATACCACTCGAATGCTGGACCAATAAGTGATAAGCTGAACAAAATCAACTTATAGAAATCATTCTGTGCTATCCTGGTGCACTGAGCCGTGAATCGTCTGATATGCTCAATAGTCGATCGGCCGACTTCTACTGAAAATGTGTTGAAATCAGGAACCTTTACTCCTCTAGGCAATGGGTATTG
The DNA here is from genome assembly GCA_030278955.1 of Hygrophila difformis. NCBI lineage: Eukaryota > Viridiplantae > Streptophyta > Magnoliopsida > Lamiales > Acanthaceae > Hygrophila > Hygrophila difformis. The sequence goes on from JAOANR010000005.1 coordinate 22,556,297, forward strand.
CTCTTCTATGTAGTCAGGATACGTTTTCCTGTACATCGGCTGGTTTTCCTGGCCGATGAGGTTCCCGAATTGCGTATGAATAATTTCAGCGATGAGTTCCCTATCAACCAGTTGTGGCTGATTCTCCTGCTGCGGTGGATATTGTTGCTCTACCGCTAGAGCAGGTGGTTGCACTACTGGCTGAGGAGGTTGATATTGCTGCTGCTCGTACCTTTGTTGAGGCAGGACGAAAGGCCATGGTCCCTGCCCTCCAGCGGCTGATAAGCCTGCTGTTGGTAATTATGAGGATTTTGCCCCACAGGTGGTGGATTTTGCGCCGCCTGTGCATTCTATCTTCCGATCGGATACATATTCCTCGCTAATTCGACTCTAAACATCGCTGGTATTGCTGCCAGTATATTTCCTTCTATCTGACGAACCGAATTGGTAACCGTCGCTTCCACCATAAACTGAACATGATCTCGGAACCGCGGGGTTAGATCATCATGCGGAAAATCCTGAGTATTAAAATTCGATGGTCCAGGGAATCCTGGAGGGAATTCACCTGGTTCTCCTGTGCGCTCTTCCTGAATCGATGGGAAATCAGTCCTTGCTGCCATATTGATTGCCGGAGTTGCATGTGGATCAACTGCCATTTTTTGTCCCACTGGGCGTGTCTGTTTGGCTTTGGTTGAGCCAATGACCTTTTTCTCCTCAAGGGAGGCTATCGGAAAAGGATCAAACCGGTTACGGGTCCGATGATATGAGAATGCACCCAAACTTGACTGAATTTTACTATAATCTCAATGGCAAAATCAAATACAAAAGATAATCTACTAGTTGTTAAGGAACAACGGCTGATTAACAAGAAAATAGGTACCAAACTACCGGTTGTTAAGAAACTACGGTGGACTTGGAAAAGTAACCGCTACGAACTAGGCTAACATCTAGGAAAGCTGGTAAATGAAAGCTGTAAAGAAAGCAGTAAAAGATACAAAGAATTAAATTGCATAAGGGAATTTTGGGGTGGATTGGTCTCTCTTGATTCTGAGCATGGCATCCCCTATTTATTGCCGGAGCTCTGGTAACCGCTCCCTGGCCGATCTGATGAGCCGATTCTGCATCCCTCTTTCGGCTATCCTTGGTCATTTTTTGGCCGATTGATGTATCCTTTGAGCTTTTATTCCCCTAAGCACTTCTTTTCTTCCTTTCCCTTGCTGGGCTCCCATTTGTCCCGATCGTCTGGCGCAATTACTAATTCTCGGCCCAATTTGCCCATGGCCATACTCACAGGGCCTTTCTGGCATAATTAGTCCGGCCCAGTTGCCGTTTCACGGCCCATTACTTGGGTCGCCACAACAGTGCCATGAATCGATTAAGCACTAGTTTAAGAAAACAAAGGATGAAGAACACATAAGGGAAAAATAAAAGGATAAGGAGGCTACCACTTTGGATATCCCAACCCGAGAACCGATTGTGTTCGGCAACGAAAATAATAAAACCCTAAAAATATCCATGCAGAAGATATGGCCTAAGGCCTGATGCAGTCTAAAGGCATCGATGCGGTTTACAAGGCAAAAGACCGCATCGATGCGAAATGAAAACAAAGAAGGAAATAAAGCGAGGCAGTCTCTGGGAGGCGATGCGGTTTAAACCACATCGGATAAACCACATGCAACGGAAATTGCATGAAGGCAGCAGCAGGGGCGATGCGGTCTGAGACGATGCGGTCTAGACCGCATGTGGTAATCCGCATGCATTTGAATTGCAGTCCTGGGATTCTTTGGAGGCGATGCGGTCTGTCTGAGGTGATGCGGTCTGTGCGATGCGGTCTATTGTAGACCGCATTGGGTAAACCGCATTCAACGGATTTGAGGCTGGAGCATACTCTGAGGTGATGCGGTCTAGACCGCATCATTTCTTGCGGAGACCGCATCAAGGCCAAAATGTTGGAATTTGGCAATTCCACTCTTGTTTCCTCGATGGGGCGGCCTTCCGCTTCGTTTAGGCTCAAAATGGTCTTGATCCCTTCTGGAAAGTGTTGGCTCAAATTCTGCTCTCATTCCTCTGCTTCCTCGGACAGTATCTGGGATACTGCTTTGATGAATCGTGTAGCACGTTCTCTGGAACATGGGCCTTCTGGTATGATCAGTGTCCTTATTTTGGCTCCCATGCCATCCCTACCCCCTTGGGGAGGTTGATCCATCAACCGACCAGCATCTTCCTCGTCCCGTTCGAACAGCGACAGATCTGCAACATTAAATACAAGATTAACATGGCATATTCTTCAGATAATTGTAATTTATAAGCATTATTATTAATCCTTTCTAAGACACGAAATGGCCCATCTCCTCGTGGAGATAATTTGTTGCGTCTGCTCGTTGGGAACCGCTCCTTCTTCCAGTTCAGCCACATCCAATCACCTGGGTTCAGTTTCAGCTCCTTCCGACCTCTGTTGTTATACTTGGCCTATCCTTCTGCAGCTTTGACGAGACTGTCTTTCACATCCTTGTGCATTTCCTTGATTGCCCTTGCCCTGTCCCTGCCATTAATGTTTAAGTGCTCATTGTGAGGCAATGGCAATAAGTCCAGTGGCGTCAGTGGGTTAAAACCGTACACGACTTCAAATGGCGACATGTGTGTGGCACTCATACGTGTCGGTTATAGGCAAACTCAATATAAGGTAAGCATTCATCCCAACTTTTACTGTTAGAAGCAGTAACTATCCTAAGCAAATTGCCTAAAATTCTATTAACTGCTTCCGTTTGACCATCAATCTGTGGGTGATAAGCAGTGGAAAATAACAGTCTCGTCCTTATTTCGGACCACAAGGATTTCCAAAAATAACTTACAAATTTTGCATCACGGTCGGATACAATTGTCCTTGGCACACCGTGGAGTCTTACAACTTCCTTGAAGAATAATTTGGCCACGTGGTGTGCGTCATTTGTTTTGGCACAGGGTATGAAATACGCCATCTTGGAGAACCTGTCAACCACAACAAAAATAGAATCTTTAGCTCGTGCAGTTCGTGGCAATCCTAAAACAAAATCCATAGATAAATCAATCTATGGGCCGTTAGGTGCCGGCAGTGCTTGGTACAGCCCGTGAGGCTTGGCGGTCGAGTTGGCCCTCAGACAGGTTATGCATTTGTTGATGAAGTCTGCGACCTGCTTCTCCATCCCTGGCCAGTTGAAACGTTCTGTCAGTACGCTCATTGTTGCAATCCTTCCAAAGTGTCCCATCATGTCTCTAGAATGAGCCTCTGTGATCAATAGTTCTCTGACGGACCCTCTTGGTATACAGAGCTTGTTTCCATAGTATAGAAACCCGTTCAACTGAGAAAATTCCTTGAAGGCTATTTTCTCGGCCTTCTTGTAGATTTCTCCAAAGTCTTCATCCTGAGCATATAAATTCTTTATGTGCTCGAATCCTATCAAGTGTGTGGTTACAAAAGCTGCTAGACTCATTCTCCATGATAAGGCATCAGCAAACATATTATCTTTTCCTTTTTTGTAACAGATCACGTACGGGAATGATTCTATGAATGAGCTCCATCGGGCATGCCTTGCGTTCTTCAACTGTCCTTGCCCCCGGATGTGCTTTAGCGTCTCATGATCTGTGTGTATAACAAACTCTCTTCCCCGCAAATAATGTTTCCATGTCCTCAATGCATGTACCACAGCATATAACTCTTTGTCGTATGTGGAGTAGTTCAGCTGGGCTGCTCCAAATTTTTCACTGTGGTATGCAACTGGTCTTCCATCCTGCAACAATACTGCGCCCATGCCGGTTCTGGACGCATCACATTCGATCTCAAATGGAAGGTCAAAGTTGGGTAGAACTAACACCGGCGCGTGGGTGAGTTTTTCCTTTAGCTCATGGAACGATTTCTGCTCCTTGTCTCCCCATTTGAACTGGAGTCCCTTCTTCAGCAATGACGTCATGGGTGCAGCAATGATACTGAATTGTGGTATGAATCTTCGAAAGAAGCCACACATGCCTAAGAAGCGTCTTACTTCATTGACGTTGGTTGGTGGAGTCCATTCAGAAATAGCCTTGATTTTGGACTCATCTACTTTCAGTCCATCTTTTCCAACCACAAATCCTAGAAAGGTTACTTCCGGCACATGGAAAGTACACTTTTCGAAGTTTGCATACAGCTCTGCTTTCCTAAGCTTGATAATCACCTGCAAAACATGCTTAATATGATCAGAGTCGTTGTGACTGTAGATAAGAATATCATCGAAATATACAACACGAATTTTCCCATACACTCCCTTAATTTCATTCATGAGCCTCATGAATGTGGATGGAGCGTTTGTGAGACCGAAGGGCATCACGAGCCATTCGTACAACCCGAACTTGGTCTTAAATGCAGTCTTCCATTCGTCGCCCGGTTGCATACGAATCTGGTGATATCCGCTCTTCAAGTCTATCTTTGTGAAGATGCTCGCTCCTCCAAGCTCATCGAGCATATCGTCAAGTCGTGGTATCGGATGGCGGTATTTGATCGTAATTGCATTGACAGCTCTGCAGTCGGCGCACATCCTCCACGTTTCGTTTTGCTTCGGTACCAGAAGAACTGGCACTGCACATGGAGACGGACTCTCCCGAACCCATCCCTTATCCAAGAGTTCTTGGACTTGTTTCTGGACTTCCTTAGTCTCATCCGGGTTCATTCAGTAGGCAGGCCTATTTGGTATGGATGCTCCTGGTACGAAGTCAATCCGACGCTCTACACCTCTTAAAGGTGGTAATCCTGCTGGCAGCTCTTCGGGAAAAACATCCATGTTGTCCTCTAGCATCCTGCGAAAGTTTTCAGGCACATTAAGTGTAGCAGGAGAGTTCTTAGGAGTTTCTTCAATAGGTTTGACAAAGGCAAGAAAACAGTGACCTGGTATGGGTGTATCTTCAATGGTTGCTTCCAGCTCATGCTTTGTCAGTAGCAAACACCTCTCAGAACCTGTCAAAAGTAAAGGAGATTGATTAGAATTATCAGAGTTAATCACAATTCCCTTACCCTTCTGTTTTCTTTTGTACTCCTCTTCTTCCTTCCGGATGTTTTCCACCAAGTTGCGATGATCAATCTTAACAGTCTTTGGTGGTAGTAACTTCATCATGATTCTGCTTTGTCCATCTCGGAACGAGAGATTGTTTTCGGTGCCTCTGTAAATCACGCGCTTGTCATACATCCACGGTCTCCCTAGTAGCACATGGCAAGCGGTCATGGGAACTACATCGCACAAGATCTCTTCAGAATAGGGTCCAATAGTGATCGGAACCCGTGCCTGCTTTGCGACTTTGGTAGCCCCATACTCGTTCATCCAATGTAGGTTATAGGGTTTCACGTGGTCTTGCATTGGTATTCCCAACCTGCGGACAGTGAACAGGCTAACAGCATTAACACAGCTCCCATTGTCTACAATTAATCAGGCAACATTGCCTTTAAATTTACAATGGTAATGAAATAAATTCTCCCTTTGTTCCGGAGTATTGCCCATTGGCTTGTCAGCTTTCTCGGCTGTGAGTGCTCTCACTACGATGAAGTTGGTCACATATTCTTCTTCATTCTCCTCCAAGACTACTCGGCTCAGATCGCCCTCGTCTGGATATTGTCCATTGTCATCGTCTTCATGTTCAGCTTCTGCTTCATCATACTCTTCATCAAAATCAACCTCTCTCCATATACCGTATTCTATCATGACCATTTGTCATGCTTTCTTAAAGCAATCTCGGGAATAATGGCCCTTTTGACCACACGTGAAACAGGTAACATCCTTGACGTCCCTCTTGGGTTTGTCTTGGTCGTCCTTCCTGTACTTGTATGGATATTTGAAGTCTTTACCCATCTCAAAGGCTTTAGGCTTGTTGGGCCTATCATCTTACGGTGCATTGGGCTTTCCGTATTTGTCAGTGGGTTTAGACGGCTGTTCATTTGATCGGGTCGTCCAATACTTGGTAGTGTTGGAGAAGATCGTTGATTTGACCGGTCTATCCCTCAATTGTCTGTCAATTTCTATGGCTAATTGAACCAGATGTTCTAGCCCAGTATACTCTCTCAGCTTTATTTCTGCTAGGACTTCTCTCTTTAATCCTCTCTTGAATCTGGCTATCAGTAGCGGTTCGTCTTCATGAATCTGCGCTCTCTTCACGAGGCGTTCCAAATCCTTGTATTATTTGTCTGCAGTCCTGTTGCCCTGCACACAAAAATTGACTTTCATATACAGTTCATCAAAATAATTACTAGGAAGGAATCGATTCTCCATAGCATGCATTAATTTAGCCCAAGTGGAAACTGCTGGGTGCCTAAAACGTTGATTGTCACGTTGGAACTTTTGCCACCATTCTAAAGCGTATCTTTAAATTCACACACAGCGCGTTGGATCTTTGTGAATTCATTATATTGTTGACAGTCACAGATCAATTCGATGGACTGTCTCCAATCGATGAATGCCTCCAAATCACTTGTCCCTTTGAACGCTGGGATGGTGAACTTGATCCCTCGCATATCAGCTTCCATTCTATTTTGCTCAACGGGTATCTGTCCCTCATGTGCGAAGTCATCCTCAGCTTGTTGTTTCGGTACGGGTTCCAGATTTAATCTCTGCCGAAAGGCTGATGTAATGGCGGTCTGGGAATGGCTGCGGCTGGTGCTGGAGGTGGAGGGTGCTGGAACTGGGCATTTGTTGGAAATGCGGGCCGTGGAGGTGTCGGGGCTGGGACCCGTGGGCCTCGTGGACCTTGACGTTTGTCGTATGTTCCAAAGTGCAATCCTTGTTCGTCAATAGTTGTTTCAGCCTCGTCCATTACGGATTGGTGGATCCCGCTAGTGCTTCCGGGAGTAAAGTTCAGAACTTGTTCTTGTATGGCAATTCGACTTGAGACGTCAATCATGGTGTTGGCAAGCGCGCGGACACGATCGTTCATAGCGGCTATGCTTGCAACATTGGCATCTACGGTTTGGCGCATTGACTCAAGTTCGGTTTGCTTGGAAGTGGTTGCTTCCAGATTCTTTAGTGTTGCCATGATGTCTCGCAGCATTGGTTTGATGTTTTCTGCATAATGACCAGAAAGAGAAAAGAAAACTAGATATGTGTATAAACTATCAGTAGAAATCAACTGAATTTGAAGAGTGATCTCACAAGTGTATCCTCACTGAAGGTCCTGAATTTTCCCCACCATTTGGTTCGATTCCCCAGTAGAGTCGTGCTCAATCATATCAGACAACCAGCAATGGATGGTAGAAGAAATAGGATAATGGACGCACAGTGCAAGATTCAGAATGCAGAGTCCGACTCGATCAAATAAAAACACAGAGTAGTGTGTGAAATGATTACTCTCAATTAATTAAACAGTTTACCACGTTAATCAGCTATGCAACAGATATCCTCAATCCTCACAATTTAGAAGTGTAAGTAAAAACCTCACAAATATAAACGCTCGGAAATAACTATCTGCCTCACTCACACAACCCCAAAATAACTATCACCAAACTGTTGGAAAACAACTCGGTAACAATTATTGTTGAGGAACTCCACTAACTGCAATTGCAGACGGAGCTTCAACTCTGTGACTTGTGAACTAAATCAGCGGAACAGTGCGAGCACTTATTCCTCGAGGAATTCCAATATCAAGTGTGAACACTGACGGAACTTCAACCCGATTGATTGTTCGTGATTTAATTCAGTGAAGTCGTACAGTAAGAAAAATATGCAATCCTAAAAGACTTAGAAACATTTTGCAAATTTAATTACACAAGTGATGTGGTTTAATGAAGCGATGCGGTTTAATAGGAGAGACCGCATGGATAAGAACACATCAAGTTTGGACACTTGGAAAAATTTTCGGAATATTTGAACTGAGGCGCTTTGACTGATGCGATGCGGGTTAGTATTGTGATGCGGTTTAATGCAAACCGCATGCCATTGACCGTATCGAACACTTAGAAAAATATTTTGGAGTTTTGTGCGGGCGATGCGGTTTAAAAAGCTGATGCGGTTTAATTGCGACAAGACCGCATCGATGGGAAAGGCCGCATCGATTACAAACAATTAGCAGTTTATGAGATTTCTGGAGCTTGGACAAGGGGATGCGGTTTAAAAGGGTTCGATGCAGTTAAGCTTTAGACCGCATGAGAACAACTAGGCCGCATCGATATGTCTCTATCAATAAGATAGTGACCCACTCGAGTTTGTTCCAACAGAATTGGCAGGAAATTAATTCTCCACTCACTTTTGTACTACCCGAGACACACTTGTTCCCCAAGAAAACAAAATAACACTCCCCAATAAGCCCTATAAGATCAAAATCAAGATACCCAAGAACAATTTGAATGTGCTCAATAAATGCAAGAACATTCAAAAACCCAACACTCAAAATGAGGATTCCAAAGCATATAACACCGATTAATGCTTAAAACAGATATATCAATCCAATTTAATCACAATAACACAAGATCTAAGAATCATAAAGCAAAACATACCAAGAATATGAGTTTTGACAAGAACTCTCTAGAATCCTAAAATATTCATATCTCACTCAATACTTGGCCAAATCAAGACAACCTTATATAAATCTCTATGTAATCAGCTCAATGAACATGAATATGCAATCAGATTTGAGAAATATCAAGATCTAATGCACGGAAATCGATGGAACAATAAACAGGATAATGGGCATTCAAGAACAAACACTATTTTTGGATTTTTGATATAATAGAAAGATAAACTAGGCCTAATCTAGCTCTGATACCAAAACTTATACTGCCATGGATCGATTAAGCACTAGTTTAAGAAAACAAAGGATGAAGAACACAAAAGGAAAAACAAAAGGATAAGGAGGCTACCACTTTGGATATCCCAACCCGAGAACCGATTGTGTTCGGCAACACCATCGTTTCCCCTAATCGTAAATCCGGATGGTGTTCAATACGATCAAGCACACCTCTTGCTTGAAATGGGGATGACCTATTTATAGGCATCCGAAGGTACGAGGAGTTCAACAACCCTAGCTGGAAAATCAACAAGCAACGAAAATAATAAAACCCTAAAAATATCCATGCAGAAGATATGGCCTAAGGCGTGATGCGGTCTAAAGGCATCGATGCGGTTTACAAGGCAAAAGACCGCATCGATGCGAAATGAAAACAAAGCAGGAAATAAGGCGAGGCGGTCTCTGGGAGGCGATGCAGTCTAATCGATTCGGTTTAAACCGCATCGGATAAACCGCATGCAATGGAAATTGCATGAAGGCAGCAGCAGGGGCGATGCAGACTGAGATGATGCGGTCAAGACGATGCGGTCTAGACAGCATGTGGTAATCTGCATGCATTTGAATTGCAGTTCTGGGATTCTTCGGAGGCGATGCGGTCTGTCTGAGGCGATGCGGTCTGTGCGATGCGGTCTATTGTAGACCGCATTGGGTAAACCGCATTCAACAGATTTGAGGCTGGAGCATAGTCTGAGGTGATGCGGTCTAGTCGATGCGGTCTAGACCGCATCATTTCTTGCGGAGACAGCACGTTGTCTGGAACATGGGCCTTCTGGTATGATCAGTGTCGTTGTTTTGGCTCCCATGCCAAACAGTTATATAAAATAAAATATAGTCAAGTGAGATGTTGGATTCGTCTAATCGTGTAGTTTTGTAACATCAAATTTTATAATCTTTTGCTTATATAACTACAAATATGTATTGTATTGTGTAAAATGTTGGATGAATGAAGTTTTAAAAAATTGAGGGAGTATTAATTAAACAAAAAAAAATTAAAGTAAATATTGTATTATTAAATAAATATTGTGAAATAAAGTATAATTTTTTAAATATATAAATTAAAAAATATTGATTTGTTCCAACCTATTTCTCCTTCTAGATTCATCTGTATAAGTTTTTTTTTCTATGCCAAAAATATATCTATATCTAATATATATAAATACAACACCGTAGTTTTCCACAGTTGTTCGTATATTTCAACAGTTGTTCCCTTAGGAACAGTGCTGAGTATCGAGCACAATTTCATACCCAAAGTTCGATCTTCAGGCCTGCCCTAATTTCATTTCCCTCTAACAATCGCTTTGATTCTGCGCTGCTTGCTCCACCGTCGTTGCCCGTCTCCTGCTGTGCGTTGTGATCCTCCCGAAGGGTGCCGCGAACCGCCGAGCCTCGTTCCCCGCTGGGTGGCACCCCCGTCGCTTTCGTTGCGTCGCCGCTTGCTGGGGTGCGCCGCCAGACCTCCATCTCGCCGCTCCTTCCCGCTCTGCCCCTTCCTGTCCCTCCTGCAAGCCACCAGCCCTTCAAGCGTCCATTGGCGCTATCAGCACCTCCCTCTCCCGCCGTCGCGCCTGCGTCGCTCACCGGCGTCATTGCGACGTCCCTGCGGCCCCTCTCGAACGGCCCGCGTCGTTCACCAGCGTTGTTGCGCCGTCCGTACGGCCCTCCACTCGAACGGCCAGAGGCTTTGGCAGCGGTGTAGTCAGGTAGGAAAGGTTCGTCAATTGATTCAACCCAAATTCTTTTATTTAATAGGGGGTTTTTCTTTTATTCAATCCTAATTCTGGTATTTAATTTGAATCCTGATCTGAAATCCGTAATCTTTGCAATTGTCACCTCTGCTTGCCAAATTGCTATGCCGAATCCTTCCCTTTGTGTTGCGTGCTCCGCGTGCCCATTAAATTTGTGTGTCAGCCTACATCTGCTGTAAGCCATGGCTCATTTCTTCAATTGCGTCAACATACTCCTTTTTATTGCTTCTTTATACTGTGGGATTTGCTTCCCACAGAAAAAATCGTTGTGTTTCAGTTTCATTTCGTGATGCCCACTCTGCATTAAGTTTATCGAATGCTCTATTGGAGGTCATTCCCTGAAAATAAATACAGTCATTTCTGTGTATTGAACCATGGTTCTTCAAAAAGAAATAGTTCTGTTTTGCTTTATTAGTTTGTAGATGATGGTGGGTGCACTTCAAGTTTCGTTGCACCAAATTGATGCTTCCTATTTATAGAAAATGAAAATGACCCGTCGCTCATTTGTTTATCAACTCTATGCAGAGTTTCGCCATATCTCTAACAGAATACTAAGTGCCCGTATGTTCAATGTCTCGACGGTCGCCATGCACTTCCATACATTATTGCATCCGAATTCGTCTCAGGAATCAAACCAAACAGGTTGATTTACATTGATTTTCTCTCTTTCCATGCTTTTTGTTTTATTCCAATTTACGCGCACATATCTTGTCGGGAGATCTGCTGCTTGTGCTTTTCTTTTGAATGCTTTATTGTGTGCGTATGTGGATTTGATCATTTTTGTTCCATCAGGTGTTCGTTCTTGATGTTGTAATGCGTTGTTTTTTTCAAAATGAGCCTAATGGCGGCTAATCCAAACTTAGAGATGGGGTTTTTATTTTCCCATTTTGGAATCTTTTTTTTTTTTTTTGCTTTCCCGATTTCTCTGTTCGGGGTATTTTATCTGTTATGTTTTGATGATAAGTATATTGGGGATTTTAACATGAGCTGAAGAGGCAACCTTGCTTTGTCGAAGTTTTGCATTTTTTTTTTGAAATATTATCTGTTCTTAGATTGAAGGTTTATATTAACCATTTTCCCCTTTCACTTGACTGATGTAAGCTTCTGTTTTGTATTCATTTTTTGCATTCAAAAAAGGCCAAGTATGTTCTGGTTCGGCTTGCTTACATCTTTGGTATCTGATTTGTGCTACAATATAAATTCCCAGTTTATTAGGTCAGCTGAAAAAGATTTTGGAATTGAAATTTGGAATTTGAATTCCGTGTCTGTAGGATTATTTTGTTTTTCAAGTAAGAAAATTGGAGTCCGGAATGTGTTTTTCGGAATTCTCACTTAGACCTTGAAAATCCGCAATTCCATTGCGATTCTGGCTCATGTATAACTAGTTTTATTCAATACTTTTATATTTTAATTGGAGTTATGGATTATTCAAATATGGTTCTAAACTATCAATTATCAGTTACTGTATTGTGCATCTTTTAGGACATCATTGTCGCTGGTTGAGTTGATGCAAATGTTGTAGTTTTCAATTGAGCTTCAAGTCAGGTACTGTCTACTCTCAGTGGCCATTCAAAGAAGGTTAGCTAAGATGCTTTGCTATTCTGTCCACGTCATTTCATATTCCTCATGAGACTACTATATTCCAGGTCAAGTACTATCTACTCGATTTTGCTGGTGAGTTAGAACTTTATGCCTCTGCCAATAAGGTACATTATTATTAACTTGATGAGTTCTTTTTCGTTATTTGATCTCTAATTGGCTATATTATAAGAAATTTCACTCTTTTTTGCTCTCTCTTTTTTGTTTATTGGCTATAACTTTCTTTATGAAGTGAATGCAATTTGCATACTATATAAGGTTCCAGATATTCTCTCTTTCCTGAATATTGGAATTTCTTTGAAAGTTAAAAATGGGGATGAAATTAAGGTTTTAGTTGTGCCAAACAGTTTTCCTCTTGGTTTCTAGCTAAAAAAACATAGAAGCAATTGAACATTGACTTTTTGTTGTCTCTCTGGCATTAAACTTTCATCCTATAATGGCTTAGATTTATACCATTCCAACCAAAGCATGGATCTAAATAAAATTCTCTTGATCTGTCCGTTGCATCCATTTAGAACCCGAATGTAAGAAAACGTTGCAGCAAATATGGGATTTGTTATTCCGAACCATTTACGATTGAATCCATTTAATAATAACAGAAATGATGATAGTTGTCGTAATCCTAATAAATTATTATTAGTTGACAAAAGAAATCTGAATGAACTTCAAAGCTGATTAATTAAACGATTTCTCACTCTGGTTTATTATTATCTTGCCTCTTAACGTATATTACAAACTTATCATTTTATAGAAGTTTAAAATTACACATTATTCGTTTGTATCATTGTATGTGTTATTGATATATATGCTTCTTCTATTCTGTTGGTTGCAGATGATAAAGCCATTTATGAACAATTACTTGGGAAAGGTTTCAAATATAATCTCCTTAAAAATACATAAATTTTGCACACTAGCCCGCTTATCCACCCATTAAACATCTTAAAAAATGTAAGGTATTTGAACCTCCCACGATAATTTATTTACACTTTGGCCGACGTCATTCTATATTTATTTCTGGTTCTACGCTCCTAGTAAGTTCTCAAGTTCATTTGGGAAGGAGACCAAATGCGGAAGGCCACACTACCTGGATGAATAAGATGGAGTTAAATTGGACAAATTTTTTGGGTTAGCCCTTCCATTAACAATTGGCGCAATGACTGCGAAATCTATTTTTGTTCATCTCATGTTTGGGTTAGCTCTTCCAGTAATGGTTAGCCTTGACATCATTCATGATTGCGAAATCCTGTTTTCATTTGTTGGTATTGACTATTGCAGTGTAACATAATTCGCTCAATTCCCTAGCGAATTGCGATTCCATTCGCTCGAACCCAATCGGGGTTCGGTAGCGATCTAAATCGCTTGGATTCGCGAATCAAATCGATAAGATTAGCCAATTAAAACAAACACAACAGCTACCACAACGAGCTGGAGAAGGAAGTGGCGGACAGGGGCAGCGGGGTGGGGGGAGGGGAATGGATGGCGACTCGCGAAACCAGGCAGGGCAGCGGTGGGTCGCGAAGCCAACCGGGGCAGTGGGGAAGAGAGGAAGACGAGCAGAACAGAAATCAGAAATAGGGCACTGCGAAGCAGGAGAGAGGGTGAGGGGGAGAAGAAGAACAGTGATAACTTAGCTGTATACTACTCCGTATATTATTTACTACAATATTATTTTATTACTTTTCTACTTTTTCTTCTCCCCATAACATTTACTACCTACCACTCTATTCGTATTCCTTTATGACTTTATCTATTTTCAAGTAATGAATTACTTGTTTTAGCTCCCCAGACAATTATTTTTTTTTTCCAGTCATTCTTATTTTATTCTTCTTTTCTTTTTTCTTTCATTCTTTCCTAATTCCTAGTAACTGTACAAAGAAGCAGTATAAAAGGGTATGTGTGGATTAAAGAAAAAATAAATACTAATCGAATTATAATTCGAAAAAGCGAATTGAAGCAGTATACCCCTAGTGAATCCAAAATTTTTCTAACTAACGAATTGCGAATCGAACTTCGTCCCCCGTACCGGAGCGAACTGCGAATTATCTGACACTGGACTATTGTTATATTTTATCATTCATCTCTTTTTTTTGGGATTAATAACTTAGTTCCCTTTCGTTCATCTATTTACGTTTTTTTTTTTATCATATCCTCTTGCTTCAGTTTTTCATCCAATGCTGTTAGAGGTGTAACATGGAGAGCACACAGTCATTCAGCTAGACAAAAAAGTGGCCTTTCATTGCTTTTGCTCTTGCAGTTTGATGATTTCTGAACATTTACGCTCTGTTTGCATGATTTTGATGTTCTTTTAGCCTGAAAGAATCATTGGGGGCAGCTATGGTTACCAAAACGACATCTGGAAATTGAAGAAGTTGGTAACTTGCATAAGCTAGGTACTTTTATCAAGTGCTTATTTTAATGTTTTAATGAGCTTTTATGAAAGTGAAGTAAGTGAAATCTTTTCCTTACGTAAGGATTTTCCTTGCCGCAGTCTTCTTTTCTCGTCAAAAATATGTCATATACTGAAGAACTATAATTGCTCCATTTTCTATTTGTTAGTCATCCAAGAAGATTCATGAAATTCTTAGTTTCATGGTGGATTCATTCTTCCTTATAAGTAATAGTGCTATTAGCCTGTTACTTTCTTCCTGTGTTTACTTGCATATTTTTTCTTACGCTTTTGTTTTTTGCTTTATTTTTCTATCTGTACGAAAGCCACCGGAGCACGTTGCTGATGCAGAAGTTTCTCGAGTCTCGACATTACAAACACTTTCTGTGAAAGACATATAGAAATGAAGGTTTGACACATTCTGATTTTACCAGGTGTTTGCTTAGGGAGTTTGGGAAGCAGTCTGGTGCTAGCAGTAGTCACAATGCAGGTGCAGCTATGATACATTGGAAAACATCGGAAAAGTAGTATCTGATGTTTTCAGGAATGCTCCTGGATGTTGTACAATGTGGGATTTATCCTTAGTCTTGTTCATTTATTTCCACTTTGTTTATTTGAATTACCAGATACACAACTGGTGCATCTTCATTGTGCCTCGGAGGATTGGGCCAATGAATACAGAATTGAAGCAGCGCAAACATGCAGTCCATCAAAGGCCTACAAAACCAACATAAAATGAGTGGCCTGAAGAGGTAGCTTATTTATATACTTGTGAAGTCTGTTTGAGTTTAATCTAGTATTTTATTCTCTATGTATCTTTTATATTGTATAATTTTTAGCACCTGTCATTTGCTTCAGGAAAATGTCATTGATTGCTACATTTGCTTCATGTGATCCTGCTGTAACACCTCCAGTGCTCGCAGTTGTACTTAGTGCTCATTTTTCCTTCGCAATCTCTCTTTGTAAATAGTTGTAATGTTTCTGCTGGAAAATGCTTTTTATTTATTTAAACTCCACGTATTGGAACCTACAAAATTCATTAACTGGTGTAAGCTGACTTTAGGAATCTGTGTACGAACTCAAAAATTTAAATGGATCTCTGGTTTACAATGTGTATTATGTTGGGCTTTATGTTTAGTAGATTACATTAGGTTGATTAAGCTAGCCGTTATTTTATTTTATTTTTCTAGGTTATTAAATTATTTCAGTGTTGGGTTAGCTGCATTACTTGATGAACAAAATATAGGTTTCAAGCACTTAACTGGTTTTCAACTTATGTTGAGTTGCAAGAACTCGCTTGGAAATGATTGCATGCCACCGAGTTACTCATGCGATACTGATTTTTGTTGGATTAGGCCGCCAAGTTCTGAGGGAATGATACATAGTTACTCATGACCGGGTGTATGTGAAATTTCAAGAAAATCACTGTAGCTATTGGATAGCTCTGATTCATCTGGAATTAAGAATACTTGCCCCTTCACGAAGTAATCTTGACTTTTTGTTCGGAACATACTATGCTTATAATGTATTGTCATTGGAGCACCAAAAATTGTCTTCTTCTTCCATTTTTTTGGTAAATTATCTGGTTTTTATACTGTATTGTAGAGCATATATGTGGAACTTCTAGCATCAGCCTATTACAGTACTCCATGGTGCATTTTCGTTTTAAAATCCTTGCAGGTAATTTGTAGTAAGATTAATTATTTTATTTTATACTTCCTCCTTTTCAATTGTTTGTTACATTGCAAAAAGTTGCACTATTCATTTGACAACTTTGATTTCAATTTTTATCATAGATATACAAGTTAAAATATAGTCAAGTGAGATCTTGTTAGATTCGTCTCATCTTGTAGTTTTTAAATATTAAACTTTTAGGATTTTTATTTATACCGAATTTA
This sequence comes from Hygrophila difformis, assembly GCA_030278955.1. Lineage (NCBI taxonomy): Eukaryota > Viridiplantae > Streptophyta > Magnoliopsida > Lamiales > Acanthaceae > Hygrophila > Hygrophila difformis. The sequence goes on from JAOANR010000005.1 coordinate 22,572,679, forward strand.
AGTTATTAATAGATTAAGAAAAGCATTGGATAACGCGCACTGTGGGCCCGTAGTAAAAGATTGAAAACGGAGGAAGTAAGAATTATTTCATACCACAAGATAGCAACAAAATATGTATTATGATCTCAAGTCCGGGACTCTTTTTTTTTTTTTTTGCATGTCAGTGCTGACAGATCGTTCTTATATCTTTTTATACCACTCTATTGATGTAACACCTGAGGAAAAACAAATTCAAATTGTTTTAAACTACGTCATGACTTGATCCCTTCACAGAGTACGTAGGCAGCTTGGAACTAATTTCTAAGTTGAGTCACGAAATAAATCACAAAATAAATCACAAAAAAAATCACGAAATAGATCACAAGGACGATAGGAGGAGTTGGGACCAATTTAGACTAGGCTAGTTAGGACACGGAAATGTTGCGAGCGATAAGCCGGACTCGTAACAAGTTTAAGGAAAGGATTCCGAACCAGAGACGACCCAAGGAATCGAGCTAACACGTAGAAACCCGATAGGGAAAAGCAAGGAAAGACCCGACAGAACACGCGGACCGCCGAACCGGCCGGTCCGGCCGGCCCGCGCCCTCCGCGCGCCGCCGCGCGGCCACCGCGCGGACGGAGGTGTCGCGACTCCAGGGCAGACCACGCGTGCTCCGCGCGGACAAAGGCCTATGTGCGCGTCACCAGCGCGCCAGAGGTGCAGGAGGTGTAAACTTTCCTTCTATGGCGATTTTCTTGCCAAAAATCCGACCTCAATCGGTGGCAAGTCGATCACAACAATGGGGAAGGGCATAAGATCAGATTTGGGCGCCCCCTCCCCATAATTCTCAGAAAACCTAACCCTAAACACCTCCAATATTCCTCTCCAAGTCAAAACCTCTCCGAACTCACTTTCCGCCGAGTATTCCGGCGACGGCAAGGCGAAAGGAACCAAGCCCTGCCCTCTAGACTCTTGGTAAGCTATTGTACAAAGTTTTAACTCGTCCATATATCTCAGAAACTCATATTCTAACCCTTTTTCCTTACTACGATTTCCCGTCAGAAAACGAACAAAAAGCGATCGGAGAAGTTGGCCGTTCGTCGTGACCCTAGGACGTCCGGAAACCCAATCCAGCGACCCCATTCTCTAACTAAGTAAGTTAAAACCTTACTCACAAATTTTCGTGGTTGTTTGTTGTTTAAAACTCGAGATATAGGCTTGTAACAAAAATCGGTTTTCAAAAACCCTATTTTCGTCCAATTTCAAAGACTCGCCTAAAACTCGACCTTCGGGAATTCAAACTGAAAACTTTTCAACATAAAGGTTGTTCCTAACACCTTTATCTATCTTGTGTCCAAATTTCAGCCATTGACATTAAGTTTTGCTAACCCAAATCACGCCGTAAACGTTCTGTGACAACCCGAAAGTTTTTAAACTGTGACAGTTTTCCATATTCGATTTGATGCATGTTTTTCACCCACTTTTCGAATGATTCAACTTTGCGTTCCTTAACAAAAGTTGTAGATAATTGTGTCTAGATTATGCATATAAAATTTCACGGATTTTGGTGTTCATTTGATATGTAGTCGGTTGAATTTTCAGAACTGTTTTAAAACTTATTCGGAACCCGCGAGTATGCAGTGGGTTGTGGTCGATTTTTGAGTACCAAGAAATCATTATTTCCAAATTCTTAAAACATGAAAGTTGTTCCTTAACGTGTTTTGTAGTTACTGTAAAATTTCGCATCGATTGGTTTTGAAATGAATTTTTAATCGGCGTTGCACGAACCTGTGACGGAACCAGTTTTTAAGACAGAAATTATTCTTTGCAATGAACTCGAATTTCGACTTACTTCGGAACCTTATTTCCACAAACTTAAAACATGAAAGTTGTTCGTGCACTGTAAAAATTTCAGAATTTTTGGTGTAAAGACGAATTTTTAATTAAGAAAGGCGTAAACTGCCTCGAATAGGATTTTTTGAACTTGAGAAAACCCGAACTATGAAAACGCGATATCGATCATTTGATAACTTTGAAATACGAACTTTCGAAAAATCCCGTTCACTAGGCTGAGCCGATCTTCATGCTATCATTATCTTTGAGACTGCCTCGTTAGTGGTCTCCTTACTATCTGAGATTGCCTCGTTAGTGATCTCGCGCGCTGTATTTTTGGATCGCCTCGTTAGTGGTCCTACTATCTTTTTGGATCGCCTCGTTAGTGGTCCTACTATCTTTTTGAGACTGCCTCGTTAGTGATCTCCCATTGTTTGGACTGCCTCGTTAGTGGTCCTATGTTGAGATTGCCTCGTTAGTGATCTCCCGGTATGGTGTCCTCTTCTTAGTCTACGGGATAAAATGTAAAAGACTTGTGTGTGTTCCATTATGCTTAAATCGTATTTATCATGTTTTTAAATTATGTATTTAAAATTATGCATCTTAAATTATGCTTTTAATTACGCTTTTAAAATTATGTCCTTCAATCATGTTTTCCGCTGCAAATGAATTATGTATTTTAAATTCACGTACGGTAAGCGAAATCTTTAGTTTAAACACATGTAACCCCTTTTATTTGTTAGTTAGTGATTAACTTACTCAGTATATCTTTATACTGACAACCGTTGTCATTTCCTTTTTACAGAGTATGTCGAGTGACGCATGCACGCGCATTTGGGGGGATATATTTGTGAACATTTTTATTTACTGCATCATACTACTGTTTTACCGGGTCTGTTAAACCCGTGGTTTTCGCCGTGTTGGCCGCGATTACTTTTCCGCTGCATTTACCTTATCCATGCATGATGATTTTTACTATCGTACTTGATTTGAAGTATTAATAAATTCCGGACTCATTGTTGAATGTTTTAAAACCTTGTATACCCATAAGCCTTGCACCTCCTTAGCGAGCTCGGGAATCCGTGTCTTGCTAGGGAGATGCGGCGGTGACACCTCGGCCTGGTTACCAAATCCGGGGTGTTACAAGTTGGTATCAGAGACCGGAATTTTATTTTGAAGCTATTAGTAATATTTTTATTATTTTGATACTAATATTTTAAAACCCTAGTAATATTTTTTTTAGTATATTACTTTTAAAGACCACTAGTTTTATTTAGTCCAAAAATTTATTTATAGCCCAATGTTTTAGCCAAAAAAAGAAAAATTGAACTTTTCGGCCCACTGTAGAGGCCCAACCTTTAGCAATTTATTTTAAACATACGAATAAATTAAATTTTAATGGGGAAGGGACTTGCACTTGCATGTTGCATATAGATCTAATTCCTGCACATCTTGACCATGCATAAAACACACTCTAACTTTAACCTACCGTGTCAACACTAGATGGCTGCTTCGAACGCAAACATGATCAACCTATTAATGAGGTTGATCGAAGCCTACCTGGGAACCCCTCAAAACGTCAACAACTTCAGGCTAAGAGTAGAACAAATGGAGGCCAACCTAGGTCACCTGGCTAACCTAGGGGGAGCGGGGCACCAAGTCCTGACCCAACTCCAAACCCAAATCAACGAACTCCAGGCCCACGAGACCCAGCTTCGGGCCCAACTGGACGACATAGAGACCGAAGCAGGGGTCCTGGGATATCAACTGCTTCACTGGAAGGATGACTTGCCTCCACACGCCCCTCTTAGCCCAGGAGCTCCTCCCGCAGCTAGCCCCGTTGCTGACCCTGTCGCCAACCCGACAGCCGCACCGACTCCAGTTGCCACCATCGATCCTGTTCCTACCACTGGACCCGCTTGGCCAGCAAGCCCGGTGTTCCATGGGCCCATTGGCACGGGCACCATCGAGGACGCAAGTGATGAGGACAACCCCATGGAGGATCCGACTATCTACCCTTCCCAGGCTTAGGGGATTATCGACACATTATTCCTATTGTTCTCTTCCCTATTTTCCTGAACTATTTTCAGGATCTTTGCTACTTGTCGCTTGTACCGAAACAAAAACTTCTACTGGGCAATAAAGTCACAAACGCTTATTTTATACACCATCTTTATATCTTATCAAAGCGCCGACAGACAAACAACGCATCTATTTCTGCATAACAAATCGACAAGTACCTCGAACCCTAAAAACCCTAAATGACTGAAGGAATACATGCAAATACTAACCAACTCCTGATAAGCACCATTCAATTCAGCAAAACACTTTTTCCCACACTTTATCGAATCTCCCTGAACTTTACACCTTCCTTGGTTGTAACAGGGTGGCACCCCGAGGACGACCAAGGACCTTCCCTGCCACCCCCAACACCCACGGCACGCCGGGACAACCCAATGAGCAGGCACCTAACGCGGAGGTGCCGAACCCGGCAGGACCAATGCCCAACCCCGCGGAAGGGCGAATGAGGAATATGGAAGAATTACTAATCGCACTGGGTAATGCTTACGTTAACCAGGGTGGAGCTGCCGCGGCGCCACCACCGGAAGCGAGGATCAACTACTTGGCTGCGGTGAACCCCTACCGTCCTCCTTATTACGTCGGGGAGGAAGACCCCGCTAAGCTGGAAGAATGGTTGAGAACCTTCGACAAACTGCTGAAGGCGGTAAGATGCCCGGAGGGGGAGAAGGTCCACGTGGCCTCGTACTATCTGGGTGGCGAGGCCGACGACTGGTGGCAGGCTACCCAGGGGAAGCTGGCAGAGGATGATGAACCTTACTCGTGGAACGAGTTCATGGAGTTACTCCGGGAGCGCTTCTACCCAATGAGTACTAAGGCGGCACTGTACGAGGAGTTCTCATCCCTGAAGCAAGGAGAGAAATCTGTTCAAGAATACTATGCACGGTTTAAGGAGTTGGTGAGATTTGCGCCCAGGATGGCACCTACGGACGGGGAGAAGGCGCAAAAGTTCGAAATGGGACTGAACTTGTCAATTCGGGAGGTGATCACTGGAGTTAACTACCCGGACCTGCAATCTGTCTACGATCGGGCAGTAGCAGTAGCACGAGTGCAACAGCTAAAGAGGAAGGCTGCTGGGGAATCCAGCCGAGGGGCGCAAGGACCAGACAAGAGGAACAGGGATAACAGGACGGGCAACACTACTGGCGGGGACAACTTTCGGCGAGGTGCGAACGGGAATGCTCAGAACAACAATGGTTGAAATGTCAACCAAGGAGGGCGAGTGCCGCCGTGCCCAAGGTGTGGCAGGCCGCACCTGGTGAGGAGATGTCCTCAGGTGGGCGAGTGCTTCCTGTGCGGCCGAATTGGCCATCGGAGGGAGGAATGTCGAACCCGACTCGAGAACATCACAAAGAGAGAAGATCTGGTCATTGGACCTAACGAGCCGTTCAACCAGGGAGGTAGAAACGACAACAATCAAGGATATCGGCCTCCTCCGAATCCGAACCAACGCCCTCCGAACCAGCAGCAAAACGCAAATCCAAATCAAAACCAGCCAGCCAATCAAGGGAGGCCGATGGGGAGGTTGAACGTGATCAACCAGGCAGACATACCCGCGCAGGGTGACGTGATGGCAGGTACTTTCCATGTCCTAAGTACTCCACTTAGAGTCTTATTTGATTACGGAGCCAGTTGTTCGATTGTATCTTCGAGAGTCGTAACTGAACGAGATCTACCTAAGTGCGAGATGATTAGCTTAGGCATCCAACTGCCCTCTGGAGAAGTAATAGCATGCTCTAAACGCTACAATGGAATACCTATAGTAATAAAGAATGTAGAGTTTTTCGCAAACTTAGTAGAGTTCAACGTCAGAGACTTTGACGTCATACTAGGAATGGATTGGCTAACCCGGTATAAGGCCGTGATCGAGTGCCAAAAGCAAAAGATCACGCTGTCGAAAAGTAGGGGAAAAGAGTCATCTTCTACTCTCAACCCCCTAAGAAATCTAACAAGATAGTCAACGTCCTAGAGTTATGTAGCCTAATGCGTAAGGGCCACGCGTTATACGCATGCTACGTTCATAACCTCGAGGCTGAAGGAGTAAAGATAGACAACATTCCGGTGGTAAGAGAGTACCCGGATGTGTTCCCGGAAGACGTGCCCGGCATGCCCCCTGAGAGGGATCTCGAGTTCACCACAGATCTCATCCCGGGAACGGAACCTGTCTCAAAGGCTCCTTACCGCATGGCACCGCCGGAGATGAAGGAGCTAAAGGAACAGCTCGAAGAATTGCTGGAAAAGGGATATATCAGACTGAGTACGTCTCCATGGGGAGCACCGGTCTTGTTCGTCAAGAAGAAGGATGGGAGTTTGCGACTGTGTATCGACTATAGAGGACTTAATCAAGTCACTATCAAGAACAAGTACCCGTTGCCCAGAATCGAGGATCTGTTAGACCAGCTGAAGGGAGCTACTGTGTTCTCCAAGATCGACCTGCGTTCGGGATATCATCAACTGCGAATCGCTGAGAAGGACATCCCAAAGACAGCGTTCAGGACTCGCTATGGACACTACGAATTCACAGTACTGTCATTCGGACTAACGAACGCCCCGGCAATGTTCATGAACCTCATGAACAACGTGTTCCGAGGGCTATTAGATCAATGCGTAGTGGTATTCATAGACGACATCTTGATCTACTCAAGGGACGAGGAAGAACATTCCGAGCACTTACATAAAGTGCTGAGGATCCTCCGAGAAAATCAGCTATAGGGGAAGTTGTCCAAATGCGACTTCTGGCTGAGGGAAGTAACATTCCTTGGGCATATCGTATCCGCCAGCGGAGTGGCGGTAGACCCGGCAAAGATCTCGGCAGTAACCGAGTGGGTACCACCGAAGAGCCCAACGGAGATAAGAAGTTTTCTCGGACTGGCGGGCTACTACAGGCGATTTGTCCAGGACTTCTCCAAAATCGCCCGCCCATTGACCCAACTGCTGAAGAAGGGGGTGAAGTACGACTGGACTGGCGAGTGCGAAGCCGCATTCCAGGAGCTGAAGAAACGACTTACCACGGCGCCAGTATTGGCGTTACCATCAGAGAATGGAGACTTCGAGGTGTATAGCGACGCCTCGAGAGAAGGACTGGGATGCGTACTAATGCAGGATCAAAGAGTCATAGCGTACGCATCACGACAGCTGAAACCACACGAGCAGAACTATCCGACGCACGACCTAGAACTGGCCGCGGTCGTGTTCGCCCTGAAAATTTGGAGACATTATCTCTATGGGCGGAAGTGTCGGATGTTCACCGACCATAAGAGCCTCAAGTACATATTCACGCAAAGAGAACTGAACTTGAGGCAGAGGAGATGGTTGGAACTGATCAAAGATTACGATCTGGAAGTCGCGTATCACGAGGGCAAGGCCAACGTCGTGGCCGACGCCTTGAGTCGGAAGACGCAACACATCACGAACTCACTGGTGATACCGGCCGAATTGTACAGAGATTTGGCGAAATTAAGCCCGGAATTGGTGCATCCCGGTACGGTAACCGAGGTCATCAACGCGATGGTAGTAAGGCCTACCGTATTCGAAGAGATACGACTCGCCCAGTCGAGTGACGAAAAGTTGGAGGAAATAAGGAGAAGCATTGCCGAACGAAAGGCAGTGGATTTCAAGATTCACGAGGACGGGAGCATCCGCTTCAGGGGAAGGTGGTGTATACCGCGGGAGTCCGCGGATCTGAAGAAGAAGGTGATGGAGGAAGGCCATAGCACCCCCTACTCGGTTCACCCCGGAGGGGATAAGCTATACAAGGATTTGAAGAAATATTATTGGTGGCCGAACATGAAGAGAGAGGTGGCCGAGTTCGTGGCAAGGTGTCTTACCTGCCAGAAGATCAAGGCAGTACGACAAAAGCCCTTAGGATTAATGCAACCATTGGAGATCCCAAGCTGGAAGTGGGACAGTATCTCCATGGATTTCGTTTCAGGGTTACCACGTTCGCCAAAGGGGATGAATAAGATCTGTGTGATCGTGGATAGGTTAACGAAGGCCGCCATCTTCATCCCGATGAAGGACACTTGGACAATGGACCAACTAGCAAGAGCATATGTAGACAATGTGGTACGCCGGCACGGGGTGCCACATGACATCATCTCGGATAGGGATAGCAGATTCGTCTCCCAGTTTTGGACCAAGCTGCAAGAAGCTCTGGGGACGCAGATAAAAATGAGTACGGCGTTCCACCCTATGACGGATGGGCAGACGGAGCGAACAATACAAACGCTGGAGGACATGTTGAGGGCCTGTGTGTTGGAATTCAAGGGAAGTTGGGAGCACCATTTACCCTTGATCGAGTTCTCCTACAACAACAGTTACCATGCGAGCATCGGCATGGCGCCCTTCGAGGCACTGTATGGACGAAGATGCCGGAGCCCATTGAGTTGGGAAGAGAACGATCGAATAATGACAGTAGGGCCACAACTGGTGGAGGACATGGCTCAACAAGTTAAGGTCATCCAGGGGAAGATGAGAGCCGCTCAGGACCGGCAAAAGAGTTATGCGGACGTGAGACGGCAGGACTTGGAATTCCAAGTCGGTGACAAGGTCATGCTGAAAGTCTCACCAATGAAGGGCGTAATGCGCTTTGGCAAGCGAGGGAAACTGAGCCCATGTTACATAGGGCCATATGAGACCCTCGAGAGAGTGGGGACTCTAGCGTACCGGCTAGCACTGCCGCCTCAACTAGCACGCGTCCATAACGTGTTTCACGTCTCCCAACTGAAGAAGTATGTGCCTGACACGTCGCATGTACTCCAACCGGACGTAATCGAATTGGATGACGACTTGACCTATGAAGAAACCCCGGTGCAAATACTCGACTACAAGGAAAGGGTGACAAGGAATAAATCTGTAAAGATGGTCAAGGTCCTGTGGTCCAACCACGAGACAGAAACGGCGACCTGGGAATTGGAAGCCGACATGAGGCAACGTTACCCTACCCTCTTCCAAGACGACCCGACCACTGTTATGGGGACATAACTGTATTCTTAAGGGGGGGGGAGGATGTAACACCTGAGGAAAAACAAATTCAAATTGTTTTGAACTACGTCATGACTTGATCCCTTCACAGGGTACGTAGGCAGCTTGGAACTAATTTCTAAGTTGAGTCACGAAATAAATCACAAAATAAATCACGAAATAGATCACAAGGACGATAGGAGGAGTTGGGACCAATTTAGACTAGGCTAATTAGGACACGGAAATGTTGCGAGCGATAAGACGGACTCGTAACAAGTTTAAGGAAAGCATTCCGAACCAGAGACGACCCAAGGAATCGAGCTAACACGTAGAAAACCGATAGGGAAAAGCAAGGAAAGACCCGACAGAACACGCGGACCGCCGAACCGGCTGGTCCGGCCGGCCCGCGCCCTCCGCGCGCCGCCGCGCGGCCACCGCGCGGACGGAGGTGTCGCGACTCCAGGGCAGACCACGCGTGCTCCGCGCGGACAAAGGCCTATGTGCGCGTCACCAGCGCGCCAGAGGTGCAGGAGGTGTAAACTTTCCTTCTATGGCGATTTTCATGCCAAAAATCCGACCTCAATCGGTGGCAAGTCGATCACAACAATGGGGAAGGGCATAAGATCAGATTTGGGCGTCCCCTCCCCATAATTCTCAGAAAACCTAACCCTAAACACCTCCAATATTCCTCTCCAAGTCAAAACCTCTCCGAACTCACTTTCCGGCGAGTATTCCGGCGACGGCAAGGCGAAAGGAACCAAGCCCTGCCCTCTAGACTCTTGGTAAGCTATTGTACAAAGTTTTAACTCGTCCATATATCTCAGAAACTCATATTCTAACCCTTTTTCCTTACTACGATTTCCCGTCGGAAAATGAACAAAAAGCGATCGGAGAAGTTGGCCGTTCGTCGTGACCCTAGGACGTCCGGAAACCCAATCCAGCGACCCCATTCTCTAACTAAGTAAGTTAAAACCTTACTCACAAATTTTCGTGGTTGTTTGTTGTTTAAAACTCGAGATATAGGCTTGTAACAAATATTGGTTTTCAAAAACCCTATTTTCGTCCAATTTCAAAGACTCGCCTAAAACTCGACCTTCGGGAATTCAAACCGAAAACGTTTCAACATAAAAGTTGTTCCTAACACCTTTATCTATCTTGTGTCCAAATTTCAGCCGTTGACATTAAGTTTTGCTAACCAAATCACGCCGTAAACTTTCTGTGACAACCCAAACGTTTTTAAACTGTGACAGTTTTCCATATTCGATTTGATGCATGTTTTTCACCCACTTTTCGAATGATTCAACTTTGCATTCCTTAACAAAAGTTGTAGATAATTGTGTCTAGATTATGCATATAAAATTTCACGGATTTTGGTGTTCATTTGATATGTCAATCGGTCGAATTTTCAGAACTATTTTAAAACTTATTCGGAACCCGCGAGTATGCAGTGGGTTGTGGTCGATTTTTGAGTACCAAGAAATCATTATTTCCAAATTCTTAAAACATGAAAGTTGTTCCTTAACGTGTTTTGTAGTTACTGTAAAAATTTCGCATCGATTGGTTTTGAAATGAATTTTTAATCGGCGTTGCACGAACCTGTGACGGAACCAGTTTTTAAGACAGAAATTATTCTTTGCAATGAACTCGAATTTTGACTCACTTCGGAACCTTATTTCCACAAACTTAAAACATGAAAGTTGTTCGTGTGTGTGTTTTTGAAATACTGTAAAAATTTCAGAATTTTTGGTTAAAGACGAATTTTTAATTAAGAAAGGCGTAAACTGCCTCGAATAGGATTTTTCGAACTTGAGAAAACCCGAACTATGAAAACGCGATATCGATCATTTGATAAATTTGAAATACGAAATTTCGAAAAATCCCGTTCACTAGGCTGAGCCGATCTTCATGCTATCATTATCTTTGAGACTGCCTCGTTTGTGGTCTCCTTACTATCTAAGATTGCCTCGTTAGTGATCTCGCGCGCTGTATTTTTGAATCGCCTCGTTAGTGGTCCTACTATCTTTTTGGATCGCCTCGTTAGTGGTCCTACTATCTTTTTGAGACTGCCTCGTTAGTGGTCTCCCATTGTTTGGACTGCCTCGTTAGTGGTCCTATGTTGAGATTGCCTCGTTAGTGATCTCCCGGTATGGTGTCCTCTTCTTAGTCTACGGGATAAAATGTAAATGACTTGTGTGTGTTCCATTATGCTTAAATCGTATTTATCATGTTTTTAAATTATGTATTTAAAATTATGCATCTTAAATTATGCTTTTAATTACGCTTTTAACATTATGTCCTTCAATCATGTTTTCCGCTGCAAATGAATTATGTATTTTAAATTCACGTACGGTAAGCGAAATCTTTAGTTTAAACACATGTAACCCCTTTTATTTGTTAGTTAGGGATTAACTTACTCAGTATATCTTTATACTGACAACCGTTGTCATTTCCTTTTTACAGAGTATGTCGAGTGACGCATGCACGCACATTTGGTGGGATATATTTGTGAACATTTTTATTTACTGCATCATACTACTGTTTTACCGGGTCTGTTATACCCGAGGTTTTGGCCGTGTTGGCCGCGATTACTTTTCCGCTGCATTTACCTTATCCATGCATGATGATTTTTACTATCGTACTTGATTTGAAGTATTAATAAATTCCGGACTCATTGTTGAATGTTTTAAAACCTTGTATACCCATAAGCCTTGCACCTCCTTAGCAAGCTCGGGAATCCGTGTCTTGCTAGGGAGATGCGGCGGTGACACCTCGGCCTGGGTTACCAAATCCGGGGTGTTACAATTGAATTTAATTATTTCTCGTGACGTAGTAATTAATCTAATGTCATGTTTTAAGCAAGATCTGGCCTGTGTCTTGTGTTTTTCCAAATTGATGCTGATTTTGCCATCGTATATGTCCAGAGAATTTGTGGCTGTCAAGCTCGCTCTTTGTACTCGAAGGCTCCCTGCTTTTATGCACTGAAAACCTCATGGGATTTGGTTCCTTTGCAAATGCATTTTGCCCTCCTTATTCCTTGCTACATCCCTGTTGCACTATTCTTGATGTGTCCAACATGGTAAGGGTTGAGTTTGTGCTGCTATCCAAATGTAAAATCATATTGTTTAGTAAAGAACTATAAACATTATCATATTTGCAGGTAATCAAACCTCTGGAAAATCCATGTGTAACGTTATCTTTGGGAGGCAATTCAGAGTTCTGTCCACAAGAAAAAAGTTTCTGGATTTCCAAGTAGTTGATGTCTTAGAAATACTTCCAAGGATCACATAGTCTTGGATTGCTGCTGAAGATAATGAAGATGAAGCTGGAGTTGATGCAAAGGTGTGGAAAGTAGGAGGACAAGAGAATAAACGTGTTTTGCAAATGCATTCCACCTTTCCTTTTTATAATAGTTTGCTCGCCATGATGGCGGCCGATGCAGTGATGGTACATGTGCACCCTTACATTTTAAATGCTCTTTCCAATTTGCTTGTCTGCTTGTATCACACCATCATTCCTTTGTTTTCTAGAATGCAAGCCTACAAAACAGGTCGTACGGTGCTTCAGGATTGGAACAACTATGCCCACTTTAACAGCATCTTCCTGTTAAATTTATAAACTACCTCCTCTTACTATGTATGATCTAATTTTAAGCTTTTTAACAATCAAATTCTTTGTTGAAACCCCTTTCATACATGGCTTCATAATGTTTTTATATATAAGTATATTTGTGTTACATAAAAGCATCATCCTACAACAATGTTGTTATGCTTTTGCAAGGTTCATTCAGACAATCGGAGGATGCACATACCAGGGATGATCTATCCGGTCCACATTTCCCATTTCAACATCCTACAAGAGCCATATCAGCAACCTACAAGAAACACAATGGTGGTCCTCCGCTACACCTATTTCCATATTCATATGGTCACTCCCTCCATACATTACACTCACCATACACACAAGCCCAACAACTTCCACATCACAAATTACCATACAACAGAATTATCTAACACAAACGGTCGCGCGCAGCGTAGCGCGCGACGTACGATTTCTAGTAATATATATAAATGCAAAACGGTGGATTTGAACAGTTGTAAACAGTTGTTCTCCTTAGGAACGGTGCGCACCGCGTTCATTATCTCTCACCAAAATTCGTTTGTCGAAGCCTTGATTGCCCTTATTTTCCTTTCCCCAAATTGCTCTGATTCTTCGTTCACTCTCGTCATCGAATGACCTTCGTCTCACGCCCTTCCGCGCGAATCTGCCCTCTGCTCGTGCGCCACCGCAGCTGCCATGGCCTCCGCGCCGCCTCGGACCTCTTATTCTTCGGACATGGTTTGTTGATTGTTAAATTTGGGTTGAAAACTTTTGTTTCCAATCAGGGTTTTGAGTTTTGAACGAATCTTTCTTTCCTTTCCTCATTTTTCTGCCGGATGATATGTTCTCATATGGTGGGGTTCCCGGAGAAGCTGCGGAGCGAGATGGGCAGGGCGGGGTTCTTGCGAAAGTTGAGAAGTTTTTGAATCTTCCGTGGCTGATTAATTCCAGTGAGAATGCAACGATTCAGGTAAAAGTTCCAAAGGAGGTTGTTTCGAATACCCTTCCTCCTCCACTGGCACAATTTCTGGGAGCGGGAGGGGAAGTGGATGAGGCGGCGTTGAGGGCTTCTGCCCAGGTGAAGAGAGCGGCGCTGCAGAAACAGGCTGCGTCGATGGTGGCTGAGGCTTATGGGAGGACGTTTGAATCGGGTGATTTCAAGGTAAGGTTTTCTCTTTGTTATTTTCCCCTGCATTGATTTTTGGGGTTTTTGATCAGGTTGAGATTAATTTGCCCCAATTTGTAATCTATCATTTGATTCCTCACATTGACTCCATTCTCGGCCTTCAAATTTGGGAGACTATGTAATTATGTATACTTGCATTTGTAATATGTCTTGTCTGGGTTATACTTGCATTGCTTTTGCTACTTGTTTGTATTCAATGTGCTTGAATGGGATAGTGCTTGCATTTTGTTTGCCCAGAGTGTTTGCGTGTACGTCTTATTAGTCTAGTTATTTGCGTTGTGGTTGTCAGATGGGAGTTTGTTAGGTATTTTTGTAATGGTTATTTTCCCTATGTTTGTCATTCTGAGTTTTTGCATCCTCTACCTTTTTTTTATACCAACTTTGAGTTCAGTAAGATCTTGAGACATCTTAAATTGAGGGTTGCGTGTAAATTTTTTTTGTCTGTGGTTATGACATGTCATATGATGTTTTTTCAATCGAGGCACAGTCACCCACCAGCCGTTGGTGTTCTGCGCCGCCGTCGCCTTCTTCTCTTCGGCCTTGCTCGCTGCTCTCGTCTTGTCGCCCTTCTCTTCGCCTCGCCACTGCACACCCTTCTTCGCAAAAAGCAGCATCCACCAGCCATCATCGCCCAGGATCCAGCCAGCGTGCACCCTTCTTTGCAACAATCCATTGTCTCTGATAAACTTCAAGTGGTATGCCTAACACGCCAATTTCTTTTATTCTCCTATTTTGTGTTCGACTACAAATTTTAAATCGGATGTTATGTTCTTGTTAATTTGAATTATTGGTGAATATTTTGAAGTTAATCGATTCTGATGTCGAAGTCGGAGGCTTTTTCTGTAAAAACTAGATTAAAATACGAAATATTGATTGAAATTTTAGTGTATGAATTTGCTAAACAATAGATTCAATAGATTATATTTTCCCAGTTATATAGTGTATGGTGAACTCTATTTTTTTTCTCAGGTAGCCTATAAATAGCTAAGTCAAATTTTTTGGGTTTCCTCCAATGATGCTAAGAGATATTCCCAGTTGTTGTGAGTTGATGTAATTCTGGCTGTCGCAGAAGGAGTTTATTGACAAGTATTTTGATGTATGTCTTAGATTGCTATTACTGTTCTACTACAAAATTTGTTGTTTGCCAGGGGTCATAATGTAACACCCAAGATTTTAACTACCAAAATCTGGAAGTACAACGGTAACTTTATTTTGGAACCAAATTATTTTCAAGAAGTGAGAATTAGACTTTAACAAGAATGTTAGGGGACTGATTTAGGGGCTAGTGGGCTGCTCCAGTGCTGTGTTGGTGGCATATTTTGAGCTGCAAGATAGGGCTGAAATGAGGTGTTGACAGCCCACTTTTAGAGCCTTAAATGCTAGGGTCTAAGTCTCCTACACTAAGCAAGATAAGGACATAAAAACCTATCCAATAGACCTATTTTTGGAAGGATTAAAAGCTGTAGCAGGCTGTGGAGAGGGCTGGCAGTAATTGGCAGAAATTAAGGGATTTTCATTAACTCCCATTCCATAATCCACCTTCAAACCCACCTGTAAATACCCTTTCCCATTCATTCTTTTCCTCACACCAAAACCATTCTTCTCTTCTCCTCTCTTATACTCTAGAGTTCTTCTTAGTGTCTTTAGTATTCTTGTGAGTTCAAGCAAGCTAGGGATGTCACTAGCAAGAACTTGAAGATTCCCCAGGCGTTTTCCACTTTGAGCAACTAAAGGAGAAACTCACTACGACCCCAGTATAAACTCACTACGCATCCCGACAACTAAGACCACGCGAGGAGAACTACCCAACTCATGATCTCGAGTTAGCAGTGGTGGTGTTTGCACTGAATATTTGGCGACATTACCTATATGGGAGGCGTTGCAAGATATACACCGACCATAAGAGCCTTAACTATATATTCACGCAAAAGGAATTGAATATGAGACAACGGAGATGGCTAGAGTTGATCAAGGATTCCGACTTGGACATAGCATACGACGAAAGTAAAGCAAACGTGGTAGCTGACGCTCTTAGTCGAAAAGCTCAACTGGCCAACACAAGGATACTCCCACCAGAGTTGGACATGGAAGTAGCTGGCATGGAGATAGAGTTGGTTCATCAAGGCACAATGACTACCATGATCAACGTGATGACAATATGCCCTTCAATTTTTGATGAGATACGTGAAGGACAAGACGGTGATGTGAAGTTGGAGCGAATCCGTGAAAAGATGGCTCAAGGACAAGCTAGTGACTTCAAGATCCACGAAGATGGAAGTATAAGGTACAAGGGTAGATGGTGTGTACCACTTAAGTGTGCTGACCTAAAGAGAAGAATCATGGAGGAAGGACACGAGACTCCATATTCGGTCCATCCCGGAGGAGATAAGTTATACAAGGACTTAAGGAAGATATTCTGGTGGACTCGAATGAAGCGGGAAGTAGCGGAGTTCATTGAAAAATTTTCCACCTGCCAAAGGATCAAAGCCAAAAGGAGGAAGCCCTTGGGAATGGTCAAGCCACTGGAGATTCCCACATGGAAATGGGACAGCATCTCCATGTATTTCGTGTCTGGTTTACCAAAGACCTTACGCGGAATGAACATAATTTGGGTCATCGTGGATAGACTCACTAAGGCAGCAATATTCATTCCAATGAAGGAAACATGGAGTATGGAACAACTGGCCAAGGCTTATATAGAAAATGTGGTTAGACAGCATGGAGTCCCACAAGATATCGTATCAGACAGAGATAGGTGGTTCACATCAAACTTCTGGACCAAGCTGCAAGAAGCCTTGGGCACAAAGTTGAAGATCAGCACAGCATTCCACCCAATGACTGATGGTCAAGCCGAGAGAACCATCCAAACACTGGAGAATATGTTACGAGCTTGCGTGCTAGAATTCAAGGGAAATTGGGTAGATCACTTAGCATTTATCGAGTTTTCGTATAACAACAGTTATCATGCAAGCATAGGAATGGCACCATTTGAGGTCTTATATAGACGGAAGCGTCGAAGTCCATTGTGTTGAGCCGAATCTGGACCAACTATAGCAATTGGACCTGAAATGATTGAAGAATCCAAGAAGGCGGTAGAAGTGATCCAACAGAAAATGAAGGCTGCCCAAGATCAACAAAAGACATATGCCGATCAAGGACGAAGATAAGGCGAGTTCAACGTCGGGGATCAAGTAATGTTGAAAGTATCTCCTATGAAAGGAGTAATGAGATTCGGAAAGCAAGGAAAGCTAAGCCCGAGATACATAGGCCCCTACAAAATAACAGAAAAAATTGGAGAATTGGCCTATAAGTTGGAACTACCCAAGGAATTGGCTGGAGTACACAATGTGTTCCATATATCCCAGCTGAAACAGTACCACCATGACTCAGCTAGGGTACTACAGCCCGAGGTGATTGAATTGAAAGAGGATCTAACATATGAGGAACATCCAGTAAGAATATTGGCTGTCAAGGATAGGTCCACAAGAAATAAGACTGTCACAATGGTAAGGTTCGATGGTCCAACCACAGTGAGGCAGACGCAACTTGGGAATTGGAGTCTGAAGTTATGAGCAAGTATCCCGAGCTCTTTCAACAAGAATGCAGTTATGAGGACATAACTGTGAAACCAAGGATGGGAGAATGTAACACCCAAGATTTTAACTACCAAAATCTGGAAGTACAACGGTAACTTTATTTTGGAGCCAAATTATTTTCAAGAAGTGAGAATTAGACTTTAACAAGAATGTTAGGGGACTGATTTAGGGGCTAGTGGGCTGCTCCAGTGCTGTGTTTGTGGCCTATTTTGAGCTGCAAGATAGGGTTGAAATGAGGTGTTGACAGGCCACTTTTAGAGCCTTAAATGCTAGGGTTTAAGTCTCCTACACTAAGCAAGATAAGGACATAAAACTATCCAAAACACCTATTTTTGGAAGGATTAAAAGCTGTAGCAGGCTGTGGAGAGGGCTGGCAATAATTGGCAGAAATTAAGGGATTTTCATTAACTCCCATTCCATAAGCCACCTCCAAACCCACCTATAAATACCCTCTCCCATTTACTCTTTTCCTCACACCAAAACCATTCTTCTATTCTTTTCTCTTATACTCTAGAGTTCTTCTTAGTGTCTTTAGTATTCTTGTGAGTTCAAGCAAGCTACGGAGGTCACTAGCAAGAACTTGAAGATTCCCTAGGCGTTTTCCACTTAAAGGGTAAGCTAGTCTTACCCGAACATTTTAAGTTTCATGCAAGTTCTTGAGTTCTATGCATGAAATGCTTTTAATTACTTTAATCTTTTGTTTATATGTTAGTGTTAAAAACTTTTGGGATTTTGATCCTATGTTTATGTCAAAATGCTTTTAAATCATCTAATCATGTGTTTTTGGACTAGGCCCATGATGTCGAACTTAAATTAACTTAAATTAGACTGTTGGGTCATTTGTGAAAATTATTAAATTGTTTGAGGGCATGAGCACCATGGTGGTGCCTGAGTTTTGGATGACCGAACTCCACTCGGGCTAAGTGGTAGGATGTTCCTCCTTAGTCCCACATGTTTTGAGCCTATGTTTCGCTAGATATAAGACGTATGGCGCGGTCTAGTCTACCCGGGTATTATAAGCATAGTTGAATCACCATGTGCATGTTGGGCCGCGGCTAGTACTGCAGCCAAATAAAAGAATTAATGACTAAATGACTTGTGATTATTTGTATACTTGTGTCCTCAGAACGAGGCTAGTTTGCTCAGCATTGTTGCTTATTATTTGTTGTTTTTCCCTTTTTCAGGGTAATAAACTTTATTTATAACATAAGAAATTCCATTGGGCCCATGGAATACAAATTAAACTTGTGTACTATCGAGTTGCTAAAAGCTTCTGTCTATGGAGGCTTGTTGATAACAAGGCCCGTCAGCCGGTGGCCCACCTCCCTTTCTTGGGAACCCCTCAACACAACTTTTTAGAAGTCAAGTACATAACAGTAATTCACACTCAATTAAAATTCTTACAATTAGCCTTAGCATTCCTTAATCAAGTTAGCCGTAGCGAGCTTAACTAGGGGAGGGGATGTGGCGGTAACACTCCTGCCAAACCATATTTTAAAAAACGGGGGTGTTACACACAACTTTTTCCGCCTCAGCACATTTTGTTGGGTATTTCTGTTCTATCGCCTTTTTCTTTCCGAGCAACCTTCGGTACAGAAATTTGTGTTATACGTCGTTTTCCCCTTGAGTTTGTTTACATATCGTTCCTACTAATTGAATATATTCTTCCGTTCGAATTGGAAATGGGTACTTGTTCCCATGTATTCTATAATGTTGCCTTTTCCTCCCGTAATTTATGCATAGTTATTTATTTTTGTTCTTCATCTCCTGCCAATGGTTGCATAACCGAATAAGGGAGTGGCTTTTGCTCGCTGCTTGCGCTGCTTTATGTAGTTATCCATTTCTTACATTGAATGTTCCACCCTGGCAGATTCGGAATTTCGGTTTAAAAATGAAGTGCAATGGATATTGTTGTCTTCTTTTGGATTTTTTTAATACATGATAATTCAATGTTGTGCTGCTGTTGGATGATGTTGTGACTTGTGAGTTATGTGTATCCCCTTTTTTTAATACATGATGATGTTGTGCCTTCTTTTGCTCGCTGCTTGTTGGATGATGTTGTTCCAGAAGTTTTGTGCACTGAGATGCATAGCCTTAATTTCATTTTCCTGCTTTGCCACCTTCCTAAGCAGAAGGTATTTTTATTTTCCCATTTTAGAATATGAAATAAAACATGATTTAAATTTGTCATTGCGCTGTCTTTCAAGTGTACTTTTTTAATATTCATTTAATTAGTGAATTCCTTCCTAATGAGTTGTATATTTTCCTCTTTATATTTATTTTGCATTGGTTTTCAATCCCGTTTCCTGACCCCATTTTGCAACTTCAATTTGTCTCCACTTACCCAAGTTTGGATGGATGTATACAATTTAGAGTGGTACCCAAGTTCCTCATTATATTTTTATTTATCTTTTGTCACTTCTCAAGTTGTATTGTTCAATTTTTTTTACATATTTATGTTTTTTTGGCTTTAATTATTCTATGGTTTTGTTGCTTGTTCGGTCAGTTTACCTTATCTATGGATTTGCTTCTTTTCTATTAACTGGTATAAGATTTTATTGCATCTTTTTGGGTGGATTTGTTATCTCTGCTGATGCGGTTTAGTATATGCTCCCTAACTTGTTGAAGTGAATTTATTTGATTCTTTGTAATTAGCTGCAAGGAATGTGGATTTTGTCATATTGTTGCATCTAACAATATTTTCTTTTTTATTTTATTTCAAATTTCTGGTTTCGTGGTTTGGGGTTATAGAGAATGAGGCATGTCTCCAGTGCATGCTTTTGTCATCTGCTTATGTTTCACACTTCATGCGGCTCTTCATTTGGCTCTTTACAGTGGTCCCACTCACCTTCACCTTTCCAATCTATTATATCCTGAACCACTCCTGAACCATCTTCAGGTTTACATAATTACTGCTTGCAAGATCGTTTCTTGGGTATGTTTATTATTTCTATTCTTCTGGTTTCTGAATTCTATTATTTGTCATTTTTCTGTGTGACATCCAATGACTTTTTGTGTATGTTTGATACTCAATTGGCATGCCTGAATGCAAGATATAAATAAAGTGGAAGAACTATGAAGATGTGGAATGAGATTTGTTTAATATAAGATATGACATCATCCGCAACTTATAGTTGCAATGTGGATTGAGGCTTCTTTCTTTTGCCATTTCATTCAGTTGAGTTTTTGTTTCCTCAATCTCCCTTTATACAAGGTCACAGTGCAGACCTCAGGGAAATTTTCGTGTCCTTTGATCTCTAAATTGTAAATTCTTATGAGAAATTTAACCTCTGCCTTGACTGACCAGCAATGTTTGTTCTGTTCGTTCTTTGCTCAAATGAGTATGTTAAAAATGTCACTTCTTTCATATATTGTTATCAAGTATGGATTTTACAGCAAAATTCTATCCTGTTCAGGTTGAATACAATGCATGCTTTGTCTCTTGGTCAGATGGAAGCTTACTTTAGATGTATCTGCGCAAGACAACAACAGATTGAATCCCATCCTTTCCTCAACCAGAAACAGGTGCCGTCACTTGTATGTATGTGTCAATTTATTCATATCAAAATGTGGAAAGATCTGTTGATCTGTGTTTAAATTCCCAAAATGATATAGGCCATATCAAACCTTGCGAAGTGGGGAACAAAGAAGGACAGGAGTGTAGTAAGCCTCAACTACCCGGAAGCGGGGTGTCAGATTCTCGATCTGAGGGGAATCCGAGAGACGGGGTCGTGGATATGGGGAGAGATGCTAGGATTGAAAATGGGGTAATAGGTTTGGAGAATTCGGTAGATGGGGATAAAAATTCTATCGGATATGGGGAGTCGGAGTTAAAGAAAGTTGAGGAGGCATTGGCTGAGGTCGCGGGGTGGAGGAAAGGACCAAAAGGGAAGGGATATAAAAAAGGAAGAAGATTGGGAGGTAAAGTTAGTGGGCGCGGGGTTAGATGTAGGGGTTCGAAGAGGGTGGTGGGAGATGATTTTGCGAGTATGCAATTTTATACCATAAGGGTCGGGGAAAGGGGTGAAATTGGTCGATATGTCGGAGGAGGAGGGGAGATATTGAAGTTAGCGGATAAACTGGGATTACAGAATATTGTGGGAAAGGAAGTAGCGCTGGGGCGGGTTAGGGAGATGTTGGCTGATCAGTAGGGGAGGCAGTTGGTTTTGTTGAAAATATGTTCTTATGAAAGTGATAACTTGTAATATGAGAGGTCTTAATGGGGGTGTTAGAAGGAGGGCAGTGCCGCTACTGTGCAGGAAAATTAGACCGAGTGTAGCATGTTTTCAAGAGACTAAGATGGAAGAGGTTAGAGACCGATTGGTGTACAGGCTGTGGGGATCTCAGGATTGCGGATTTGGGTTTCAGCCGGCTTCCGGGAATGCAGGGGGGCTCCTTGTGGTTTGGGACAACATCCATGCTTCCTTTCAGGTGGTGGATAGGGAACACAGGTTGATTTGGGTTAAGGGTAGGATAGCGGGTGTCGAGGGGATAATAAATTTGATTAACGTTCATGCGCCTAATGAGAGGCAAGAGAGAGCTGCTTTCTGGGGTGCATTGGGCCAGAAATTTGATACTTCTAATGGTGAGCTGTGGTGCTTAGCAGGTGACTTTAACGCGGTGGCAAATGCTGGGGAGCGGGTTGGGTTGATGGACGACTCCGGATCGAGCAGGGAGTTTAGGGAATTTATACAAGGGTTGGGGTTGGTCGACCTTCCTATCGAGGCGGGGCTTTTTACTTGGATAGGGAGGGGGGGGGAGAGCTTGTAGCTGATTAGACATATTTCTCATTTCGTCAGGTTGGTTGTGTTTGGAGGGGGAATTGATACAAAGGAAATGTGATACAATATTATCATATCACTTCCCGGTATGCTTGGAATTTGGGAAAAAGGATTGGGGGCCAAAACCTTTTCGATTCTATAATTATTGGATGGGTGAAAAGGGCTTTTCCGGAATGGTTCGGGAGGAGTGGAGGGGGCAGGGGGCGAAATCTAGTTTGCAAGCTCAAAGATCTCAAAAATAAAATTCGTGGGTGGGAGGGTTATAGTGGTTCGGTAATGGAAAGGAGGATGCTACAGCTGCAGGCTGATATCGGGGCAGTAGAAGCTGAAATTCAAAATGGAGAGGTGGACGAGGGGCGTTTAGTGGTCTGGAAAGGGAAGAAATTGGAGTTGAAGAGGGCACTATTAGCCGAAGAACGTCATGGTTGCAAAAATCTAGAATAAGGTGGTTAAAGGAGGGGGATCTTAATACTAGATTTTTCCACGCTACAACCTCTGCGAACAAAAGACGGGCTCACATTGGGGCTCTTAAAGTGGACGGATCAGTGGTGGAAGACCCAGGGGTGATTAGAGATAGAGTCTTTACTTGGTTCCAGGGAATGTATGTCAAGCACTGGGATGAGATATTTGATGTTGAGAATATTGGTTTGGCAACTTTGGAGGAGGCGGTTAAGAGCAAGATGGTGAGGAGTTTCTTGGAGAAAGAAGTTAGGGAGGGAATTTGGAGTTGTGATGGGGATAAGGCGCCCGGACCTGATGTAATACCCTGAGAATTTTCCAACATAAAACAAATACAATAAATAAAATAAATACAACAAATAAATAAATTCAGCAAATCAATAAATAAATTAATCGAATGAGAAATGGAATTTAAATTAAAAAGGAATCAAAATTTCGAGAACCCGGGAAGCCGAAGACAATTTAATCGAATAAATGGTTACACGGAAACCCAACACCGATGGACTCAATAACTCGAGTTCAAATGTAAATTTGGATCCGAATAAAATTAAGATAGGAAATCGGAGCCCGAAAATATCCCGGAAATCCGAATCCGAGAACATAGAGGGATAGAAGTCCGAAAGAGAGGAGGAAACGCCCGACGGATCGCACGACCCGGCCCAGACCGCAGCCTGGACCAAGGCCGCGCGGTGGCCGCGCTCCCAATAGGAGAAAACCGCGCCAAGTGCGCGCCACATGACAGAATCGGCCGTTGCGAGATTCACTCGCCCGAATCCGGATTTTTCGACTTCGGTTGCACACCTTGCGACTCAAGACATCCTAGGGCTGCCTTTGGACGACCTTTAGGTCCTTTCCATCTATAAATAACCATCCTAATCAGCCCCAAACTCTATACGAAACCCTACGAAATCTCTCTACACACAAAACCCTAATTCCGGAGTCGTCGAAGGCACAAAACCGAATCAAGGGACTGACTTGGACGAAAATTAGGAGTCTTCGATCGTCGGGGTAAGATCCGAACCATTCTTGTCCATTCTTTTCCATTCTTGATTCGAAAACGAATCCTAATTCGACCCGTTTTCTATTCTAAACCCCCGATCCGGATCGAGAGCGAAGAACCCGACGGAATTAAGGAGATAACCGGTGGACTGGATGCCACGCCTCCGAATCGACGATCCCGGACGACCAAAGATCGGTAAGTTAATACTTACATGGTTTGGGGAGTAATTAAAACATTCAAACCTAAAAGTTTAAACAAATCTTTCGTAAATCTGTCAACGTATGTTTTCTACCGGCGCAACAGTTTTGATGAATTTTTCCGAACCTTAAAATGACTTCAAACGGAAAAACCTAAAACACAAAAAACGTTCTTAAGGCTTAGATCTATCTACTGTAAATGTTTCAGAATTTTTCATGATGATTTGATATATGATATCCACTCGAAACCGAACTGCATTAAATCTGGATCTTGGAATTCGTGACAGAACTCTAGTTCGAACTTGTTGGTGATTTTTACCTTAGTTTTAGACTGATCTAGGATTGGCGTGGAACATAAGAATTGTAGATCTATGAGTTTAGAACATCTCTGTAAAATTTTAGAATTTTTCGTTAAGATTTGAACCTCTGAACCTGAGCCGATCCGATCTGCGTTCGTACCGAAATCAAGAAACTTGAACAAAATTAGTTTCGAACTTGATGACATTTTTGACATTAGATCTAACCGATTTGAAATTTTGGCCGAACATGAAAGTTGTAGGTATATGTCTTAGGTATCTCTCTGTAAATTTTCATCAAATTTGGAATTAGTTTGCTATGGTAGATATTGAAACCTTGAAACTGATGTCAGAATTTTCG
Organism: Hygrophila difformis; assembly: GCA_030278955.1. NCBI lineage: Eukaryota > Viridiplantae > Streptophyta > Magnoliopsida > Lamiales > Acanthaceae > Hygrophila > Hygrophila difformis. The sequence goes on from JAOANR010000005.1 coordinate 22,597,006, forward strand.
GACAGATTAATATCCTGTTAAAGGCTGACATTTTTCAACTACTTCCTTATCTCGGATTGAAAAACTTAAAACATAAAACTTGTTCATCTCTGTGTTTCAGAGATACCAGTAAATTTTCAGAATGATCCAGCTTAAAATGAATTTTTAAATATTTTTGGAGCAAAAGAGCGACTAGTGAAATTATATGTTGAAACGTGTGAAATTTGTGAAACTTGTTTTGACCTTGCGGGTTCGATTCCCCAAGGGCGTCCGTGTCCCTGCGGGTTCGATTCCCCAGGATGTCTGTGTCAAGCCTTGCGGGTTCGATTCCCCAGGGTGTATGTTTTCCTGCGGGTTCGATTCCCCAGGATGTCCGTGTCAAACCTTGCGGGTTCGATTCCCCAGGGTGTATGTGAGTTCTTGCGGGTTCGATTCCCCAAGGGCGATTGTCTGTCTTCCTGCGGGTTCGATTCCCCAGGATATGTGTTGATTCTTATGTGTTCGATTCCCTATGATGTATTTGAGCTGTTGCGGGTTCGATTCCCCAAGGGCGAACTATACTAGATCATATTGAACAAAAGTGGAAGAATGGAATCCTGAAATACTTGAATATTTTCCCTATTTAAATTATGCCTTTAAATTATATCTTGCGATTATTTTATCATGTTGTTGAATTATGATCTTATGGAAATCCTTGTCTTTTGAATTATGCGATTAAATTATTATTAGATGGATAAAATTAAATCATGTCTTGTATGAACATGTTTTCTTTAAATCTAATTAAAGGCTTTGAAACCTCATAATCATGTCTGTGTTAACTTACTCAGCAAATCTTTGCTGACCAAACCATACTTTTTCCGCTGTTTCTTTCAGAGCTGAAGATTATGCATCATCATATGCATTCATGGGAATTTTGGGAAACACTTTATTCTTAAATTTTGTTTTAGACTAGATCTTGCATGAACGGGCCTGTGTAACCCGTGATTAGGCCATATTGGCCCTATTTTTATATTCCGCTGCATTATATATGTAAATATTATTTTCCGCTGCAACTTTGATGTATTATTTTTTTAAAATTATATATGAATGGGTTGTTTGAATATTTTAAATTCTGAAAAACCATAGCCTTGCATCTCTTTAGTAAGCTCGGAGAAACCGTGTCTTGCTAGGGAGGTGTGGTGGTGACATCCCGACCTGGGTGACCAAAAATCGGGGTGTTACAAGTTGGTATCAGAGCCCATCTATTTTTAAACTATTATTTTTAAACCCTTTTTATTTTTAAACTACTATTAATATTTCGACTATTATTTTAAATTTTAAAGTATTATTTCCATGGAGAAATTTTTTATTTTAAAACCCATAGAAAAAAAATATATATAGTGGATTAAATTATTTTTGGGGGGAAATCATCATTTGCATTTGCATATTGCATCTCTTTTATGTAGAGAACTTAGAATCTTGGCGAATTTTAACTTAGAAACTTAGCGAATTTCAACTTAGAATCTTGGCGAATTTCAACTTAGAATCTTGGCAAAGTTTAACCTTGGTCTTCTGCTTGCACTGGATAACATAGAGACTTGATATCGAATTAGGAACGCTAACTAGAGACTGATCTTGCCTAAGTTCTAGATCGCGTTAATCTAAGCGCACGCCTAAGCATAACAAATCTCGGCTTTAGCCATTCCTATCCTGGTACAAATTAGAAAATTTCCTTATGAGGAACAATAAAAAAATCAAGTCTTTATTAAAACACTCTCTATTCCAAGATTCTTGTTGGATTCCCAAACAACAAATCCGAAAATTTGAAATTAGAAATTTACGAAACGTCTTGTTCGAGCGATCTATCTAAACCAAGATAAGCTAATCTATACACGGTATAACAGAAAATGGCGCCTAGGAGAAAACCAAGGAAGGTGAGTCCAAACGGCACTGACGCTAACCTTTCCAACACGCCCAACAACCGTGAAAGTCCTCAGAACCTAGGAGAGCAAGTGCCTCAAGCGCCCAATAATATGGAAGCACGTTTAAAAACGATAGAGGGAATCCTAGTAGCATTAGGAAATGCGGAGGTGCATAGGACACCTGCAGCAGTACCTCCGCCCGTAGCTCAAACCAACTATCTAGCGTTGGTGAATCCCTATCAACCACCACGTTATGATGGGTAGGAGGATCCCGCCAAACTAGAGGGGTGGATCCGTACATTTGATAAGCTCTTGGATGCTATCAAATGTCCTGATGAGGCAAAGACACGAGTAGCAACCTACTACTTAGGAGGCGAAGCCGATGAGTGGTGGCAAGACCTCCAAAGGAATTTAGAGGAAGCTGAAGAAGCTTATTCGTGGACTAAACTTAAGGAGGATCTAAGGGACCGATTCTACCCCATGAGCACCAAGGCGGGAATGTACGAAGAGTTTTTATCACTGAAGCAAGAGGGACGGACGGTGCAGGAGTATTGCACCCGGTTTAAGGAGTTGGTACGATTTGCTACGAGGATAGTACCAACCGACTCTGACAAGGCTCAGAAATTCGAGATGGGTCTGAACCTTAGTATCCGGGAGATACTTGCAGTAGGACAATTCACGAACCTGCAGACGGTTTATGATCGAGCTGTAGCAATTGATCGAGTCCAGCAACTGAAGCGTAAGGAAAATGGGGAGTCGAGCAAGGACTCGCAAGGATTTGAGAAGAAGAATCAGAGCAATAACGGTGGACAAGATAGGAACGAGAATAAGGATTTCTATAATGGGAGAAATGGCATACGTCGTACAGTCGTACCACGTTGCCCACAGTGCCACCAAGCCCACCTGGTGCGCGAATGCCCAAGGCGCGGGACTTGTTATAGATGTGGTGGGGAAGACCACATGATTAGAGAATGTAATGTTCGTGAGGAGGAGATTGAGAAGAGGCTAGACTTTGTAAATCCGCAACATGGAGATCAAGGAAGAGCTGTGGGATGGTTGAACGACGACGATCAAGCTGACGTGCCAGCTCAATGAGGTCGAAGGCAGTGATACCCGAACCTTTTGAGAATAATAAGTAGGCAGTTATGGGGACATAACTGAAGTCCTAAGGGGGAGATGATGTAATACCTCGTAAGATAGACATTTATTTTTGACAATATATATTCCGAATAAATAAATAAACATATTCAAATTGTTTTGAACTACGTTATGGCTTGATCCCTTCACAGGGTACGTAGGCAGTTTAGAAGTTTTAATTCTAAGTTCAGTCACAAAATAATAAAATAAACAAAAGGATTAGTTCCTAACACGAGAAAAACCGAAACACAACTTCGGGGACGAAGTTGATTCTTAAGGAGGGTAGACTGTAATACCCGAGAATTTTCCAACATAAAATAAGTACAATAAATAAAATAAATACAATAAATAAATAAATTCAGCAAATCAATAAATAAATTTAATCGAATGAGAAATGTAATTTAAATTAAAAAGGAATCAAAATTTCGAGAACCCGGGAAGCCGAAGACAATTTAATCGAATAAATGGTTACACGGAAACCCAACACCGATGGATTCAATAACTCGAGTCCAAATGTAAATTTGGATCGGAATAAAATTAAGATAGGAAATCGGAGCCCGAAAATATCCCGGAAATCCAAATCCGAGAACATAGAGGGATAGAAGTCCGAAAGAGAGGAGGAAACGCCCGACGGATCGCACGACCCGGCCCAGACCGCAGCCTGGACCAAGGCCGCGCGGTGGCCGCGCGCCCAATAGGAGAAAACCGCGCCAAGTGCGCGCCACATGACAGAATTGGCCGTTGCGAGATTCACTCGCCCGAATCCGGATTTTTCGACTTCGGTTGCACACCTTGCGACTCAAGACATCCTAGGGCTGCCTTTGGACGACCTTTAGGTCCTTTCCATCTATAAATAACCATCCTAATCAGCCCCAAACTCTTTAGGAAACCCTACGAAATCTCTCTACACACAAAACCCTAATTCCGGAGTCGTCGAAGGCACAAAACCGAATCAAGGGACACTTGGACGAAAATTAGGAGTCTTCGATCGTCGGGGTAAGATCCGAACCATTCTTGTCCATTCTTGATTCGAAAACGAATCCTAA